>SPJY01020745.1:2346139-2483861 GCA_005191435.1 Raddia distichophylla
GGCCCAGTCGAATAGCCTGCCAGGGCCTAGCTACCTGGAAGGTTCTATCTGGCCCATATGCATCCAGCCGAACAGCTTTCTGGCTGGCACGGTGCGTAACGGCCTAAGATTCCTGTTTGAGTCCGACTCGAGCAAGAGTTCTGCACGGCTACGTGAAGACCCGGACGTTGGTTTCCCGGATTGGAATAGGAGTCGTGATCCCCAAGAATTGGAGTATACCTTATCTACCTCGGGATGTATTTGGCATGTATATGAGTTCGTTACGATCTTGTAGTTAGCCTGGCCCGATTATCCCTTGGTAGGTCGGTTGTTCAGCACTATATAAACCGAGCCCCTACGGCCAGTAGAGGGCACGAGGTCTTTGCATAATACATCTTGTACACCCATAATCTCGCCGAGACTTGTTCGTCTCGTCGAGCCTCCTCTTGTAATACTCTTTGATATAAAGAAAGGCTGGACGTAGGGCTATTATCTCTCCCAAGAGGCCTGAACCAGGATAAAGACCCTTGTCTCCCTGTTCGTCGCTGGTTGCTGTTCGTGGTTGTTCGGCGTGTCTCCTATCTCCCTCTTTAAAGAACCTTAATCGACTTGGGATCGATATCTCAACCGTCGACAGTATCCGTATTCGTATCCGCATCCGGTCAAATTTCGCAAACCGTATCCGGTATCCGGTTAAAAAATCTGGATAATATCCGTATTCGTATCTGTTTTGTATTCGAATACGGATATTGTGGATACGGATATGCAGTTTTTCGAATACGGTAGCCGGATAATTCGGATTATCCGTTACCAGATTCCACCCCTACTTGTTCTCTTTGAATAAAGGACGAAAATTGAAAAGTGGATTTTATGGAGAAGACCATCATTCCTAAAATACAAGATCCAATGTGTTGGACTCATCAGTACCACACATCCTTGCACTTGTATTTTTTCATATTCATTTGGCATGAGTTCATTCTCTCCCTCACCCTAGGACATTAATTCTCTTATGATTGAAAATTAGATTAACATGATCTTCATTAGGATCTAGTTTTAACCTGACAAAAGGGTGTATCATAACTACTCCACTATCCTGCCCTGAGCTCCACATAAACCATAGATGGTAGGATTAAGGCTATACCGGCCTTGGTGAGATTTGAGAGACTTGAGAGTTTCACTTAAGAAAAAGAGCCATGGATTCTTTACAAAATATAAATTTCTAGTTTGCATTGATCTTATGATAGCATTGTCATCATTCCTTGTTGTTCCATTTGCCAACATTTATAATATAAGGTTAGTAGCCACTTTCAATCCCCATAATTTGAGTAAAACCATGGAATATCCTTTATGCTTGTCATTTAATTTCCACAGTGTTATTAGTTTTAAAACTGACCTTTACTCGAGGGCGAGCAAAGACCTAAGCGTGGGGGTGTGTTGACGGTCAATTTCAACAACTTTTCATACACTTCCCACCGTCAAAATAGCTCCCAAATGAAGGAACATGGACTAAAAATGTGCAAATTAATAAGGTTCAACAAGTTTTCGTAAGTTTGTGTCTCTAGGGACCTACTGAGCAAAAATGGACCCAAACTGGCGAAAACAAGACCTAAGCGTGGGGGTGTGTTGACGGTCAATTTCAACAACTTTTCATACACTTCCCACCGTCAAAATAGCTCCCAAATGAAGGAACATGGACTAAAAATGTGCAAATTAATAAGGTTCAACAAGTTTTCGTAAGTTTGTGTCTCTAGGGACCTACTGAGCAAAAATGGACCCAAACTGGCGAAAACCCCCAGTTGGCCGACCGACCCTGGCCGGCCGACCGGCACTTGGTCCAAGCCGGGGTTGCCCTCTCTTCAATTATTGTAAAAGCAGAAAAGGAGACCATCCCAACCGTTCACATCAAGCTGTTTTGATCCTAGGGATGACATTACATTGGAGAGGATCACTTGGCACACAAGTAACTCAATTGTACTGGCCTCGACTTCTAAAACCACCTTAAGGGGATGATCTACACCATCATTAAGGGACCCCACGCAAAACCGAGGGGCCGGGATCGACCGAAGCCCGGTCGGCCAATCGGCTTGGCCGACCGACCCCCTTGGATCCACTTTGGATTCTCCTTCGGCTGGGGCAAAGAAGACACGTCTCCCTACACGTGGCATACCCTCACTCGTTGCGGTTGGCTATAAAAGGATCCCCTCTCCTCATTTGCAAGGCACAGAGACGTGCGGGAAGAACACAAAGCAGCGTTACACTGCCCATTTATCAAGTAGAGTAGGTGAGAGAGGAGAGTTAGAGCTAAGGAGAAGCCGGTGTGTCGGCATCCCTCCACTAGAGCTCCGGAGCCGAACTCGGGTGTGAGCTCTGCTTCGTCTTCTATCGGTAACACTTAGTCCCGTTTTTTATTTATAAAGAAAGTTTATTTCGTATACATTGTCTCTCTGTATATATTAGGCTCGTGCTAGATCTTGAGTGCTAAATCTCTATGCTTGGGTGACACAATATATATTTGTGCTAGGTTTAGTGGGAGTACGTATCGAGTGACGTCCTTGATACGTAGTATTGTTAGGAATAGACGTTGTGCCTAGACTAGTTAGTACCCGATAGACACCTGATTCAGCGGTTGAGCGGTAGGTAGTTGGTGGTGACAGCCCTGCTATCCACGCGGCAGTTTGTGGAATCCGCCCCATTAGTCTCAGCCCAGTCGAGCCCAATCGGGGGTGATCATAACTTAACTGATAGCGGGTGGTAGTGAATCGGCCGAGCTCCGATGCAGAGTAGAAATTGTGTGTGGATTATCCTTGTACCCTTGACTAGTGTAAACCTTTTAGTAGAACTTTTCGACCTGAAATATGTTACCCCACTTTCGTCATTCCACCATATCAAGACTAGAAACTAGACTCTTCTTGTTCTTAGCGGTAAATCGATATCTTTTGAATACTCCGGGGTGAAAGCTACTGCAATATCCGTGCGCTTGCGGATTAATTCTAATAGGCATAAGAATCGCCAAGACGGAGCACTTTCCTCACCACATTTTTCTCTATTATTTCCTTGGACATCGCCTATCTCGACATATCTTGACTCCCCACATTTATCGCATGACTGTTTCTCCGCATCATTCTTATAATACAACATAAAATGATTAGAATAGTAGTGCATCTTCTCGTATGACATTCCTAGGCCACCAGTAAGTTTCTTACACTCGTACCAACTTGGTGGCATCTTGTGGCCTTGAGGAAAAACATCAGACCACAACGATATGTGTTCATTGAAACAACCGATCAAGAAATTGTGCTTGCACATAATAGCCATCAAACGGGGAATAACAAACAGCTAGAATACTATGGTTCTATCGTACAATGATTGTTTGGTAGACTCAAGAAGCTCCATGAACTCATATTAGGACGTGGCTGCCTCCACATCCATAAAATTATGACCAAAGTTTTCCATCTAATCATTCACCCGATCGATTTCATCGAAACCTTTGTCGTGTGCAGCTAGGGGTGGTGGATGCACTACACGACGAAACTCCCCATGATATACCCAGTGATGGTAGGAGGCTTTGTACCCATGTTTACGAGGTCAAGCTCCATCTGGTCACGGGTTCTCTTCCGACTGCTCCCACAAACTGCACAAGGGCATGTCACCTTGGTGCTATGGTCTGGCGCATGCTGGAAAGCATGAGTGATGAATTAATTGGTCTTTTTTGGTACCATTCATCTCTTTGTTGTTCGTTTGGTTGCCATCCATCATACGCCCATCTTCTATTTTCTTCCATGTCCTGGTTTCCATCCGTCGTTTCACATCAAGGTTTCCTAATACGCTTAGGAAGGCTTCTAAACCCACCCACGAATGATCGGTCGAGCACAATTCATTGCAGCACTGGTGGGTTCAAGGCAAGATTTCGTCAGCATAACCCTAAGGGTTCTCCTAGTGCAACGATGGCCAGGAAGCTTATTGAAGCCATCGAGCAGTTATGTTATACATAGGAGAAGTTCTTAGGATCATGTCGTCGAAAATCTGGTCTCAAACCCATCAGTAGCACAACGAAATGTGCTCGGCGGCCATTCGTAGGCTATCCCCTAGGACGCTGTTAGGAGGTAGTCCACTGGACAATTAGGAAATGCTTATAACATCTCGTATGAAAACACAATGAATCACTATACGTTTTCCATACGAGTTGTGCAGTTTCCGAATAGGTGAGGAAAGCTAGGTGACAATCGAAAAAACAAACATGGACATATCACCTTTTTTTAGGAATTTATCCTACATTCATTAGTTTTTCTATAATTGTTACATGATATTCGTATTAAGCCTAACATATTTAGTAAACAACAAATTAATCAACAATAAATAATTACTAGTTACTAAATAATAAATAATAATTTAGCAACAAAAAATAATTTTTATTATTTTTCTAAATCAATTGGTGTGCTATCCAAAAAACCTAAATTAGTCTCGAGTAATCATTCATGGCCATTGACACTACACAACAAATATTTTTAAAAAAAATCCTAGGATGTACCTTGTACATTGACGACGGCAACGGCGGTAGAAAAGAGGCAGCACAGCCAGGCAGAAAAGGAGGGGGAGGCAGCGGAGGGCAAGGCAGCAGCTCGGAGATGGACGGGGAGGAGGGGGATGGGTAGGCCACGATGGTGCAGCGCGGGCGGCGGGCGGTGGTTTTGCTCGGGGGAGGAGGCGGCGGCGGCGGTGTGGAGGCCCCCGAAGATCCCCGAAAATACAATTGTCCAGGATTTGTGTTGCATTTTGAAATAGTGCAAACTGCTAGATTTTATTTCAGAAGTAGAGTAATTTAATGATATGGGTTCAAATTTTTAATACACTTTCAAAATAATACTTCAATATCATAGGCATGGCTTGTTTGTTGGGATAACCCAAAAATCTAGCCGAACTCTTCCATGTCTTTAAATAAAAATTATCTGCAGAAAAGATAGGGCCTACCCAAAAGATGGTTAGCCCACACAAAAACGGGTAAGCACCTACGTACTTAACTGGTTTCCATATGCAATCCTATTAACTACATGCAAGGTTTTAATAGTAATTGACGAGGAGATTTAACAATAGACTTAATGCATATTTTAAAATAGTTTTTGATAAATATTATATATTGTCAATTCTTTTCCAAAACAATTTTAAAATGGATTTTTCTACTGACCAGCTACTTTCTCTAGACCAAACCAACATCAACCATGTGGCTACTTCTTAACATGAATAATGTCAATATTTAGAATAGGCATAACCCATTTGATTAAACTTCATATCCCAGATGTTTGGTCCATCGATGATTTGTTTTTAACGACTCTGCAAAATCTGCCTAGCTTTACCCATAAAATAGCCAATAATACCGTTTGAGCGGAAATTTGTATCTTTTCTATTATAGAAAAAACCATTTACGAGCAAAGAACAAAATCAACCAGACCAGTGGCCCCCAAATCATTGTCCCCTAGTCGTGTTGTGCTTCGAGTGGAAATTGGGCAAGACTCATGTATGCTGAGCCACGCGTGGGGGCTGACACGCGGGCCCTCTGTGTCAGTGATAGGAATGTGCTTGAGGGGTGGCTAATAGAAAGGCCCCAATTGTCGGTTGCACCGAAGGTGAATTAGGAGCAGATTTGGCCGGAGGGAGGTTGTAGGCGGTGAGTGGACTACATGGGCCTCGGGTATCCTCTAGAAGGCCATGGGGGGGGGGGCGACTCAAGCCGGCTGGATCGGGATAGTGACCACTCGGGTAAAAATGCATAACTTGATCACCAAGGAAGTTCTCGAGGATAGAGTAAAGTTCCATGTAATTAGGAGATTGCATATCATGCGCCGGCATAACCGAATTTAGTATCATGTACTAGATAGAACCATGTAACCTTATCCCCCTGCACTATATAAAAGGAGGGGTAGGGGACATAGAAACACACGCACGGATAGCTACATCAGCATATTCATCTCCATCATCTGCAAGCTCACGCAGAAATATAATCCCAGAGCACAGGACTAGGGTATTACCTCCGAGTTGAGGGCCTGAACCTGTATAAATCCATGTCTTCTGTTACCTTCAAGTTTGGTTCTAGTGCATAACCCCGTAACAAATTAATTGCCGACGGTGACCCCCGATTAGCCACCAGTCGATAGTTGGCGCGCCAGGTAGGGGGCTGCGTCAAGATCATCACTAAAACTTGATGGCTTTCCAAAGATTGCCGTCTGTCGCTCTCACGCCGGGGGAAATGCTACGCTTTGGTTCCCTAGACTTCATCACCGATGGCATCAGCAACCTTCATCTCTCCCCTCCCGTAGAGGTCGTCCCGCAAGAAGGCACATGTGTTCTACCATATCCTTTGCCTTTCGGCCTAGAGAACTCGGCATGTGCTTTCGGCAGATTAATCCGCCGGCGATCCCACTTCGCGCCTTTCCTCAAGGAGTGCATAGAAGGACTTGGCAGAGACGTAAACATGGGTATGGACGTCATCCAGCCCAAAGGAGACTCGACACCCTAGATTGGATCTCTCTCCGATCTCCGGAATCCTTCCGCGACCTTTGCGCAAACGGTGCCTAAAATCTGAGCAGGAGGTGACCATATTGAGAATCAATATCTTAGTCCAGTAGGAGCCATCCGACCGGATCCAACTACGTTCTTGGGTGTCATCAACACTGGCAAACACATTGGACAAAGCGAGCAGGTCAGCCTCTCTCTCTCGACCTCTGAGTCTGACGAGGGTGAAGTGATCTGCAATTACAATGAAGTCGTCCTCGGCGCTGGCAACCACCACTCTACTTCTCAACCAGTCGGGAACAAAGCAGCCGCAACATAAGCGGTTGAAGCGGACCAACGTTGCGTTGAAGTTCAAGATCGCCTGCGCCAGCTTCGCATCCGCGGCTACAATGTCCAGAACAAACTTCGCTGGGTGAAATAGAGGGATCAAGACGTCTACACGACTCCTCAAGTGAACATCATTGCCTCGAAGACCCTTCTCGAGACCATCGTACCGCAACTTCCCGTATATAGCCTGCTTATGCAGACCTTGGCTTGTGCAACGACCATGGTCGAGATGGCGGCCATCCAACAGAACGAGGCAAACCTGGCTCCAACCATGACGGCCAACAGCCGCTCAACGCACAATCGAAACAAGGTGCGCGCCTTCGCTGCCGACGGATCACACCAGTCAACGGGTCATGACCTCCGCACAACATAGAAGCCAAAAGGAGGGAGCACATCGACGGTGAACGAATCGCACCAGTTGGCGCCATGATGATCACGCCGAGAGCACCGCCAGTCGGCGCGATCACCATCAAGAACATCATCGCCAAGGCCCGCAGCGGGAGCATCGCAGCAGATCCCTGCGGCAACAGTGGTCATGACCCTTGGAGGGGATCCGAGCGTTTGGCCAGACAGTTTCAACCTCAAAGGCATTGACAAGTTCGATGATGAGAGGGGCCCTAAGAATTGGCTGCAAGTTTATGGTTTAGCAATCAGCGCAGCAGGAGGTGATCAGAACGTGATGGCAAACTATCTGCCAGTCGCTCTGACCCCAACCGCCCAGACCTGGCTCACAGGATACCCGGAGAACTCTATCGAGTCTTGGGACGACCTCCAGGAGCAGTTCATCGCCAACTTCCAAGGAACCTACGAGAGGCCAGCTGGGAGATAGGATATCGGACAATTACATCGACACAAGAATGAGACTCTCCGTGAGTTCAACAAGCGCTTCACCAAGAAGAACAATGAGATCCGGGATGTTTCAGAACAAATAGTCATTGATGCCTTCTTCACCGGGTGCAAATCCGAGGAGTCAAGATGGCAGATCAAGAAGCCAACGCCGAAGAGGCAGTGTTATCCTAGGCGCTTTCGCTAGGCGGGCGGTAGCCTGGGGCCTAGGCCTAGAGGGGACTAGGCGGGGCCTAGGCGGTCAAACTAAATATAAGGAATTTCAGTTATTTAAAATTTAAAATACATGTATATGAGCAAATTTATAACATGTAAAGTAAATAATACTAAGGATTAAGGAATACCTTCATTTGTTGGCATTGATGTATACTTTTTGGATGAGATAATGAGAAATGATCATGAACCTTTGTGCGAACCTACCATATAAAACACAAAATCAGCATGTATTAATGTAGTACACGAATATTTGTGCAAACTTAACAAGGTATCAAGCATCCATAAAGCACAAAATAAGTAAAGAAAACATGCATAAGTTCATAGGTTCATAAATCATAATACATGCACTTGGCAACATGCCAACATGCACCACAAGTCCACAAATAAGCAAAACAAGCAAAAGTCCATAGGTTCATAATACAAGTAGAAAACAAGCATAGCATGGTAAATTGATAATTGATTAGTTGTGATGAAGAAACTAGTCCTCCTCTTCATCATAATTCTTGGTCGCAACCACTTCTTCATGATCACTCTCAAACTCAATATCCTCTTCATCCACCTCTTCTTCGGTATCCGACTTGAAGTCATCTTCATGCAAATGCCTCACTCTTGCACTCCTACGTAGTTGCAACACCTCATTAGCTCCACATGCTTCTTCAATTGCCTTCCATGTAAGCCCCGTAGCGGGCTCAAGATCTTGCTCATCATCTCCTCCCTCAATTAACCATCCTTGAGCTTCATTAGCCTCGGTTGCTAGAAGGGGATCTATGTTTTTCTTCTTCTCAACCCTCTCTTTCTTATTCTTCAATTTGGCATTATATTGAACAAAGACTAGATTACTTAGACGATCCACATCTAGTCTATTTCTTTTTTTTGTATGTATCTACAATAAAAGACATGCAAATAATTATTACAATGCAAGACATACAAATAAATATTCTCAAATAAATATTTAAATTGAGAATAATAAGATGAGAAACTAACCTCTTCAAAGGTACTCCAATTTCTTTCACAACACGATGAGCTTGATGTCAAAGAGAGGATCCTTATTGCCATTCTTTGTAGTGTAGGAACTTTGCATCCATAGTTGCTCCACCAATTGGCTACATGCAAAAGAATATAACATGTTAATAGAAAATAAAAAGTGATTGAGCAACATGAAATGAAAGCAATGATAGCTCTAAAAAGTAAATAGTACGTACCCGGTTCAAAGTTATCATTTTTACAACCATCAAGTGCAAACTTTTTAGCAAAGTGGCCTTCTTTCCTTTTAAATATCGTCAACTCCATATTAACAACTTCATTTTGTTTGTCCATGTCATCATGATAGAATGTCTCCACACAAGTGAGCAACCCATCCATAACCACATCATCCAAAAATATGGAGTCATCATGATAGCTATAGTATGGGTTTAGCAAATATGCCGCCAAGTGCAAGGGAGAATCAAGTCTATTATTCATCTTATTGTTCACAATTTCTAATATAGGTCTGTAGTTGTTCTCTACATGTTTTGTGGCCTCCAAGATATCTTTTTTGGCCTTTAGGATTCCTCCATAAAGAAAGGCCATAGATGGCTTGCTATCACTATCCACCATGCGAAGAACTATGACAAGTGGCTCAAAAACCTTCAAACAAGTAGAAACACCATTCCAAAATGCTCTACTTATTATTGTAGCATGGGTTGTCTTGCCCTTTGGTTTCTTGCAATGGTTGCATGTTTCCCACTCTTCACTTGTCACCATTTGCCTTAGTTGGTCCTTCTTTTCAATCAAGCTTTGCAAAGTGAGAAAAGAAGATGCAAACCTAGTAACCCCCGGCCTTATGATGTCCCTCTTCTTTGTGAATTTCCTCATCATAGCCAATGTTCTATGGTGGGAGTAGAGAAATATGGTTAAGGCTTTGGCTTGATCAAGTATTTTCTTGAACCTTGGAATTTCAGCAATGCCTTGAAGCATTAAATTGATCGTATGAGTTGCACACGAGCTCCAGAAGATGTTTGGCCTTTTCTCCTGCAACAAATTTTTGGCTGCCATGTTGTTGGCTGCATTATCCGTCACAACTTGCACAACATGGTCCGCACCAATTTTTTCAATGCAACCATCTACATACTCAAATATGACCTCCGCCGTGTGAGCCTCATCGGAAGCCTCCTTTGACTCCAAGAAAGCCACCCCCAAGTTGCAATGCACACACAAATTCATGACGCTCCTCCTCTTCCGGTCAGTCCAAGCATCTGTCATAATGGAGCATCCGGTCTTGGCTCTTTCTTTTTCATGGCCTTTGAGCTCAAGTTTTGTTTTCTCTACCTCCTCTTGGAAGAGCCTCTCCCTAATCACATGTTGGGTAGGCCGCACCAAACCCTTGCCAAATATCCCAATCGCTTGTATCATTTGTGAGAATGCATCATTGTTGATTGAGTTGAAAGGCACACCTAAAATAAGTAAATATCAAGCAAAGTTAGTAATAGCAAATTATAAGAATGTAAATAGAATGTAAATGGTTAATGGTATTAGCAAATTATTATTTACCTGATTCATATATCCACCTAGCAATATATTGATGGACTCTATGTGTTCTATCCTTCAACATAGCATCACTTATATTTTGTTGCTTTAGTTCCTTGCCAAGATGTGAAGCAGCATCGATAGGATTTGCATACTTATCCATAGGCCCTAACTTTCGAGGTGCAGAAGAAGAAGCACCACCACCTCCTCCTCCAGTTATTGTCACTGTGTCTTCTTCTTCTTCTTCTCCATCTATGGTCACTTCGTCTCTCACACTGTCCTCCCTTTCTTTTCGGACTTTCTTTGCTTTTCTAGCTTCTTGCATGGACGTCTTGCACTTGGCTTGATCTTCTTTTGTGGACTTCAAACATACTTTGACGTGCCCTCTTATGTGAGCAATATGACACTTGAGCCTATATATTCCTCCTGAAACAACCTTGCCACACAATCTACATTTCACTTTATCTAAATTGTTTAGATCCACCAAGACTCCATACTCCCAACCAATGTCTTCAGAATTTCTCTTAAGTGAAGTTGCCGCCGTTGTGGATTCCGGAGTTCCCGATCCAACCGATGACATCCTAGAAACATTCAAAATCAAAATACACTAATACAGTGAGTCAATCAACATCCTCGAAAAGCAACGGGACACACCAAAGCCACAGAGGGAGAGGGTGGAGCAGAAAAGGTGTGGCCTTTCTCTCTCTGGAGTCTCATCTCTCTCAAAGTGAGGCAGGTGCAGGGGTGGCCGGTGGGCGGCGGAGGTGGTGCGGGCGCATGTGAATTGGGGCGGGAGGGATGGGGGTGGGAGGAGGGGACGACGCGGGGGCGGCGGTGGAGGAGGCCGAGGGGGACGCCGCCGCGGCGGCGGGGAAGGGGAAGGAGAAGGGCGGGAAGGTGGTGCTGTCGTCGGCGCTGTGGGCGAGGCTGCACTGGCCCTTCCGCCGCGCGGCGCTGCGCAAGGCAGAGGAGGGCCTCGTCTCCATGTGCGAGGCCGGGAGGGACTAGGGGCAGAGAAGAAGAGAGAATGCGGCAGGAGGGAGGAGGAAAAGCAGCCATACCTCGTCTCTGGTGGCTGACGGCGGCGATTCCGGCGGCGGACGGCGGCGGACGGCGGTGACCCCCACGGGAAACCCTAGCTCCCGATGCCCTTTTGCCTTACCCACGGGCCACGGGAACCCTAGCTCACGGCGGTTCGGCCCGAGTTTTGCTCCTTTTTTCTTCTCCTCCGACCTAGGCCGCTCCCGCCTAGACACGCCCAGCAAGGCCCAGGCGGGCCTAGAACGCCTAGGCCGCTCCCCCGCCCAGCCTGCCGATTATGGCAAAATCGCGGCCGCAGGGTGCCGCCCACGGCCTAGTCGGGGCCTAGTCGGGGCCTAGGGGAACACTGCGAAGAGGTCATCATGAATCATCGTGGTGGCCACGACGGAGGCTCTAAGAAGAAGCCCAACGATGAGCAGGCCAAGCCCAAAGACAAGAAGCGCAAGGGGGATGGCATGGTCGCCAATGTGGAGCGTAATCGGCCTAAGCCCTCCAACGACAACGACTACAATAAGGTCATGGAGACGGTATGTCCCTTTCATCCACGCAGTAAGCATGCTGCCAAAGATTGCCTTATTCTGCAGAAGTTTGCCAACAACTCAAAATAGTCGACGGCCAAAGAAGGTCACGGCAAGAAGCCAGATGAAGACTACCAAGATACTGAGCGAGATCAACTACATATTTGGGGGTTCCGACGCGTATGAGTCCAAGCGGAAGTAGAAGCTTACCACTCGGGAGATCAACGTGATCCTACCTTCGATTAATCGGACCACCATGATCGGAATGCCTTCCCTGGGAGGTATCCGCTCGTGCTAGATCCGGTCGTTCGAGGAAACAAGTTAAAGAGTGTCCTGGTCGATGGCGGGAGCGGGATTAACATCCTCTTTGCCAAGACCTTGGATCAGATGAAGATTCCTCATTCCGAGCTTTGGCAGGGATCATCTCCTTTCCACGGGGTAATCCCCGGAACATCCGCAGTACCACTTGAGCAGATCTCGTTACCTGTCACGTTTGCGACCAAGGACAACTATCGGACTGAGAGTCTGAGCTTTGAAGTGGCTGAATTCGAGACCGCATATCATGCCAACTAGGGATGGCCAGGGATCGCCAAATTTGTAGCTGTCCCTAATTATACATATGTGGACTACATGGGCCCCGGGTATCCTCTAGAAAGCCTATAAAGGAGCAGATGGGGGACAACCCAAGTCGGCTGATTAGGATAGAGACCACTCGGGTTACGTATAACTGGAGCGCCAAGGAAGTTCCCGAGGATATAGCCAAGCTCCATGTAATTAGGAGATCAATACTTGCATATCATGCACCGGAACAACCGAACCTGGTATCATGTACTACGTACCACCATGTAACTCTATCTCCCCCTGTACTATATAAAGGGAGGGGGTAGGGAGCCATAGGCACACACAATCATATGCGATCATATACAATCATACACTTGATCATACTCGATCATCGTTTTCATCATCGTACCTCCGAAGTTGAGGGCCTGAACCTGGATAAATCCCTGTCTTATGCTACCATCTTGTTTGGATCTTGAGCGTGCCCCGTACAAATTCATTGCCGACGGTAACCCCCGATCAGCCACCTGTCGACAGTTGGCGCGCCAGGTAGGGGCCTGCGTCAAGATCATCGCCCAAGCTAGATGGCTTCTTTAAGATCGCTGTCCATCGCCCTGAGGCTAGAGCAGTCGCTGCACTTCGGCACCCTGGACTTCATCGTTGATGGCATCGGCAATCTTCATCTCTCCCCTTCTGGAGAGATCCCCCAACAAGAAGGTATGCGCGATCAATGTGACCCATTGCCTTTTGGCTTGGAGAATTCTGCATGTACCTTCGGCAAATTGATCCACCCACGGTCCAACTTGGCACCCATTCCCGAAGAGGGCGAAGAAGGACTCGGCGGAATCACCCCCTCGGGCATGGATTCGATCCAACCCGATGAAGACTCAGCACCCCCGACTGGATCTCCCTCCGATCTTAGGAATCTTGCCGCGACATGTGCGCAGGAGGATCCCCGAAACTAGGATAGGAGGTGACCACTCGGGGCATCGATCTACAGATCCAGTGGGACTCAACCGATTGGATCCAACCATGTTCGTGGGTGTCATTAACACAGGCCAACCCATTGGACAAAGCGAGCAAGTTAGCCTCTCCCTCTCAGATTCTGAGTCCGATGGGAGAACGGAGATCTGCAACTACCGGGAAGTCTTGGTCCTTGGCGCGGACGATCATCACTCTGCCTCTCAACCAGTAGAGAACGAGGCGGCCGCCACTGAGGCAGTCGACGCAGACCCGCGCTGCGCCGAGGATCAAGATCGCCTATGACAACTTCGCATCCACGGGCGCAATGTCCAAAACGAGCTGCACGCTGTGAAATTGAGGGATCAGGATGTCTACACCACTCCCCATGCGAACAATGTCGCATCAAAGACTCTTCTCGAGACCATCGCACCGCAGCTGTCGAAGAACAGCCTGCTTGTATAGACCCTGACTCGTGCAACGGCCATGGTCAAGATGGCGGCCATTCAGCAGAACAAGGCGCACCCTGCTCCCACCACAACAGCTCACAGCAGCTATAGGTGCAACCGGAGCAAGGTGCGCGCCTCCGCCGCCGATGGGTTTCATCCATCGGCGGGTCACGACCTCCGCCATGATATTGAAGCTAAAAGGAGGGAGCGCGCCGAAGGCAATCGACACTCTCCGAGCTACCGCAGTCGGCGCTACGATGATCACGCTAAAAGCATTGCCAGTCGGCGCGACCATCGCCAAGACCCTCGGTGGGAGCATCGCAGAAGATCCCCGCCGCGGCGGCGGCCACCACCCTTGGAGGGGATTCGGGCCTTTACCCTGGACCTCCGCCGAGTGGTTTGGCCGAACGGTTTTAACCTCAAAGGTATCGACAAGTTCGACGGTGAGAGGGACCCTAAGAACTGGCTGCAGGTTTACGCCTTAGCAATCAGCGCAGCAGGAGGTAATCAGAATGTGATGGAAAACTATCAGCCAGTCGCTGTGACCCCAACCGCTCAGACTTGGCTTACGGGACTCCTAGAGAACTCCATCGAGTCTTGGGACGACCTACAGGATCGGAGCAGTTCATCGCCAACATCCAAGGGACCTATGAAAGGCCCTTCGGGAGATGGGAGATCGAACAGTTACACCGGCGCAATATCGAGGCTCTTCGTGAGTTCATCAAGCGCTTCACCAAGAAGAAGAATGAGATCCAGGACGTTTCGGAGCAAACAGTCATCGACCCCTTCTTCGCTGGATGCAAATCTGAGGAGTTAATCAGGCAGATGACTCGGGTCCCCCCGTGAACTCTCAAGGCCATGTTCACAATGGCAGATCAAGAGGCCAACGCATAAGAGGCCATCACGAATCATCGTGGTGGCCACGACGGAGGCCCGAAGAAGAAGCCAAACGACGAACAGGGCAAGCCCAAGGATAAGAATCGAAAGGGGGAAGAGATGGTCGCCAATATGGAGCGCAATCGGCCTAAGCTCCCAAACGACAACGATTACAACAAGGTCATGGAGTCGGTATGTCCCTTCCACCCACGTGGAAAGCATGCCGCCAAAGAGTGCCTCATTCTCCAGAAGTTTGTCGACAATTCAAAGCAGTCGGCGGCGAAGGGAGGACACGGCAAAAAGCCCGATGGAGACTACCAGGACGCTGAGCGCGAGATCAGCTATATATTCGGGGGTTCTGATGCGTATGAGTCCAAGCGGAAGTAGAAGCTTACCACTCGGGAGATCAACGCTATCATGCCCGCGGCTCCTAAATATTTGCGCTGGTCTGAGATACCCATCACCTTTGATCGATCGGACACCCAGATCGGATCGCCTTCCCCGGAAGGTACCCTCTGGTGCTATCGTTCGGGGAAATAAATTGAAGAGGGTTCTGGTCGTTGGCGGGAGCGGGATTAAAGTCCTTTTCACCAAGACTCTGGACCAAATGAAGATTCCTCGCTCCGAGCTACGGCAGGGTCATCCCCTTCCATCGGGTGATCCCAGGTACGTCCGTGATACCACTCAGGCAGGTGTCACTACCTGTCATGTTTGGGACCAAGGACAACTATCGGACCGAGAGTCAAAGCTTCGAAGTGGCCGATTTCGAGACATCATATCATGCCATCTTGGGAAGGCCAGGGATCACCAAATTCATGGCCATCCCAAACTACACCTATCTCGTCATGAAGATGTCGGGTCCCAACGGTGTAATCACCATCCTTGGCGACGTAAAACAATCTCTGGTCTGCGACCCCAAGAGCTGCGAGATGGCGCAGGAACTGGACACATCAGCCGAGATGGAAAAGGTTCGGCAAGAGGCGCTTCCCTTCAGGAGGACGGGGACATACCTGCAAAGAAGCAGCCCAAGACTTCCATCCAAGCAGCCGAAGAAACCAAGAAGATACTGTTGAATCCGTCTGACCCGGCCAAAACAGCCGTGATCGGGACAAGGCTCGATAGCAAATAGGAAGATGCGCTCGTCACTTTTCTCCGGGCAAACCAGGACTTGTTCGCTTGGAAGCCTTCGGACATGCCTGGTGTTCCCAGGGAGGTGATTGAGCACTCTCTCCACGTCGATGAAAAGGCGCGGCCAATCAAGCAGCACCTGAGAAGATTTGCGCCGGATCGGAAAGATGCTATTTGGGAAGAGATCAAGAAGCTACTGGCAGCACGATTCATCAAAGAGGTCTATCATCCCGAGTGGTTAGCGAACCCGGTCTTGGTGCAGAAGAAGAACAAGACATGGCGAATGTGCGTTGACTACATCGACCTCGACAAAGCTTGTCCCAAGGATCCTTTTGGGCTCCCCCGCATCGATCTAGTGGTGGATTGCACCGCCGGGTGCGAGCTCTTAAGTTTTCTGGACGCTTATTCGGGCTATCATCAGATCAGTCTGAAGGAGGAAGATTGCATCAAGACGTCGTTTATTACACCTTTTGGTGCATTCTGCTATATCACAATGTCGTTCGGGCTGAAAAACGCTGGTGCGACTTATCAGCGTACCATACAGCGGTGTTTTCACACTCAGCTCGGCCGCAACGTGGAGGACTACATCGACGACGTCGTCGTGAAAACACGAACAAAGTCAGATCTCATAACAGATTTGGCTGAGACATTTGAGAGCCTAAGGTCATATCGGATGAAGCTAAATCCCGAGAAGTGCGTTTTTGGGGTTCCATCCAGTAAACTACTCGGATTCATCATATCTCATCGGGGATCGAGGCCAACCCAGAAAAGGTCAGCACCATCATGAAGATGAAGCCCCCAAGCAGCCAAAAAGATGTGCAGAAGCTCACTGGATGCATCGTGGCACTTAGCCTATTCATTTCTCGACTCGGGGAATGTGGCATGTAGTTCTCTAAGCTGCTACGCCAACCAAAGCATAGCAGGCCTTTGAAGATTTCAAAAGGTTCCTGACCACGCCTCCAGTGTTGGTCCCGCCCATGCCCTAGTAGCCACTACTACTCAACATCGGCGCTACGACCCATGTCATTAGCAGCGCGTTGGTGGTGGAACGGGACGAGCAAGGCTCCCTCCAAAAGGTACAACACCAGGTCTACTTCGTCAGCGAAGTATTGGGTGATTCCAAGATAAGGTACCCCATATTCAAAAGCTTTTGTATGTTGTGCTAATCACATCACGGAAACTTAAGCATTATTTTCAAGATCATGAGATTTTGGTGGTCACTTCCTTCCTAGTTGGAGACATACTTCGTAATCAGGAAGCCACCGGGAGAATTACGAAGTGAGTAGTCGAGCTTGGAGCCTTTGAACTAAAGTTCAAGCCTCGGCTAGCCATTAAATCTCAGGCACTCGCCGATTTCGTCGCCAAGTGGACGGAGGATCAGACCCCAGCAGCAAAGGAAAATCTCGAGTACTGTACAATGTTCTTTGATGGTTCCCTCATGCTCAGCGGCGCGGGGGCTAGGATTTTGCTCATATCTCCAACCGGAAATAAGCTATGATACGTTCTCCAAGTCTTATTTCCAGTCAGCAATAACGCCGCCGAGTACGAGGCTCTCATCCACAGGCTCCGCATCGCCATATCGCTGGGCATACGGCGGTTAATGGTGTGCGGGGATTCCCAACTCGTGGTCAATCAAGTTCAAAAGGAGTGGTTGTTGGCGATTCTTATGCCTATTAGAGTTTTAATCTGCAAGCGCACGGATATCGCAGTAGCTTTCACCCAGGAGTATTCCTAAGGTATCGATTTCCCACGAGGAACGAGAAGTTTCTATTTTCTACACTTATTCACCCGGATGGATATGAAAATGGTGATATGGAATCAACAATGGGATAAATGTATTTCGGATCAAGAGGCTCTTCGGACACTAGTCAGAAAGGTTCAAGTTCTATTCTTATTTAATTTGTGACTCTGAATCGGAGCTCAGGCACTCACTACCACCCGCTATCCTGAATTGGAATCCCGAATGGTTATGATCGTCCTGATTTGGCTCAACTGGTCTGCAACTAACGGGGCGGATTTCACAAAGTCTAAGCCGGATAATAGGGCTGTCACCACCTATTACCTACCACACGTCCGTTGAAGCAGGTGCCTACCGGCTACTAACTAGTCCAGACACCACGTTTGTTCCTAGTAGTAATACGTACCAAGGACCTCACTTCAGTACGCACCCCTACTACCTCTTATACTAATCTCTAAGTGGACAATTAAGCACAAAGATCTTAGCACTCAAGACTAGTACGGGCTTAATACCAACAGAGACAAAATAAATAGACTGAACTTGATAATTAAATAAGGCAAGACTGAGTGTTACCGATAGAAGACGAAAGCAGAACCCGCATCCGAGTCCAGCTCTGGAGCTCCAGTGAGGGATACCGACACTCCGGCTCCTCCCCTACACTAACTCTCCTACTCTACTTGAGAGTAGCACAACTCTACTTCACTCTCACTTGTGTTGCTCTTTGTTGTTCATCTTCAAATGAAGGGGATCACCTCCTTTTATAGGCCACCGTGACCAATGCAGTGCTGACACGACTAGGGACAGGTGTCACAAGCACCCTGCCGAAGGGGGAATCCAATGGAGCAAAGAGGTGGGTCGGCCGGTCTAGGGGGTCGATCCTGGCCCTCCAATTTGGCTAGGATGCTTCTTGTGCGGTGTAGATCTCCTCCCTAAGTCGGTTTGGCAGTTTGAGGCCGGTAGCATTGGGTTCTTTTAGAATCCTATGCTTAACTTGAGGATTACTCCTCTTTCTGGATGAAACCGACTGGAATCGACGGCTTGGATGTGCTCTAGGATCACTTATAGAAGTCTCGGTGCAACCCTGACATGACTGGGCGAGGGAGTTGGGTCGGCCGGCCTAGGGTGGGTCAGCCGACCCACTCTTTTGCCCGGGTCGGGCCCAATTTTGCTCAGTGGGTCCATGCGTGCAAAATCTTACCAAAACTCGTGGAACTTTGTAAATTTGCACAATTTTAGTTCTAGTTCCATTCATTTCACCAAATGTTGACGGTCGGAATCATATTATTTGTTGTCGAAATTGACCGTCAACACACCCCCACACTAGATCTTTGCTCGTCCTCGAGTAAAGGTTAATTTCAAAACTACTGACTCTGTCAGGATAAAGGTAGACAAGCATAGAAGCTATTCTAAGGTTTTCTCAACTTGTTAGGATTTGAAGTGTCTACTAACCTCATCTTATAAATGTTGGCAAATGGAATAGACAGGAATGAATAATCTTACTGAGGATTAATGTTCCCAGAGTTTTTGTTCTTTTGAAAATGCATGGCTCTTCTTCTTAGGTGAAACACTCTTGGTCACTCGAAAAGTGTTTAACCTCACCAAGGCCAGAATAGCCTCTCATCCTACATCTAATGCTTATGTGGAGCTCAGGTAGGATAGGTAGTATGGTCATATAATACTTTTGTCATGTTAGAATTAAATCCTAATGAAGATAATGTTATTCCTATCTCCAATCATTCAAGAATTCATATTCAGGGGTGAGGGAGAGAATGAACTCACGCCAAAGGAATAGGAAGAAATACAAGTGCAAGGATGTATGGTACTGACAAGTCCAATACATCGATCTTATATTTATGGAATGATGGTTTCCCTCCTAAAAATCCATTTTCCAAAACATTATTGTCCTATTTACAAAGAAGGCTTAAAAGGCACGAAGAGAGTATATTTCCAATTTTCTTTGAGAGCTTGATTTCTCTCTCTCTCTTTTTTTAGATAGACTGGATTGGTATCTTTTTCTCTCTTTCTTTGGCCTTGACATAATAAGGACTTTTTGGAAAGTTTTGACAAATGGATATTTTATTTTGGAGGACCAACATATAGGTAGGTATGGTAGCATCAAACGAGATGACTGGCTAACTTTTTATGGGGTTGGAATATCTGGCGAAAGTGGACGCTTATTTCCAAGATGGAAACTAGCGTTACCAGATATGAAAGGCTAGCAATCAACAAGGTACGCGAAAGGAACTGATTGAATCAAATAACATTTCTTAAGAGGACTTGAACTCTAACCCAATTTAGCATGATCAATGACCAATATGAAGCTTATATGAATCTTGATAAATCTATGGCTGTGGTAGGTAATGAAAAGTCACTCTAAGAATTAAGAGCCAGGTTTTTAATGAAAACCTCTGAGGAACAATTACCCTTAGGCAATGAATTATTAAGAATTCTATATCTCAAGAGCCAACAATTTAGATGCGATTAATCCTAATAGAGTCTTCCCACAATTGTTGAGCTTAACCAAAGAATAAAAACTATGCGAGTCGTAAATTTTCGGACATTGTTATAGTTTCGAAATTAAAGCATTCTCGGTATATAACGTTGTTTAATTCTTTACCAACGTTATATGAGCAAGTGACAGAGTTAAATATTAACAATGAAACACAGGGAACATACCAGAATTTTTCGGAGTCGAGTGGGCGAAGATTGTGGGTCGGCCGACCTGGGGGAGACCGGCCGATCTGGCTGGGTCGGCCGGCCCGAGGTGGGTCGGCCGGCCTGATTCCGTGCCCATTTTGGTCCAAATTCCTCCCAGTATGTGTATCCCAGTCTGTACTTCGCATTTCTCATATGCACGTTAGTAACAAAGTCGACCGGTGCAGAAAATTGCACCGGTCGAGGCAAGCACGCACAATCAAACAATCAATTCTTTTATTTCCTCGAGAAGATAAGCAAACAAGGGCGCATACATTAGGAAATCAAAATAGTTGAAAATAAATTTTTGCGCCTCTTTTTATTCTACCCAAATCCCGTCCACGGACTAGTCGGAGGATCATAAAGCATCGGCGATCCCATTGCCTTCGCATAGCGCTTGAGCTTAGCCAACGTAGACTTCCGTAGGATCGTGAAGTTGTCATCATTGTCCATCATTTGGATTTGGACTTCCCCCATCTGCTCTTCGAGATTGTTTTGCCGCTGCTTGAGAGCGGCCACCACTTCACGGAGTGAGGGCTCCTCCTCCTCGCTAAACTCCATATCACCGCCTTGCTCGCGGATTGGAGGAGGTGGACGAGTACGTCTCACCGTCCTTTCCGGCGAGGTGGAATCGATGGACTCAGCAATGGGTGGCCTCATCCTCACCAATGGTGGGGTAAGGACCTTCCCACGGCCGGCCGTCCTTCCACGCACGAGGAATCGTGGCGGGGAGTCCGGTGATGCCTCCAGTGCGTACTCGCTGAGCGAGGCTCAAACTGCTCATATTTCATGAGCGCCTTGCCCTTCTCCATGTGCAGCGTGGCCGAGTTGACCCATCGTCGGGCGTGCCAGCGAAGGAGCGCGCGGCATCCTCCCGTTTGTGATGACACGTAGGGGGGAGAGGGGACGTGCCGCACCAATACGGTGAGGAGACGTCGGCCGGCCATGCGATGTAGCACGGCCGCGCTCGAGTTGCGGCGTCGCCTTCGGTTTCTCCTCCGACGAGAACTTCAACTGCTGCGCGTTTACCGGCGAGTAATTCAAATTCCGCCTAGTGTGGGAGTGACCCTAGAAAGAAGATGGAAGCAGAACCCGCATCCGAGTCCAGCTTCGGAGCTCTAGTAAGGGATACCGACACTCCAGCTCCTCCCCTACACTAACTCTCCTCTCTCTCCTACTCTACTTGAGAGTAGCACAACTCTACTTCACTCTCACTTGTGTTGCTCTTTGTTGTTCATCTTCAAATGAAGGGGATCACCTCCTTTTATAGGCCACCGTGACCAATGGAGTGCTGACACGACTAGGGACAGGTGTCACAAGCACCTTGCCAAAGGGGGAATCCAATGGAGCCAAGAGGTGGGTTGGCCGGCCTAGGGGGGTCGGCCAGCCTGCCTTTTGTCGATCCTGGCCCTCCAATTTGGCTAGGATGCTTCTTGTGCGGTGTAGATGTCCTCCCTATGCCAGTTTGGCAGTTGGAGGCCGGTAGCATTGGGTTCTTTTAGAATCCTATGCTTAACTTGAGGATTACTCCTCTTTCTCGATGAAACCGACTGGAATCGACGGCTTGGATGTGCTCTAGGATCACTTATAGAAGTCCCGGTGCAACCCTGACCTGACTGGGCGAGGGAGCTGGGTCGGCCGGCCTTGGGTGGGTCGGCCGACCCACTCTTTTGCGAGGCTCGGGCCCAATTTCGCTCAGTGGGTCCCTGCATGCAAAATCTTATCAAAACTCATGGAACTTTGTAAATTTGCACAATTTTAGTTTCCGGTTCCATGCATTTCTCCAAATGTTGACGGTCGGAATCATATTATTTGTTGTCGAAATTGACCGTCAACAGTGGTCTTGTATCGGCGACAACATGACGGCATACTGCCAGAAGGTTCGAAAATTGGAGGACAAATTCGACGGGCTGGAATTGACTTACGTACTCCGGCGAGACAACGAAGCAGTGGATCAGCTGGTGCGGATGGGATCCAGTCGGGCACAAGTCCGACTGGTGTTTTCGTCGAAGAATTGCGTAAGCCTTCCATCAAGTTACCAACCGCACCGGAGGAGCAGCAGGATCAACAGGATGAGTCGGAGGTACTGTCAATCAACCTTGGGTGGACACAGCCGTATTTAAATTATCTTCTCCACGATGAATTGCCGGAGGATCAAAGCCTCGCCGAGTGCATCACACGCCGGAGCAAAAATTACAAGGTAATCGGGGACGAGCTTTTTCAAAAAAGCAGTTCTAGGGTACTAAGTCGTTGCATATCCGAGCAAGAGGGCAGAGATCTACTCAATGACATCCACTCGGGGGAATGCGGACATCACACGGCGGCGAGTTCCCTCGTCGGTTAAGCTTACCGACAAGGGTTTTTCTGGCCGACAGCGGTAACAAATGCGGATGACATAGTACGCAGATGCGAAAGCTGTCAGTTTTTTGCACAGCAGATTCATATGCCGGTCCAAGATCTACAAACGATTCTGAATTATTGGCCATTCGCCGTCTGGAATCTGGATATGGTAGGGCCTCTCAGGCGGGCGCAAGGCAGATTCACCCACCTCTTCGTCTCCATCGACAAGTTCACCAAGTGGATTGAAGCTAAGCCAGTCGCTGATATCACAGCCGCCAAGGCGTGCGAGTTCTTCTTGGACATCGTTGTTCGTTATGGTGTGCCTAATGGCATCGTCAACGACAATGGCGTTCAGTTCAAGAGCAATGAATTCTAAGATTGGGGAGAGGAGCTGGGCATCAAGATCTGCTACGCCTCCGTGGCCCATCCAAGGAGCAATGGGCAGGTCGAGCGTGCCAATGAATTAATCTTGCAAGGGCTCAAAGCAAGGATCTTCGATCGCCTAAAGCCGTACGCCACACGCTAGGTCAAGGAGTTGTCTTCGGTCCTCTAGAGGCTTAGATCAACCCCAAGTTGAGCGATCGGACAGATACCCTTTTTCCTAGTCTACCGCTTGGAAGCGGTCCTCCCGACTGAATTGAAGTTTGGTTCTCCACGAGTGCGCAACTACGACAGCAACCAGTCGAACGAATAGAGGATGGAAGACCTCGACAGGCTTGAGGAAACTAGGGAAGCAACAATGATCCAGTCAGCAAAGTACCAACCGGGCTTACGTCGCTATCATCAGCGCAATGTATGGGGCCGTGCATTCTTTAAAGGAGATCTGGTCCTCCGAAGGAATCAGAAGCACGAGCATAAACTCTCTCCTCTTTGGGAAGGCCCCTATGTGACTGAGGAGGTAACTCGCCCGGGGCTTATCGTCTAAAGTGTGATGATGGATCAGACGTGCCTAATACCTGGAATATCGAGCAGCTACGTCATTTTTATTCTTAAGTCTTGTATTCAAGCATCCTGTAATTAGTCTCTCGTTTGACTTGCTACTTTGTCATACATGACTAAGCAGTAAGTCGGGGGCTACACTAAATAGTGTGCGGAGTCAACCGCATCCTATCTTATTAATAAAAGTTGTTTTCTCTTTACATATGTTGATCGAATTTGGGTATTATAAGAATTCTTGAGTAATGGCGCTCGTTCTTGTCAAAAACAATGTTTAGCCACTCGGTACGTGCATAGGGAGAAAGTCAAGCGCTTATTCCTAGCATTCGGGGGCTGGACTAGTTGGCAGAAGCGTTACATGAATGAGGATAAAACTAAGTGCTCGGATAAAAAAGATCAGAGTATTGAGGATCAATCGAGCGAGTCCACATCAAGTTCATTTACAAAGTTAAGTGTTTAGCCAAATTGGCAGCAATCTCCCGCACTTCTCCATGAGAGCAGAGGCCTCTTCTTCATCGCAAGCAAACCCTTCTCGCACGGCTTCGAGGTCCATGTCGAGATAGTTCGACTTCGTGATAGCCAAACCTTGGCTGGCGCATGTTGTCGCCGCCTCCCTGGCAAAGACCTTGATTCGTGCGGGAATATCTTCAAGTCGTGCCACGAATATTTCAGCACCTGATGGTAGCTCATCTTCAGAATAAAGATATTGGAATGTTGGAGCCACCGCCTTCAGAGCGCGATCGCGCAGATCGTTGGCGGACTTCACCCTTTCATCAAAGACTTGGAAATGCGCCTTGGTTTTTTGCTGATAGGCTGCAAAACCAGTCGGACATCATAAACTAGTCAAGCTTTTGTGAGGTTGAGCCAGGGAGAGCCAGAGGCAGAAAGTTACCCTCCAGCTCTTTAGTCGATCTCTCGGCTTGAATGCTGGCCTAGAAGACTTCTCCTTCCATGGCTTTCTGCCTCGCCTCCAGCGCTTTGTACAAAGGCAGGCATTGAGGATCAGTCTCAAAGGAATGTTTTACAATTGCAAAAGGGTTTAGTATCATTCGGGGATGTTCACCTCGGATGATATTAGCTTCCTCTACGTGGCAGAGTCGGAGTTCGGTATTTTCCCTTTGGAGCTCTTCGATCTCACCACGGTACTGTGACTTGACTGCGTATAGCGCGTTGTCGAATTCATCACGAGACTTCTGTTCCCCTATGGCTCTTTGCAAGCACATGGACTTCTGCTTGGACCTCCTGCTCATGCGCTGCGTGGGGACAGGGGGAAGATTAGTTGGATTCTTTTGTGTAGAACGGGAATTTAAGACATGAAGGGGCTTTACCTCGAGTATCTCGGTACTAGCTTTCGATATATTCTGTAGCATCTCCCACTCTTCGGCCTCCTTCTCGTCATCGACCTCATAGCCTTCCATCTCTTTCCTCCATTTCACTCGGAGGGGAGGAGTGTTGGCACTGGTGGAGGTGCGGGGAATCTCTTCGATCTCTGGTTCTATGCTCTCTGGAGCCGGGGCCGTTACCCTTGGCCGATGAGGATTAGTGAGCTGCAAGGGATGGTGCTGGGTCATGTTGAGGTGTTGCGCGCTGAGCTGGATCTTTTGTCGGAGGGGGCTCGGCTTGGCAGTCAGATTTTGAAGGAGCTGGAGCCGGCATCTTAGCATTGCGTTTGCTTGGCATGTCACCAAAGACTGGTTTCCTACAAATATTTGAAGAACTTTCAAGACACTAGTTTCTTTACAAACCATGAAGAAGTGAAATTGCGAGGGGATACCTTCGTGAAGGAATAAACTTGGTTCCAACCCAAATGGTCAGATCGCTCGGGTTGGAGCCTGAAGGCCTTTCCGCCCCTGCTGCGGCTTCTACGCCAGCGGTTTGGGAAGACGGAGGGCTTGGTGATCGCCCAGCGGGAGCTGGACTAGGCCCCGGCGTTGGGCGACGGCGGCGCAGGAGCGGGACGTCGTCTTCATCTTCATCTTCGTCAGAGTCCCTTAGGACGCCTCCTTGGCCTTTCTTGGCTGGAGGAACATCAGCCGAGTCCTCTGCAGGTCGTTTGCGTGGTGCCTCCTTGTGGCTAGGGGCTTCAGGGACAGGATAGGTGGTGAAAAATGCACCGCGTCCCTGCGTAAAAATTTGATCAGACCAATGATATTGCCATTCCTTGAAACCACAACAAAGTCGAAAATAATCTTCCGCTTACCGCTGGAGGAGGATTCGACAGGCGATATGCGCTCGGGTAATCTTTGTTCACTATGTCCGAGCCCGGGGCGAAGAGCTCAGCCACTCGGTTGATCAGATCTTTTTGGGAAATTGGATCTTCGCATTCCCAAGTGGCGTCTTGGGGCCCCGAGTACTCGAAGCGGAGATGCACCCTCTCCTTGATGGGTTGGACACGGCGGAAGGTGTAGTTCAAAACCACACCGATGCCGGTCAGCCCGGCGAACTTCAATCTGCTAAGGAGGACGAGAAGTTTCTTGACTTGGCTCCCTTTGCTCTCGTGAGGAGAGAGGACCAGGAGGGACGGATCGTGGAGCATTCTCCAGAAAACGATGGAAGGACAGGGGGAAGATTGGCATAGTAAAACCATTCCGAGTGCCAACCCTTGTTTGAGGTTCTCAGGGGGAGATCGAAATAAAATTTTTTGGCCCCTTCCCGCAGCTGAAATCCCACGCCGCCTATGGCCTGGGGGGAGGTTTTGTTGGGAAAGGGTTTGAGGAGGAAAAGAAATATGAAGAGATCAAAATGTGGGGCGATCCTGAGATATGCCTCGTAGATGTGAATAAAGAACGCAATTTGGAAGATCGAATTGGGGTTAAGATGAGTGACCTCAATCCCATTGTCGACTGGTGATTAACTGGGGGTTATCGTCGGCAATGATTATATATGGGGCTATGCACAAGATCCAAACTCGATGGTAGCACAAGACAGGGATTTATACAGGTTCAGGCCCTCATTGCGGAGGTAATACCCTACATCCTGTGCTCTGGGATTATATGGTGTATATGTGTACAAGATGATCGAGATGATGATCAGCCTGAGAGATGCTCTAGATGGCATGGCATGCCGAACTATGGCCCCCTACCCCCTTTATATAGTGCAGGGGGTGGGGTTACAAGGAGGAGTCCTAGTCGGTTACGAGGTAGGATTCCTATCTCTATCCTCTAGTAGTTATCCGGGATTACAAGTATATCTTCCCTATTAATTAGGGATAGACTTCTATCTTCATGTCTTTCCTTGCCGGTCAAGCCTTCTAGAGTCCGAGTGGTACCCGTCCTCATCCACCCGACTTGGTCCATCCCCTGTCGGGTGGTCTTTTAGGCCCGCCGTGTGGGTACCCGAGGTCTATGTTATCCACAGTAGCCTCGAGTGCTTCATAGTCGAGTTGCTGCTCTTCATTGTCGCACCTTGGATGAGTCATGCTTCATGCCAAGTGCTTGTATATTGTTGCTGCTCCTTCCCGACTGGCTTCTGCCTGTTATCTGCAAGGAGACTGTGAAGGACTCATAGAGAGTTGTTAGTGATACCCAGCCCGGGATTGCCGGAGTTCTTGCGAACGGCCCATTGTATGGCGCATCACCTTGATTTTGATGAAGTGGTACCTGTACTCGTCTTGCGATGTACAGCCGGCGACCCAACATGGGGCGCACCATTGGTTTTGGGCTGAAAAGCCGAGTGGTACCTGTACTCGTCTTGCAATGTACAGCTGGTGACCCAACATGGGGCGTACCTCTGGTTTTGGCTGAAAAGCCGAGTGATACCTGTACTCGTCTTGCGATGTACAGCTGGCGACCCAACATGGGGCGTACCACTGGTGTTGGCTGAAAAGCCGAGTGATACCTGTACTCGTCATGTGATGTACAGCTGGCGACCCAACATGGGGCGTACCACTAGTGTTGGCTGAAAAGCCGAGTGATACCTGTACTAGTCTTGCGATGTACAGCTAGCGACCCAAAATGGCGCGTACCACTGGTTTTGACTGAAGAGCCGAGCGGTACTTGTACCCGACCGGAGTGGGATACAGCTGGTGGCCGCAGAGGGCATACTGTATTTTTAACCATCTGGTACCTATACTCGTAGAGTAAAGCTTGGCCCAACATGGAGCATACCATCTGGATAGGGTTTGGCCCAATGATACCTGTATCCGACTAGTGCGGTAACACAGCTAGTGTCCCAACATGGGGCATACCATTGTTGTCAGCCAAGCGGTACTTGTACCCGACCGTAGTAGGATACAGCTGAGGCCCCACCACAGGGCGTACCTTAAGGATAGAGTTTAGCCATATGGCATCCATACCCGGGTTGCGGTGTACAGCATTGGCCCCAATTGGAGCGTACCATCGAAACTCAATCCCGACATCACTGGTATCTGGCCTGACATGCAGTGACCAACTAGTGACCCAACATGGGGTATACCAAGAGATGGGTAATTTTTTGTAGCTCTGCCGGTGATATGCCCTCAAAGGGGTGCACCGAGGCTGAATTTGGCTTAGCCCGGCTGCGCATGTAGCCACTGGTTGTGACACGCAGCTGGAAGGCCGTAGTTAGCGCTCCGGGCGCAGGATGGCTCATGGCCAGAGGCGTAAGCGTATAGCCGTACCAGGGTTGGTGTAGGCGTATAGCCGTACCGAAGTTGGCGTGGGCGTATAGCTGTGCCATAGACTTGAACACTCGAGGCGCGGTCGTAGGCTTGTAGCCATGCCGGGTGCACGCCGAGCTATAGATTTGGACGATCGAGGCGCAGGCGTAAGCGTGTAGCTGTGCCAGGCGCTCGCCGAACCGTAGTTGTTGCTCATTGCGCAGGTCCTTCTTACTCGTGTACGGAGTCGTAGAAGGTACTTGATAAAACAAAAGCCCATGAACCCTGTAGCATGTACATGTAGGATTTAGGCAATATATGGATGAAAAAACAATCAATCGAATGTAAGATCCGACTGCTTTATTTAGATAATTTTTATACTTTTGCCACTTTTCTTTTTGATATTAAATTCCTCCAAGTAATCTTCCTTTTGCTAAGCACTCAGCCCGACTAGTCTAGCCCCCGGGCGTTGGGAATTGGCTCATGGCCCTTTTCCCTGGCACGCGTATCGAGTGACTAGAGTTCGCCGTTTGTGGGTCAGAGCTTCACTACTCAGAATAACCACTCGGATTCATTCGCGATCATTAAGAGAAAGCAACAAAAGAGTGCACGCAAGTGCACCTATTAGGTGTAGCCCCCGACTTACTGCTTAGTTGGAGACCGACCAACTAAGTAGCAAGTCAAGAAACAATTTATTAATATGAAAAAGATTATGGTAATGAGAACTTAGCTCTGGTGTAGGCGTAGGCGTGTAGCCGAGCCGTAGACTTGGCTGCTCGTGGCGCTGGCGTAGGCGTGTCGCTGAGTAGCGTGTCGCCGAGCCGTAGATTTGAAACTCGAGGCGTCTAGCCGTACCGGGTGCTCATGGCGCGCGATGGCGTACAGCCGCGCTGAATACTTGGGCGCTCGTGGCGCGGGCGTAGGAGTGTCGTTCTTCTTCTGGGACTTCTTGTCTCGTATAACTTCGTATAATGTATGCTATACGAAGTTATTACGATGACGTCCAGAATCTATCTTCGGGCCGTCGCCGTATCCGAGTCGGGAAGTGAGCCGTTGGCATACTACTCATGAGTAGATGGCCGTGGCATTCCCCAACCCGAGCGGGAGGCGTTGTTGTAGTTCTCCCTAGATTGGATCTGATCCAAATCAGAGAAGTGGAGTCGCCGAAGCCGTTGATGACGCAGTCGGCTCTGAGGGCGGAGACGACAGCGACACCGTTGATCGATGCCATCGAGCTTGACGAAGATGATCTTGACGCTGCCCCTACCTGGCGCGCCAACTATCGACTGGTGATTAACTGGGGGTTATCGTCGGCAATGATTATATATGGGGCTATGCACAAGATCCAAACTCGATGGTAGCACAAGACAGGGATTTATACAGGTTCAGGCCCTCATTGCGGAGGTAATACCCAACATCCTGTGCTCTGGGATTATATGGTGTATATATGTACAAGATGATCAAGATGATGATCAGCCTGAGAGATGCTCTAGATGGCATGGCATGCCGAACTATGGCCCCCTACCCCCTTTATATAGTGCAAGGGGTGGGGTTACAAGGAGGAGTCCTAGTCGGTTACGAGGTAGGATTCCTATCTCTATCCTCTAGTAGTTATCCGGGATTACAAGTATATCTTCCCTATTAATTAGGGATAGACTTCTATCTTCATGTCTTTCCTTGCCGGTCAAGCCTTCTAGAGTCCGAGTGGTACCCGTCCTCATCCACCCGACTTGGTCCATCCCCTGTCGGGTGGTCTTTTAGGCCCGCTGTGTGGGTACCCGGGGTCTATGTTATCCGCATCCATAGAAATGCAGCAATCCCCGGAAGAAAGAAGAGCAGGGAAGGCCGAAGCCGTGGAGGAAGAAGGACTCGAAAACCACCACCTCTTCAGAACGAGGGGTGGGGAGGACTCACCGGCGGCAGCACGCCACGAGATCAGTTCTTCGGAGGGGAGCACGCCAGTGGAGACAAGCTTTTGCAGCCTCCGGTCAGTCGTAATTGACTTCATCCACTCCTTGCCGCTTTTGGTGGTCTTTGGGGCGACGGGAGATGGGGGAGCCATTGTGAATCGACGACGAAAGCGGCGGAGGATGCCACGACGAAGAACCCTAGCGGCGGAGTTCGCTGGGGAGGATGAAAAGGCTGGCGTTAGAAGTGGGCAGGGTGAACTAACTTCGTTGCCCTGTTCCTAATATATTACAATGGGCTGCATTCCGCATTCTGGGCTAGGCTTTTGTCTAGCGCTAGATGCGGCCTCTTTGAGAAGGCTCGGATTACCACTAGGGTGGCCGAGTGATCTTTCTCGAGAGGTTTCCTTAAGCATTGGGTGCAGGTCTGGGAGCGCGCTGTCCCAAATACTTGGATGAAGGCAATGCAGTCGCAAATTTGATATTAAAGCTAGAAGATGCAGGAGAAATGGCTCTTAGGCCTAATTACACATATTCCGCGGCACAGCACACCGAGCTAGGGCTCGTTGCTGGCTGGCAGAGGAACAAAAGAAAAGAAGAAGAAGACTACTATGATGGCCACTTCATATCAAGGATGGAAGTGACCAGCACATCCTTCAAAGGGGTGCGTACTGGGAAGAGACGTGGGTGGCCCTGAACCAGAACCCTGATGGCCTTCTGAGCGGTCCACTCCGCATACTTTCTTCACCACTGCGGCCATTCGGCGGCCGTGGCAGCTATGGCGGTGGCAATGCGAGCACGCTCCTCGGTGCAGGTGGCCTCCCAGGGGTCCATTGCTCTCCCTTGATCTGCCATCTCTCTCGGGAAGAGGAAGAAAGGAGAAGGACCTTTGCGAAAGAAAGGAAAAAAAATTTGGAGGCTAGGTGTGGTGCAATGCACTGCATCCGATCCCTTTTTATACACGAAGAATTTCAAAGGGCGCGCCTCGCTATCCGTTCTGAACACACTAAAACCATCATGGTGATGGGGCGGAAGTTGGTGCGGTTGCGTTTCCCGGCGGAAGCGCGTTACGCTTTGGCTTTGTGAGAATGGTGCGAAAACCTTTCGCCTGCCCTAAAATGGGCTTGGGCCAAATAAGCAAAGGGCGATCCCCTTAACAGGCTTTCTTAACATGCCGCAAACGGTGGCACTGTGTTAACATTGAGCATAATTCGGCCTCGGTACACCCTGGAGGGCATATGACCGGAAGCGCCACAATTAAAAGTATTTCACGGCATACCCCATATCGGGTCACTAGCCAGCTTCGCATGTTCGAGGTTGGGTGTTGGTGAAATTTGGGTACAGTTTCGGAGGTATGCCTTTTTATGGTCGCCAGTTGTATACCGCTACCCGGATACAAATACCTCTTGGCCAAACTGCATCCAATTGGTACGCCTTTGAGGGCCAATAGCTGATCCCTTCTCTGATCGGGACAGGTACTACTCGGCTGAAAGATGTGCCCCATGCTGGGCCGAGTGCTGCTTCTTACAAGTTAAGGCCGGGCGTCTGATGTCGATATTCTTTGAAACGCTTAATTTACAGCATGCTGCAAGACAGAAGCTGTGATTGCGTGGCTTAAGGCATTCTCCATGCTGGGTCAATTGCTTCCTTTCCAATGCGGAGGTAGATGTCAAGTAGTCGAATTCATCGTGGGAATTCAGTTCACCTACGGCTCTTCGCAAGCACATGGACTTCTATTTGGACCTCTGGCACATGCGCTGTGTGGAGACAGGAGGAGAGATCAGTCGGGTTCAGTTATGTTGAACGAGGATTCAAGACATGAAGAGATTTTACCTCAAATTGATTGGTATTGAATTTTGACATGTTTAGCAGCACCTCCCATTCTTCATCTTTTTGCTCATCATCAACCTCATAGCCTTCCATCTCTTTCTTCCATTTCACCCAGAGGGGAGGAGGATTGGCACTGGTAGAGGGGCGAGGAATCTCCTCGATTTTCGGCTCTGAGCTTTCTGGAGCCAGGACCGGGATTTTACCCTTTGCCGATGAGGATTGTTGATCTGCAGAGGATGGTGGAGAAGAAGGTTGAGGTGCTGCGCGCTGAGCTGGGTCTTCAGTTGGAGGGGGCTCAGCTTGGCGGTCGGATTTTGAAGCAGCGGGAGCTGGCGTTTTGGTGTTGCGTTTGCCTGGCATTGCGCCCAAGACGGGTTTCCTACAAGCATTAGAAGATTTTTGAGACCTTGGTTTCTCTACAAATAATGAATAATGAAGTTGTGAGGGGAAACCTTCGCGACAGAAAAAATTTGGTTCCTACCCAAGCGGATTGACCACTCGGGGCAGAGCTGGAAGGCCTTTTAACCTCTGGTGTGGCCTCTGGGCCGGCAGCTGGAGGAGCTGGAGGGCTCAGCGATCGCCTGGATGGAGCTGGGCTAGGCTTCGGAATTGGGCGGTGACGACGCAGGAGCGGGACATTATCCTCATCGTCATACTCGTCTAAGTCCCTCTGGACAACTGCCTTGCCCTTCTTGGGCGGAGGGGCATCGGCCGAGTCCTCTGCAGGACGCTTGGGCGATGCCTCCTTGTGTCTGGGAGCTTCAAGGATGGGATATGTGGAGAAGAAGGCGCTGCGTCCCTGCGCAAAGATTAAATTAGATCAATCATGACAGATTTCCTAAAACCACAGCAAAGGTCGAAGGGAATTTTTCTGCTTACCACTGGAGTAGGATTCGACAGACGGTACGCGGCCGGACAATCCTTGTTCCCTATGATTGAGCCCAGGGCGAAGAGCTCGGTTACTCGGGTGATCAGATCCTTGTGTGAGATGGGCTCTTCAGTTTCCCGAGTAGCGTCTTGGAGTTCCGAGTACTCATATCCGAGGTGCACCCTATCCTTGATGGGTTCGACACGGCGAACGTTGTAGTTCATGACTACGCCGATCTCGGTTAGCCCAGCGGACTTTAGTCTTCCGATGAGGATGAGCAGCTCCTTAACTTCCGATGAGGAGAGAGGACCAGGAGGGACTAACCGTGGGGCACTCTCCGGAAAATGAAGGAAGGACTGGGGGATGATTGGCGCAGTAAAACAACTCGGAATGCCAGCCCTTATTCAAAGTTTTCATAGGAAGATCAAAGTAGAATTTCTTGGCCCCTTCCCGCAGCTGGAATCCCACGACACCTGTGGCTTTGGGAGAAGTTTTGCTAGGAAAGGGCTTGAGGAGGAAAAGACTTCTAAAGAGATCAAAGTGGGGGGTGATCCCGAGATATGCCTCGCAGATATGAATAAAGACAACGATTTGAAAAATTGAATTGGGGTTAGGGTGAGTAACCTCGATCCCGTAGAAACGCAATAACCCTCGAAAGAAAGGAGAGCAGGGAAGGCCGAAGCCATGGAGGAAGAAGGATTCGAAGACGACTACCTCGTCAGATCGAGGGGTGGGGGAAGATTCACCGGTGGCGGCGCGCCACGAGATCAGTTCTTCTGAGGGGAGTACCCCGGCGGATACCAACTTCTGCAGCCTCCAGTCGGTTGTAATGGACTTCATCCACTCTTTGACGCTCTTGGTTGCTTTTGGGGTGGAGGGAGACGGAGGAGCCATTGCTGATCGGTGACTGGGGCGGCGGAGAATGCTAGGAAGGAGAACCCTAGCGGCGGTGTCGGAGTTCCCTGGAAAGGACAAAAAGACTAGCGCGAAAAATGGGCGGGGTGAACTAACTTCATTTCCCTGTTCCTAATATATGATAATGGGCTACGTTGCGCATTCTGGGCCAGGCTTTGTCTAGCGCTAGATGCGGCCTCTTTCAGAAGGCTCGGGTAACCACTCAGGTGGCCGAGTGCTTTTTCCCGAGAGGTTTGCTAATGCGTCGAATGTTAGTCTGGGAGCGCGTAGTTTCAACTACTCGGACAGAGACAATGTCAGTCGCAAATTCGATATCGAAGCCAGAAGATCAATGCAGGGAATATCATGATGCTTCGAAAAGATTTCCATTAAACGGCTCTTCGGCTGGATTACATATATTCCGCGGCACAGCACAATGAGCTAGGGCTCGTTGCTGGCTCACGGAGGAGCAAAAGGAGAAAAAATAAGGATTACTCTGACGGCCACTTCATGTCCATAATGGAGGTAACTAGCGCATCATTCAGGGGCATGCATGCTAGGAAAAGCCATGGAAGACCGCGGATGAGAACCCTAATGGCGTCTTGAGCATTGCGCTCCGCACGATCCTTTCTCCATTGGTGCCATTCGGCTGTAACAACGGCTCTTTCGGCGGCTCCCACTGATCCATCTCTTTGCCTTGGCTAGCCATTACGCTTGAGAGGAGAAGAAGGTCGGAGCTTTGGTGAAGGAAAGCGGGAAAAAGACACGGAAACTAGATGTGGAGCGATGCACTGCATCCACATCCTTTTTATACACGAAGAAGTTCAAAGGACGCACCTCGCTATCCGTTCTGAACACAGTGAAATCATCATGGCGATGGGACGGAAGTGGGTGCGGTTGCGATTCCCGGCGGTAGCGCGTGACGCTTCGGCTGTGTGAGAATGGCCCGAAAACACTTCGCCTCCCCTAAAATGGGCTTGGGACAAAATAAGCAAAGGGCGATCCCCTTAACATGCTTTCTTAACACGCCGCTAACGGTGGCAATGTGTTAACGTTGAGACTAATTCGGCCTCGGTACACCCTGGAGGGCATATGACCGGAAGCGCCACATTAAAAATATTCCACGGCATACCCCATGTTGGGTCACTAGCCAGCTCTGCGTGTTCAAGGTTGGGTGTTGGTGAAATTTGGGTACAGTTTCGGAGCTATGCCTTCTTTAGGCCGCCAGTTGTATACCGCTACCCGTATACAAATAGCTCTTGGCCAAACTGCATCAAATCGGTACGCCCTTAGGGGTCGACAGCTGATCCTTTCTATGGATGGGACATGTACCACTCGGCTGAAAGGTGTGCCCCATGTTGGGCCGAGTGCTGGTTCTTACAAGTTAAGGCCGGGCATCTGATGCTGTTATTCTTTCAAACGCATAATTTATAGCATGCTGCAAGACGGAAGCTATGATTGCGTGGCTTAAGGCATGCCCCATGCTAGGTCAATTGCTGCTCTCGCAATATGAGGGTAGATGCCAAGTATCCGAATTTATCCGTTGAGGTGACGTGCCTAATGGGCTGGAAAAAGTTGTGGTTTTGGTATTGCCAATCCTGGCGTCGCTTCTAACACAAAAGGCTTGAGATTTCTTGAGTTCTTTACAATCTCTTTTCAGATTACAGGAAGGATTGGTGAAACCAGTCGACCGGACATCTGACTCGGTCGTAAAGCACTCAGGGGCTACTGTGGACCACATGGGCCTCGGGTATCCTCTAGAAGGCACATAAGGGAGCAGATAGGGGACGACCCAAGTCGGCTGAATAGGATAGAGACCACTCGGTTTACGTATAACTTGAGCGCCAAGGAAGTTTTCAAGGATATAGCCAAGCTCCATGTAATTAGGAGATCAATACTTGCATATCATGCATTGGAACAACCAAACCTGGTATCATGCACTACGTACCACTATGTAACTCTATCTCCCCCTGTACTATATAAAGGGAGGGGGTAGGGAGCCATAGGCACACACAATCATATGCGATCATATGTGATCATACACTCGATCATACGCGATCATCATCTTCATCACCATAATCCCAGAGCACAGGAAGTAGGGTATTACCTCTGAAGTTGAGGGCCTGAACCTGGATGAATCCCTGTCTTGTGCTACCATCTGGTTTGGATCTTGAGCGTGCCCCCGTACAAATTTATTGCCGACGGTGACCCCCGATCAGCCACCAGTTGACAACCTATCTCACCATGAAAATGACAGGCTCCAATGGCGTAATCACCATACCCGGCGACGTGAAGCAATCTCTAGTCCGCGACAGCGAAAGCTGTGAGATGGCACAGGCGCTCGATACATCAGCCGATATGGAGAAGATCCGGCAGGCAGTCACATCCCTTCTGGAGGAGGGAGACATACCCACCAAAAAGCAAGCCAAAACTTCCCTCCATACAGCCGAGGAAACTAAGAAGATAGCGTTGGACCCGTCCGATCCGGCCAAAACAGCCGTGATTGGGACATGGCTCGACTGTAAATAGGAAGGTGTGCTCGTCACTTTCCTCCGGGCAAACCAAGACGTGTTCGCTTGAAAACCTTCGGACATGCCTGGTGTTCCGAGGGAGGTGATTGAGCATTCTTTGCACATTGACAACAAGGCCAAGCCAATCAAACAACGCTTGCGAAGATTCGCACCAGATCGGAAGGATGCCATTCGAGAGGAAATTACCAAGTTGTTGACAGCACGGTGTATCAAGGAGGTATACCACCTCGAGTGGCTAGCAAATCCAGTCTTGGTACAGAAAAAGAACAAAATATGGCGTATGTGCGTCGACTACACCGATCTCAACAAAGCCTGTCCCAAGGATCCTTTTGGGCTCCCCCGTATCGACGAAGTGGAGGATTCCACCGTCGGGTGCGAGCTCCTATGTTTTCTAGACGCTTACTCAGGCTATCCCAGATCAGCTTGAAGGAGGAGGACTACGTCAAGACATCATTTATTACGCCTTTTGATGCTTTCTGCTATATCACAATGCCATTCGGGCTGAAAACGCTGGTCCAACTTATCAACGCACCATACAGCGGTGTTTTCACACTCAGCTCGGCCGCAACGTGGAGGCTTACGTCGACGATGTTGTCGTGAAAACATGAACCAAACCAGATCTCATACAGATTTGACCGAAACAATCGAGAGCCTAAGGGCATATCAGATGAAGCTAAATCCTGAGAAGTGCGTTTTTGGGGTTACATCCGGTAAATTACTTGGATTCATCGTATCGCATCGAGGGATCGAAGTTAACCCATAAAAAGTCAGCGCCATCGTCAAGATGAATCCCCCGACCAATCAAAAGGACGTGCAGAAGCTCACTGGATGCATCGTGGCACTCAGCTGATTTGTTTCCCGATTCAGGGAACACAACATGCCCTCTTTTAAGCTTCTACGCCTACAAGACAGTTTTCAGTGGACAACGGAAGCACAAGAATTCTTCGAAGACTTTAAAAGATTCCTCACTACATTACCGGTGTTGGTCTCGCCCATGCCCCAGGAGCCCCACCTACTCTACATCGGCACCACGACTCATGTAGTCAGCAGTGCATTGGTAGTGGAGCGGGATGAGCAAGGCTCCCTCCAGAAGGTATAACGCCTGGTCTACTTCGTCAGCGAAGTATTGGGCGACTCCAATGTTCAAAAGCTTTTGTATGCCGTACTCATCACGTCGCGGAAACTTAAGCATTACTTCCAAGATCAAGAGATTTCGATGGTCACTTCCTTCCCACTTGGAGACATACTTCATAATCGAGAAGCAACGGGGAGAATTGCGAAGTCGGCAGTCGAGCATGGAGCCTTTTAAATAAAGTTCAAGCCTTGGCTAGCCATCAAATCTCAGGCACTCGCCGATTTCATCGTGGAATGGACAGAGGCCCAGAACCTAGCAGCAAAGGAGAATCTCAAGTACTGGACAATGTACTTTGATGGTTCCCTCATGCTCAGCGGCGCGGGGCTGGGATTTTGCTCATATCTCCGACCGGCAAGAAGCTACGGTACGTACTTCAGATTCTATTTCTAGTCAGCAACTATGCCGCTGAATACGAGGCACTCATCTATGGGCTACGCGTCGCCATATCACTTGGCGTACGACGGTTAATGGTACGAGGGGATTCCCAACTCGTGGTCAATTAAGTACAGAAGGAGTGGTCTTGTATCGGCGGCACCATGGCAACTTACTGTCAGGAAGTCCGGAAGTTGGAGGACAAATTCTATGGTTTGGAACTAACACATATGCTTCAACGAGACAATGAAGCAGTAGATGAGCTAGCGCGGATGGGATCCAGTCGGGCGCAAGTTCCGACTGGAGTTTTCGTCGAAGAATTGCGCAAGCCCTCTATCAAGCTACCACCCGCACCAGATGAGCAGCAGAGGAATAAGCAGAATCGGAGGTATTATCAATTAATCCCGGGTGGACACAGCCATACTTGGACTATCTTCTTCGCGACGAGCTGCCAGATGATCGCAGCCTGGCCGAGTGCATTACACGCCAAAGCAAGAATTATACGGTAGTCGGGGACGAGCTTTTTCGTAAGAGCAGTTCTGGTACTAAGGCGTTGCATATCTGAGCAAGAAGGCAGGGATATACTGAATGATATCCACTCGTGGGAATGCGGACATCACGCGGCGGCAAGTGCTCTTGTCAGGAAAGCCTATCGACTGGGATTCTTCTGGCCTACCGCCATAACGGATGCGTAGGATATAGTACGCAAGTGTGACGGCTGTCAATTCTCTACACGGTAGATTCATATGCTGGCTCAAGATTCACGAACGATTCCGATCTCCTGGCCTTTCCCTGTTTGCAATCTGGACATAGTGGGCCCTCTCAAGAGAGCACATGGTCGATTTACTCATCTTTTTGTCACCATTGATAAATTCACAAAGTGGATTGAAGCAAAACCAGTCGTTGACATCACAGCCGCAAAAGCATGCGAATTCTTCAGAGACATCGTCATATGCTTTGGCGTGCCTAACCGAATCATCATTGATAACGGCGTTCAGTTCAAAAGCAGCGAGTTTCAAGATTGGGGCAAGGAGTTAGACATCAAGATTTGCTACCCCTCGGGGGCCCACCCAAGAAGCAACGGAAGGTAGAGCGCGCCAATGGATTGATTCTACGAGGACTCAAAACGAGGATTTTTGGTCACCTAAAGCCATATGCCACACGCTGGGTAAAGGAGTTGCCTTCGGTCCTCTAGTGGCTTACAACATGTGACATCCTCTATTTTGTTGTATGTCACTAGTATATTTAAAATCCTAAAAATAGAATAATAGGGAATTGTTATATAGAAAACCTTTTTACAAAATTTCAGAAAAATTCCCATAAATCTTAAAGGCCATTATTTAGCCACCCTCCAAATTTTAAGTCCAAAGCATAAGGCTAGCCTATCTTTCCGCAGAGTGTTGCGATAGTTATTTGAGACCTAAGCCTACCCAAAGCCAGAAGCCTAAGTAAAAATTCAAGAATTTGCAAAAATACCCAATTTAGGAGAGTCCAAAACCTATTCGGATTAGAATTACAGCCCAACTCAACTTCTACCCAATAGAGGCCTGCCGAAGGTCGACCAACACACGACCTTCGGATTAGAATTACAGCCCAACTTCAGTCGCGCGCCGGCACGCGTCGAGTCCTCATCGCCTGTAGCCACGCTGTGGATAACATAGACCCTGGGTACCCACACGGCGGGCCTAAGAGACCACCCGTAAGAGGATGGATCAAGTCAAGTGGATAAGTACGTGTACCACTCGAACTCTAAAAGGCTTGACCGGCAAGGAAAGACATAAAAATAGAATTCTATCCCTAATTAATAGGTAAGATACACTTGTAATTAATAAGTACGTGCATCATGATCTTTGTCATGATCTACAAACACATCTCCACACCCATCCATGGAGAGACATCTCCCTCCACATTGATCATCAGATCACCAATATAATCTCAGAGCACAGGACTAGGGTATTACCTCCACCGTGAGGGCCTGGACCTGTACAAAAAAGAGCCCCTGTCATATGGTACCATCGAGTTTGGATCTTGTTCATCGCCAATATATAATCATTGCCGATGATTACCCCCGGTTAGCTACCCGTCGACATTTGGCGCGCCAGGTAGGGGCAGCGTCAAGATGAATCTCATCAAGCTCGATGGCATCGATCAACGGAGTCATCGTCGTCTTCGCCCCCGGCGAGGCTTTCCGCTTCGGGAGCCGACTACGTCATCAACGACTTCGGCGACTGCACCTCTCAGATTGGGATCATGTTCAATCTGGGGGGAACTACAACAACACCTCCCGCTCATGATGGGGGAACGCGACATCCATCTACTCATGAGTAGTACGCCAATGGCTCCATTCCCATCTCGGATACGGCGATGGCTCGAAGACAGATTCTGGACGTCATCTTATTTCTTCAATTCCTGTTTATCCTAAAGGAATTTAGGGATGAGACTGGATGCGTTGGAAATATAATTTCGTCATATTTTTGTGAAGCCCAAGAACGCCCAAAACGGAGTTCAGATGTGTCCAGGACATCTGTTTGAAGGCAGACTGCGCGGGATGGTCGTGAATCTCAGCAAGCTCGTAAAACCCATCTGTGGAGGCTGCGGCATGCGGATGGGCCGTGATACATCTCCAAGGACATCAAGGATCAGCAAAGAGATTCTCTCAACAATCGACGACCAACACTTCTTCTGGACTCGGATCCGATCCAATCTAAGGAAGACATCTAAATCGCTTCGTTATAACTCCCATTCGGGGCGAGAAACGTCGCCGTCACCTACTTCCAAGTGGTGTGCTGGGGGCTCAATTCTCGACTCGGATACGGTGAGGACATAATCAAGGACCTCCACAACACTTTCACGGGTTCGGACATGATCCAATCCGGGGAAGGAATCAACAACGCTTCACTCGGACTCTCAGTCGTGTTGGGGAACACCACCGCAACCTACCGACGAGTAGTGCGTCGGGGGCTTAATTCCTGACTCGGATATGGCGAGGTCCCGATGGAGAACGAATCTTGGGTGGTGGCCGCGACTACCACAATGATTAACAGAGTTATCATCGCATTCATCCTCGGCAAGACTTTTCGCTTCGGGAGCATCGACTTCGTCACGGCTAACTTCGACAAGATCATGCCTTTGGACTAGGTCCAGATCCGATCTGAGGGTAACTTCAGCAACTACTGGCCCAGACTCTTCTTCAGATTCGATCCAGGAGCGACTTCACCAACACATCAAGATCCATCTTTCGGACTCGGACAACATCTGATACGGGAGGGAATTCAACAGTGCTTCACTCGGACTCAGCATTTCTTGGTCATCTTATCTCGGAAGATGGAGTGTCCGTTGATCCGTCCAAGGTTAGTGAGATTCTCGAATGGAAGGTACCGAAGTCGGTTACCAAGGTCAGAGGTTTTCTTGGAATTGCTGGTTATTATTGTCGCTTTATCGAGAGATTTTCTAAGATTTCTCGACCGCTCACCCAGTTGTTAAAGAAGGATGTTAAGTTCAAGTGGACAGCTCAGTGCCAGGACAGCTTCTAGTTGCAGAAGAAGAAGCTAACCTCGCCACCGGTATTGGTCTTACCGAATATCCATAAGGACTTTGAGGTGTATTGTGATGCTTCGAAGTTGGGAATCAGATGTGTGCGTATGCAAGAAGGGAGAGTTGTTGCATATGCTTCGCGACAACTACGGCCCCATGAGTTGAATTATGCTACTCATGGTTTGGAGTTAGCTGCCGTGATGCATGCTTTGAAGATTTGGAGGCATTACCTCATTGGTAATTGCACCGAGATATATACTGATCATAAGAGCCTGAAGTATATATTCACCCAGCCAGATCTGAGTATGAGATAGAGGAGATGGTTGGAGCAATTAGCGAACTATGATGTGGGTATCCATTACCATGAAAGCAAAGCTAATGTGGTTGCTGATGCTTTAAGTCGAAAGCCAAGAAGTGAGAACATGCAAGTAGAGGATCACAAATTGTTATCCTTGATGTACAGATGCAGCGGAAGCAGTTTCTCACGCGTAGAGGAAGTAGACGTACACGTCCCGATCGTCACCGAGTGCTCGTCTGTGCTCGCCGAGTACTCGCCCTTGTTCGCGGAGTGATCACTGAGTGACTCACATGCGCTCGTTGACGATCCAACCGAACAGCGTGTCCGCGTACGGCAGCGCCTCCAGTGGTATCCACACGTACCGAGCAGGAACGCCACACGAGGTGTGCTAGCACCTCGCCATGCGGCTAGGGTTTCTAGAGAGCAGGAGGGGCGCGCGATGGCTAGGCGTGGTGAAGGCTCAACTCATATACTAACGCCGCCCCTATGCCTCTCCTTATATTGTCACACTAGTGGGCATCGACCCGCTAGCATTACTATCTGCTACGTAGATCATATCCACGTACAAACTTGTTAAACAGCTCCAACTCATTAAGTGTATGACCCGTTAGGTTCAGTGCAAGTCGGTCGTGTATCCGGAAACCTGTTTCCAATCCACCAATCAAAAGTGGCACCTAGCAGTACGTATTGACCCCCGAATGCGCAGAATCAATATTCGACTGAACCTTGATACACTAACATACCGATCCCTTTGCCACCCAATACCAGTCAAGCTCAAGGCAAGATGCGCGCCACCCCTGTTGATAGCTCGACCAATTCACTCGGCAGTGGAATGGATACAAACCATGACTAACTCCTTAGTCATATTAGCACAGCCGTGCGCTTTTCCCTATCCATCCACACGAGGGGCCTAGAGGTATCTCTCCTGTTATCTAGGAGGGGCAAATTCCATCTTGATTATCACACCCCTGGCTATGTGTCGTGGCATACCCAGTAGGCACCTTTATAACTACTCTGTTACGGTGTAGCGTTCGATGATACCAAAGTATACGAGTCAACATGCTGGGCATCTATGACAATCTCAGGTCTAAGGACCATATAGGTATACCACTCGAGACTATACGCTCATGGCGCTATAAGAGATAAAACTCACAGCGTCTCGGAGTAGGTCTGTCCGACTGCTCATATTCTCTAACATGCGTCTATACTATTGGTTTGATATCTTTATATTTATGGTATGTGAAACATTACCACCAACCAATACATATACTGATCAAATCATAACCGCTCCTCGTAATGATATGGATCAAGGACCCGTTTAGAATAATGTCACTTAACAATGTGTTTCACAATCAAGTCCTATCCAATGGACAAAGTCATGACATTTATTTAGGTAAACGATAAACAACGTCATCATATGTACATGAACAAAGACGTGGTACGATCATCACTATGATTGATCTAGGGCATATCCCTTTCAATTTCCCACTTGCACTAGGGTCAATCATACAAGTATCGAATACCCATTGCTCTTGTGTGCGCCTCATGCTTCGGTTGTGGAGGCGGCTTGGTCAATGGATCAGTCACGTTTAGATCTGTGTGCACTTTGCAAATTTTCACATCACCTCTCTCAATGATCTCCCGGATCAGGTGGTATCGCCTGAGTATATGTTTGGATTTTTGGTGAGACCTAGGCTCCTCTCTTGTGCAATGGCACCACTATTGTCACAATAGAGGTCCACTGGACAGAATGCATAGGGACTACGCCCAACTCAGAAACAAATTTTCTGATCCAAACTGCCTCCTTTGTTGCTTCAGAAGCTGCAATGTACTCAGCCTCTATCGTGGAATCTGCTACTGTTTATTGCTTGGAACTTTTCTAGCTCACTGCCCCACCATTGTGGCAGAATACAAACCCGGACTGCGATCTTGAATCGTCGTTGTCGGTTTGAAAACTAGCGTCGGCGTAACCCTTTACGACAACTCCTCCTCTCCTCCAAAGATCAAGAACATGTCCTTAGTCCTTCGCAAGTATTTAAGGATGACAGCCACCCAGTGAGCATCACCAAGATTCGATTGATATCTTCTCGTGACACTCAGATCATATCACACATCTGGGTGCGTACATAGCATGGCGTACATGATGGATTGAATAGCCGAAGCATACGGAATCCGACTCATTCTCTCTTACTCATCAGGTGTCGAAGCACACTGAGTCTTGCCAAGGCTTGCACCATGTGACAGTGGCAAGAAACCCTTCTTGGAATCATGCATGCTGAACCGTTTTAGCACCATGTCAATGTATGTACTCTGGCTTAATCCAATTAACCTTTTTGATATATCTCTATAGATCTTTACGCCCAAGATATAAGCTGCATCTCCCAAGTCTTTCATCGAAAAACTCTTTCTCAGATAAGCTTGTACAACATCTAACATTGGAATATAATTTTCGATCAACAGTATGTCATCTACATACAAGACCAAAAATACTAGTGCGCTCCCACTAGCCTTTTTATAAATACAAGGCTCTTCTTCATTCTTGATAAAGCCAAACTCTTTGACCACTTTATCAAAACAAAAGTTCCAACTCCTAGATGTTTGCTTTAGTCCATAAATGGACTTCCTAAGCTTGCATATCTTGCCAGCATTAGTAGGATCGACAAAACCTTCGGGCTGTACCTTGTACATGTCCTCACTTAGGTTTCCATTCAGAAAAGCCGTTTTGACATCCATTTGCCGACTCTCATAGTCATGATACGCGGCAATTGCTAGCATGATCCGGATAGACTTAACCATGGCGACATGCGAATAAGTTTCATCATAGTCGACAACATGAATCTGCTTGTACCCTTTCGCCACCAATCGTACCATAAAAATGTGAACATTTTCATCGGCGTCCATCTTTTTCTTAAAGACCCATTTGCACTCTATGGTTTTTACACCATCAAAATGATCAACTAAGTTCCAAACTTCATTATCATATATGGACTTTATCTCGGATCTCATGGCTTCTAGCCATTTCTCAGAGTCCGGGCTCGACATTTTCCAACAATAACACATCGCGTTGCTCCGTCGTGAGGAACATAAACCTCTCGGGAGTGCGGCTTGCCCTCATGGACCTCCGTGGGGCTGGCACCTCATCAATAGGTTCAGCAACACTTTGCTCATCCTGCTGAGTACTAGCTGGAGCAGTAACATTTTCAGATGTTTTCCGAATCTCTTCGAGTTTCACCTTGCTCCCACTAGTACTTTTGAAAAACTCCTTTTCCAAAAAGACACTAGTGCTGGGAAACAGGTAGGCTACGCGAGCGCAAAATCAAAATTTTCTACCTCGAATCACCCAAGAGCACATGCAAGTAGAGGATCACAGATCGTTACCCTTGACACGTAGATGCAGCGGAAGCAGTTCCTTGCGCGTAGAGAAAGTAGACGTACTCGCCCATATCACCGCCGAGTGCTCGCCCGTCCTCGCCGAGTGGTTCCCGAGTGCTCGCCGGTGTTAGCCGAGTGGTTGCGGATCGCTCGCCGACTGCTTGTCGATGTCTCACCTGTGTTCGCTGGCGATCCAACCGAACAGCGCCTCCGCGTACGGCAGCGCCTCTAGCAGTATCCACACGTACCGAGCAGGAACGCCTCACGGGGTGTGCTAGCACCTCACCGTGCGGCTAGGGTTTATGGAGAGCAAGAGGGGCGCACGATGGCTAGGCGTGGTGAAGGCTCGACTCATCAAATCACGCCGGCCCTTTGCCTCTTCTTATATAGTCACGCTAGTGGGCTTCGGCCCGCTAGGGTTTCTATCTTCTACGTAGATCATATCCACGCACAAACCCATTAAACAGTTCCAACCTGTTAAGTGTGTGACCCGTTAGGTTCAGTGCAAGTCGGTCGTGGATCTGAAAACCCGTTTCCAATCCACCGATCAAAAGTGGCACTAAGCAGTACGTATTGACCCCCGAATGCATAGAATCATTATTCAGCTGAAACTTGATACACTCATGTACTGATCCCTTTGCCTTCCGATACCAGTCAAGCTCAAGGCGAGATGCGTGCCACCCTTGTAAATAGCTCGACCAATTCACTCGACTGTGGAATGGATACAAACCATGACTAACCCCTTAGTCATATAGCACGGCCGTGCGCTTTTCTTTTCCATCCACACGAGGGGCCCAGAGGTATCTCTCCCGTTATCTAGGAGGGGCAAATTCCATCTTGATCATCACACCCCTGGCTATGTATCGTGGCATACCCAGTAGGCACCTTTATAACTACCCTGTTACGGTGTAGCGTTTGATGATACCAAAGTATACGAGTCAACATGCTGGGCATCCATGACAATCTCAGGTCTAAAGACCATATAGATATACCACTCGAGACTATACGCTGATGGCGCTATAAGAGATAACAACTCACAGCGTCTCAGAGTAGGTCTGTCCAACTGCCCATGTTCTTCAACATGCGTCCATCCGATTGGTTTGATATCTCTATATCTATAGCATGTGAAACATTACCGTCAACCAATACGTATGCTGATCAAATCATAACCGCTCCTCGCAATGATATGGATCAGGGACCTGTTTAGAATAAAGTCATATAACAATATGTTTCACAATCAAGTCGTACCCAATGGACAAAGTCATGACATTTATTCAAGGAACCGATAAACAACGTTATCATATGTACATGAACAAAGACGTGGTACAATCATCACTATGATTGATCTAGGGCATATTCCTTTCAATCTCCCACTTGCACTAGAGTCAATCATACAAGTATCGAATACCCATTGCTCTTGTGTGTGCCTCATGCTTCGGTTGTGGAAGGGGCTTGGTCAACGGATCAGCCCCGTTTAGATCCGTGTGCACTTTGCAAACTTTCACATCACCTCTCTCAATGATCTCCCGGATCAGGTGGTATCGCCTGAGTATATGCTTGGATTTTTATGAGATCTAGGCTCCTTTGCTTGTGCAATGGCACCACTATTGTCACAATAGAGGTCCATTGGACAGGATGCGCTAGTGACTACGCCCAACTCAGAAACAAATTTTCTGATCCAAACAGCCTCCTTTACTGCTTCAGAAGCTGCAATGTACTCGGCCTCCGTCGTGGAATCTGCTACTGTTTCTTTCTTGGAACTTTTCCAGCTCACTGCCCCACCATTGAGACAGAATACAAACCCGGACTGCGATCTTGAATCATCTCTGTCGGCTTGGAAGCTGGCGTCGGTGTAACCCTTTACGACGAGCTCCTCCTCTCCTCCAAAGACCAAGAACATCTCCTTAGTCATTAGTAAGTATTTAAGGGTGTTCTTTACAGCCATCCAGTGACAATCACCTGGATTCGATTGGTATCTGCTCATGACACTCAGAGCATATGACACATCTAGACGCGTACATAGCATAGCGTACATGATGGGTCCAATAGCCGAAGCGTACGGAATCCGACTCATCCTCTCTTGCTCATCAGACGTCGAAGCACACTGAATTTTGCTGAGACTTGCGCCATGTGACATTGGCAAGAAAACCTTCTTGGAATCATGCATGCTGAACCGTTTCAGCATCTTGTCAATGTACGTACTCTGGCTTAATCCAATTAACCTCTTTGATCTATCTCTATAGTTCTTTACGCCCAAGATGTAAGATGCATCTCCCAAGTCTTTCATCGAGAAACTCTTTATCAGATAGGCTTGTACAGCATCTAACATTGGAATATCATTTCCGATCAACAGTATGTCATCTACATACAAGACCAGAAATACTAGTGCTCTCCCACTAGCCTTCTTGTAAATACAAGGCTCTTCTTCATTTTTGATGAAGCCAAACTCTTTGACCACTTCATCAAAACGAAGGTTCCAACTCCGAGATGCTTGCTTCAGCCCATAAATAGACTTCCGAAGCTTGCATACCTTGCTAGCATTTAAAGGATCGACAAAACCTTCGGGCTGTACCATGTACACGTCCTCGCTTAGGTTTCCATTTAGGAAAGCCGTTTTGACATCCATTTGCCGAATTTCATAATCATGATACGCGGCAATTGCTAACATGATCCTGATAGACTTCACCATGGCAACAGGCGAATAAGTTTCATCATAGTCAACACCAGCCATACTTTTCTCTATGCCATTCATATGAAAGTTCATGATGAACGGCTCAAAGCTTGCAGGAAGCGATTGGATAATCACATCAGTAGCGAGCCATTCGCTTAGAGGAAAACCCAATTTCTCTAAATTATCAATGTAACCAATCATCTTGATCACATGAGAGCTCACCGGATTGCCTTCAGCCAGCTTGCACGCAAACAAAGCTTTCGAGATCGAATATCTCTCAGCTCTTCCTTGGTTCTCAAACATGCTACAAAGACCCACAATCATATCGTAAGCATCCGCTTCCTCATATTGCTTCTGAAGCTCAGAGTTCATTGTAGCAAGCATAAGACAGCTAACATCAAGTGAATCATTGCAGTGCTTATCATAAGCTCTGCGATCAGCGGCAGTAGCATCATCGCCGAGTTCTTTAGGATAGGGATCCTCTAGAACATATTCCTTTTTCTCTTGCTAAAGAACAATTCTCAAGTTTCGATACCAATCAATAAAATTCGTTCCGGAGAGTTTCTCTCTCTCCAGAATGGATCGCAAATTAAAACCATTGTTTGCAACAACAGGCGGCTTCTACAACAGAAATAAATAAGCAAAGTCTTAGCACTATGTTCAAGTTAATCTTCTATTAAATAAAATTTTAATAAAAGATACTCCCACTAAGATCACTTTCCCTCTGGCGATCTCCGTCAGACAAGATCCATGGTCACCGCGGTTCGGGTAATGATTTGTCAATACCACTTGAACCCGCGACGTAGGTAGGCAACCCATTGCCAATTACATCGTATGTGACTCTTGCTTGTTGGGATGGCATCATATGCCCCGACTCCCAACCCTGATGCCCCGAAGTCCCAAATCCTATTTGGATCTTCGTTATGCAAACCAATATTATGCGTGTGGATGCACGGGTTAGGCTACACCCACCCCATTGTAAAAGGAAGAAGACGGCGTTCTTGAATTGTCAAGACCTAACCCGGCCAACCTACAAGACAATAAATGCAGCTATTGGCAAAAGGGAATCTACTCTTAATTTTTCTGAGGAAAATTATTCAGTCAGGTTAACATATTCACCACATAAGACGTGAAAGAATAGCCATGCAAAGTAAACCAACACAGATAATCATATTAAACTGTGAACTAGTATGGCCCATGACGCGGCGATCTCCATCTCCACGACCATCCTTGCCTACAGACCACCTAGGGTTGAGTCCACCATGAAATTGCACTATCCTACTACATCTAGCAGTCAGTGACAAAATTACGTGAGGATTCAAAGCATCACATGTCGGCACGCAGGCAGTTAAACAACAATGGACAGCCTTCAGCTGCAATCAACCATGACTCGCAGGTCATCAAATTACAACAATGCATCACATACACAAGGGTCCATACTTTCCACAACAAACCCTGCAAAAACAAGTTAGGCGCAGAATTGAATTCTAACGCGCACGAAGTGAACCAGTTTTAGTTGTTTATTAATCACAGTTCACGGCAGTTCCGATCTCCTGGCCTATCGACAGGGATTCTTCTGGCTGATCGCCGTAACGAATGCAGAAGATATAGTACGCAAGTGTTACGGCTGTCAATTCTTTGCACGGCAGATTCATATGCTGGCTCAGGATTTACGGACGACTCCGATCTCCTGGCCTTGCGCTGTTTGGAATCTGGACATGGTGGGCCCTCTCAAGTGAGCACAAGACGGATTTACTCATCTTTTGACAAATTCACAAAGTGGATTGAAGCAAAACCAGTCATTGACATCACGGCCGCGAAAGCATGCGAGTTCTTCCGAGACATCGTCGTACACTTTAGCGTGCCTAACCGAATCATCACTGATAATGGCGTTCAGTTCAAAAGCAGCGAGTTTCAAGATTGGGGCGAGGCGTTAGGCATCAAGATTTGCTACGGCTCGGTGGCCCACCCAAGAAGCAACGGGCAGGTATAGCACGCCAATGCATTGATTCTACAAGGACTCAAAGCGAGGATTTTCGATCGCCTAAATCCATATGCCACGCGCTAGGTCAAGGAGTTGCCATTGGTCCTCTAGGGGCTTAGAACATGTGACATCTTCTATTTTGTCGTATGTCACTTTTATATTTAAAATCTTAAAAATAGAATAAAGGCAATTGTTATATACAAAACCCTAGTTTAAACAATTTTAAATTGGGTTTAAGCCAAAACCCTAGAAAACCTTTTTGAAAAATTCTGGAAAAATTCCCATAAATCCTAAATGCCATTATTTAGCTACCATCCAAATTTCAAGTCCAAAGCATAAGGCTAGCTTGTGTTTTCGCAGAGTGTTGCCATTCTGCCGGGAGCTCGTTGGAGCAATGAAATGATGAGCAAATGTGTGAGAACCAAGCCCAAACTTTGATGATAGTTATTTGAGACCTAAACTGCCCAAAGCCAGAGGCCCAAGTCAAAATTCATGAATTTGCAAAAATACCCAATTTGGGGGAGTCCTAAACCTATTCGGATTAGAATTAGAGCCCTACTCAAATTCTACCAATAGAGGCCTGCTCAAGGTCAACCAACACACTATATAAGCACGTCAAGACCCCCTCAGCATCCAACTCGTGCAAGCCACAAAGCAAACCCTAGCCCGAGGAGGTTTTCGAGGTTGATCTCCCTGTGCCTTGCCCAAACCGAGTTGTAGATACCACCATTGCGTAGAGTTCGTCGAGGCGGTCCAGATGGATTCCTGGACCATCAAAATCGGCGGAGAAACGCGCGAGATATAGCACGCCGGAGTTAGCCGCCGGCGCCGCCGACGCTGCCGTCGGTGCCTCGGCCTGCGTACCCCGCCGCCGGATTCCCGGCACCCAGCCCTAGCCCGCCCTGCCGCCTTGGCCGCGCCCGCGCACATCGCTCCCGCCGCCACGCGTCGCGACGCCATTGGCCAATGATGCAGCCCAGTCACGCGCCGCCACGTGTCGAGTCCCCATCCCCCACCGCCGCACCGTGCCACGCGTTGCCACCCACCGTTGCCGCACGTCGCCCCGCACCGTCTCCAGCCCGCCACAGCCGCCGCCACGTATCGCCGCCGCATCTATCCTGCGCCTCTTCGGCCAACTAGAAGTCGCCGCATGTCGCCCCTTGCGCCCGCGCTGTGCTGGACCGGTCCGGTTCGGTCTGGTTCACTGGTTTAACTAGTTTATTTATTTCAGCCTATTCTGATTTTCTCTAAACTTCCAAAAATTGTTTAGGGAGCATCCGAACACCAAATTAGATGATTCCAGAGCCATTAAATTCCATAAATAGCCAAGAATTTTATATATTTATTTGAGATATATGTTCTGTGGTGGAATTTTCTGTTCTTATGCATTTGCATCTACGTGTAGATCGTTCGTGCTCCCACTGTTCGGCGTTTTTTCTAGGATTTTTCCAAAGGAGGACCTCAAGAGCCGAGTTCTATCAAGGCAAGATAGATTGCAGCTTGCTCTCCTATTTTGAAAAACTCGCCCGTTTAACTGTTTTATTTCCTTTTCTCATGCATGAAATGATGGGAAGGGTTAGAAACCTAATTATTCACACTACGTCATTTACCCTTTGAATTTAGCCATTTATTGTTGCCTTAGTTATTTTCCTAGCCAATCCTTGTGCACAGATGCTAGTTCTCGTGGGTTATTAGTTGTTAGGTTATTCATCATTTATTTAATCTTGTGACTTGGTATATTTGGAGGTGCTGAGTTAATTATAACCTAATCAACTAAAACCTACATGGTGTGTGTTGACTAAAGGTGGCAAGTCGGGTGGTTTTGTGGAATGTGGATTGTGGTGGAGGTAGTCACCTTATAACATACTTTACTTTGAAAAGATCGGGCTGCGGTCCGTTGGCTCAACAAGGGGACCCGAGTTGTCAAAACCTTAGAGGAGGTATCGGTGTTAACATAAGGAACTAATGAATTGCCTTGTATCGTTACTTGGTCTGGGCTCCAAAGGAAGAGCTAAGATGCAAAAGTATCACTAGGCTTATGGGTAAAGTGTGTGCACTCTGTAGAGGTTAAAATTATCATGATAGTCGTTCCCACGATCATGGGAGGGGAGGAAGGTCGTACATGGTAGTCTCATGTGTTATCTAAATAACCTGAAGGGTTGGTTTTGTGGAGTATTCGACGCTTGTGCAGTTCTGCAGAGGGGCTTTCGAAGCCGAGCTCTGTGTGTTACTTTGGGAATCTATTCATATTTACTTAATTGTTCAACAGATGCTTTTACAACACTTTAATTAATCTTAACTAGAATAGGTGTTTATGCAAATTAACCATCCTGTTCTTGTTTGTACCCTTGCATTCATATATAAGGATTCTTGTTGGATAGTGGTGTACTCACTATACAGACCACGGATATATCTTTGTTCAGGAGAAGACTCGGGTCCCGTTTGTCTATAGGACTAGCTATCGTTCGAAGGGTTCGATTAGAGAGCATCGTCATATTTTTATTTCCGCGGCATTTATTTGAATTTCCGCAACTCTGAATATTATTATATCGATTTATGCAAACTATTGTAATAAGTGGTTGTGATACAATTACTTTGCATTGTTATAATATTTTCATAGTTATGGTGATTGTGTTGTGATGCTCGACCTATGTCACTCATGAGTTGCTAGCATTGATCGCTGGGACTAGCAATGGATCATGGGTGGATCCCAGTGAAGCCGGGGTTGTGACAGAACAACCCCAAGTCGAGCGACCGGGCAGACACCCTTTTTTCTAGTTTATGGCTCAGAAGCAGTTCTCCCGACTGAATTGAGATTTCGGTCCCCATGGATACACAGCTACAGCGATAATCAGTCTGATGAAGAGAGATTAGAAGACATCGACTGGCTTGAGGAGGCCAAGGAAGCAGCAATGACCCAATCAGCTAAGTACCAACAGGGCCTGCGTCGTTACCATCAGCGCAACATACGGGGCCATGCATTCTCTGGAGGAGATCTGGTCCTCCGAAGGAATCAAAAGCATGAGCACAAACTCTCCCCACTCTGGGAAGGCCCCTATGTGGTTGACGAAGTGACCCGCCCGGGGGCTTATCGACTAAAACGTGAAGATGGATCGAATGCGCCTAACACCTGGAACATCGAGCAACTACGTCGTTTCTATTATTGAATCCTGTATTCAGACTTTATACATTCATTGCTCATTTCACTTGCTACTCAGCCGTACGTGACTAAGTAGTAAGTCGGGGGCTACACTAAATAGTGTGCGGATCTGCCGCACCCTATCCTATCAATAAAGTTGCTTTCTCTTTTACATATGATTGTCGAATTCAGGTATCATGAAATTTCTGAGTAGTGGCGCTAATATTTGTCATACACAATCTTTAGTTACTCGACGTGTGCATAGGGAGAAGGCCAAGCGCTAATTCCTAACACTCAGCGTCTAGACCAGCCAGCAAAAGCGTTACACGAAAAGGCAATCGAGTAATCGGGTAAAAGACATCAGTAGTATCGAGGATGAAATAAACATGCAGAGATTAAATTGTTTACAAGTCAAAGTTTTCTACCAACGTGGCGGAGGTCTCTCGGGACTCCTCCATAAGGGTAGAGGCTTCTTCCTCGGAGCAGGCAAAGCTCTACCGCACGGCGTCGAAGTCTACATCAAGGTAGTGAGATTTCATGATAGCCAGAGCCTGGCTTGTACAAGTTGTTGCCGCTTCCTTTGCGAAGGCTTTGAGTTGTGCAGAAGCTCCTTCGAGTCACGTCATCACTACATCAGCGTCGAATGGCAGCTCTTCTTCAAGGTAGAGGTATTGAAGCACAGGAGCGACCACCTTTAGAGTTCGGTTGCGTAGTTCTAAGGCAGACTTCACCTTTCATCAAAGACCAAGAACTGGGCCTTGGTTTTTAATTGATAAGCTGCAAAATCAATCAGTTAGCATAAAGGGGTCAGGGTCCTGATGGGGTTGAGACTGGGAGAGCCTGAGTCAAAGAGTTACCCTTCAGCTCCTGAGCCGACTTCTCGGCTTGGGTGTTGGCCAGGAACATCTCTCCCTCCATGGCCTTCTGCCTTGCTTCCATCACTTGATTGTTCTCCTTCAGAGCTTTATACGGAAGTATGCAGAAGGTGTCGACCGTAAGAAGCATTCCATAACAATATCGAGTTTGACATCACTGGGGGATCTTTACCTTGGATGGTGTTATCCTTTTCTACGTGCCGAAGCTGAAGTTCGGTAACTTCCTTTCAGAGCTCCTTGATTTCGCCATGGAACTGTGACTTTTGCGCATACATCGCATTGTCGAATTCGTCTCTAGACTTTAGTTGGCTAACGGCCTTTTGGAGGCACCTAGTCTTTTGCGCCGCCCTCTTACTCATGCGCTGTGCGGAGGCTGGAGGAAGGATCAGGCACATTTCTGATTGACATAGGAATTCAAGACATGAAGAAAGTTTACCTCAAGCATGTTGACGCTAAACTTCGCTACGTTCTGCAGCGTCTCCCACGCGTCAGCCTCTTGCTCATCGTCAACTTCATAGCCTTCCATCTATTTTCTCCACTTTACTCGGAGCAGAGGAGTGTTGGTGGTGGCAGTAGGGGGAGGAATCTCCTCAATTTCTACCTCCGAGCTCTCTGGAGCCGTGGTTGGGATTCTTCCCTTGGCCAACGGAGGTTGATGAGCGTCTTGAGGCGGCAGAGTAGTAGGTTGGGGTGTTGCGTGCTGGGCCGACTCCTTGTCTAGACTGGGCTCTGCTTGGGAGCCGGAAGGCGGGGGAATGGGAGGAGCAGGAGTCGGAGTCTTGGTTCGGTGCTTGCCCCGAGAGGTACCCGAAACGGGTTTCCTTCGGTCAATCGAAGATTTTAAGATGATGATTTCCTTAAAAAATAATCTAAAGGAACAACAGTTGCGAGGGGAAACCTTTGTGTTGTGGTGAACTTGACTCCCATTCCTCTCCGGGTGGTTTGACTACTCGGGGCGGAACCTGATGGCCTTCTTGCCTCTGATGTGGCCTCTAGGCTGATAATTGGAGGAGATGGAGGGCTTGAAGCTCGCTCAGCGGGAGCAAGACTAGACCATGAGTCCTGACGACGACGACGTAGAGCGAGACATCATCTTCATCCTCATCCTCGTCCAAGTCTTTTATGACAATTCCCTTGCCTTTTTTGCTTGGAGGAGCATCAGCCGAGTCCTCTGCAGGACGCTTGAGCAGTGCCTCCATGTGGCTGGGGGCTTTGGGGACCGGATGAGTGGAGAAATGCAGCACGTTGCTACACAGGGGTCAAGCTGAGTCAGTCATGATGAGAGTTCTTAATGACAACCGAAGTTGAAGGGAATTCTATGCTTACCGCTGGAGGGGGGTTCGACAAATGGTATGGTTCTTGGCAGTTCTCATTTTCTATAAACGAGCTCAGGGCAAAAATATCAGACACTTGGTTGATTAGAGATTTTCGAGAGATTTGGTCTCCACTTCCCTGGGTGGCGTCTTTGGACCCCGAATATTCAAATCCGAGGTGCACTCTTTCTTTGATGGGCTGGACACGGCGGAAGCTGTAGTTTATAACTGTGCCGATGCAGGTTAGCCCCTTGGTCGTTAGGTCCCCAAGAAGGGGAAGCAGTCCTTTAACCTGGCTCTCTTCACTCTCAGTGAGGGGGAGGACCAGGAGGTGCGAACTGTGGGACATTCTCCTGTGAATGACGGAAGGACTAGAGGAGGGTTGGCGCAATAAAACCACTCGAAATGCCAGCCCTTGTTCGAAGTTCTTATGGGAAGATCGAAATAGAACTTCTTAGCTCCTTCCCGCAACTGAAAGCCAGGGCCGCCCACGACCCTGGGAGAGTTTTGTTGGGAAAAGGCTAGAGAAGACAGTGATTTGAAAGATGGAATTGGGGTTGAGGTGAGTCAATTCAATCCCGCAAAAATGAAACAATCCCCGGAAGAAGGAACAGTAAGGAAGGCTGAAGCCACGAAGGAAGAAGGACTCGAAGGCCACCACCTCGTCAGAGCGGCTTGCCATGGTGTCGCCAGTGGGGGAAGACTCACCGGCGGTGGCACGCCGAAATCAGCTCCTCCGAAGGGAGCACGCCGACGGACACAAGTCTCTGTAGTCGCCGGTCCATTGTAATGGACTTCATCCACTCCCTGGCGTTCCTAGTCGCTTTCAGGGTGGCAGGAGATGGAGGAGACATTGCTGGATCGGGATCGGCGGTGGCTGAGAACGTGAAGAAAGGAAACCCTAGTTGTGGAGTTCGTTGGATCGGGCGAAACTACTGGCGCAAGAAATTGGTGGGGTGGAGCGATTCGTTCCCCTGTTTCCCAAATATAAGGGGCCACGCTGTGTATTTCGGGCTGGGCTTTATTTGATGCCAAAATGCGGCCTTTCTGGAGGATGCTTGGTTGACCACTCGGGATTGATGAGTGATGTTCTTCGAAAGGTTCATTGAGGTGTCAGATACTGGTTTAGGAGGTGTGTGTATCTAACTACTCGGATGAAGACAATATCAGTCGGGAATTCGATGCTTGACAATCGCAAGAAAAGAGTAAAGCGAAGAGTCGCAAAATTTGCTTAAAAGATTTTCATTATGGCTCTTAGGCCAGATTACAAATATTATGCAGCACAGCATAGTGAGCTAGGGCTCGTTGCTGGCTTGCAGGAGATCAAAAGAAAAAGGAAAGAGGATCGCTTTCCCTGGTGAGGTGGGTGAGACGCCTGACAAGTGCGTCCCTAAGTTGGATACGCACTTGGTACAACTGTGGAAATCCGCCAATCAGAACCCTGATGGATTCTTCAGCGCGGATTTACACGGTTGCTTCGTGGAACTGCCTCCAAAGAGCATCCAAGGCAGCCTGAGCGACGGCGTGAGCGGCGACGTGAGTAGCATCGACCGCGATCCACTCATCCATCGGCTCTCCCTGACCTTCCATTGCGATGGAGTAAGAGGAAGGAAGGAGTTTGGAGAGAAAAGGGGAGAAGAAGGCTGGAAGACTGGATGTGGTGCAATGCGTTGTATCCGGGCCTTTTTTATACATGAAGAAACTCAAGAGACGTGCCTCGCGACCCGTTCTGAACATATTAAAACCATCATGGCGATGGGATGAGAGTGGGTGCGGTTGCGTTTCACGGCAGAAGCGTGTGACGCTTCGACTGGGAGAGAATGGCGTGAAAACTCTTCTCCTTCCCCTAAAATGGGCTTGGGCCAAATAAGCAAAGGGCAATCCCCTTAACAGGCTTTCTTAACAACATGCCACCACTGGTGGTGACATGTTAACATCGAGCCTAATTCGGCCTTGGTACACCCTTGAGGGCATATGACCAAAAGTGCCACGTTGAAAAAAATTGTTTCACAGCATACCCCATGTTGGGTCACTAGCCAACTTTGCATATTCAAGGTTGGGTGTTGGTGAAATTTGGGTACTGTTTCGAAGGTATGCCTTTTTCAAAGGTCGCTAGTTGTATACTGCTACCGGGATACAAATACCTTTCGGCTAAATTGTATCCAATTGGTACCCCCTTAAGTGGGTCGATCGCTGATCCCTTCTCCGGTTGGGACAGGTACCACTCGGCTTAAAGACGTGCCCTATGATAGGGCAAGTGCTAGTACTAGCAAGCCAGGGCCAGGCGCCTGATGCCTTACATTCTTTAAACGCATAACTCATAGCATGCCGCAAGACGGAAGCTGTGATTGCGTGGCTTAAGGCACGCTACATGATGAGTCGATTGCTGCTTTTGCAATGCGAGAGTGGGTGCCAAGTAGCCGAATTCATTTGATGAAGTAATGTGCCAAACAGGCCGAAAATCGGAATTTCGGTATTGCCGAGCCAGGCGTTGCTTTCGACATAAAGACTTGAGATTTCTTGAGTTCTTTACAATCTCTTTTCAGATTGCAGGAGACATTGACAAGACCAGTCGACCGGACATCTGACTCGATCGTAAAGCACTCGGGGCTACTATGGACTACATGGGCCCCGGATATCCTCTAAAAGGCCCATGAGGAGGCAGATGGGGGGGCGACTCAAGCCGGCTGGATCGGGATAGAGACCACTCGGGTTACGCATAACTTGATCACCAAGGAAGCTCTCGAGGATAGAGTCAAGTTCCATGTAATTAGGAGATTCATACTTGCATATCATGCGCTGGTATAACTGAATTTAGTATCATGTACTGGATAGAACCATGTAACCTTATCCCCTGCACTATATAAAGGGAGGGGTAGGGGACATAGAAACACATGCACGGATAGCTACATCAGCATATTCATCTCCATCATCTGCAAGCTCACGTAGAAATATAATCCCTAAGCATAGGACTAGGGTATTACCTCCGAGTTGAGGGTCTGAACCTATATAAATCCCTATCTTGTGTTACCTTCTAGTTTGGTTCTAGCGCATAACCCCATAACAAATTCATTGCCGACGGTGACCCCCGATTAGCCACCAGTCGACAGGGTGGTTGGAGCTAAACAGGCAGCGTGGCACAGCACGGCTCGAGCACGACACTATTAGGCTGAGCTCGGCATGACACGAATAGCCAATCAGGCCGTGACATGCCGGGACACGTGCTAACCTTGAGGCCTAGGCAGGACAGGGTCTTAGCCGTGCCGGCCCCCATCGTCCCAACACCACTAAATTAACCCCTTCCCCTTATCAGCAAGACAACAACTCAACAGCTCAACATACAAAATTACAGTCACAGATCAAGACACATGTTCAAAGTACAGATCAAGACACATGTTAAAAGTTTAGCACACACAAGCAAAGTTTAAAGTTCAAACACTATTTTGAGCTGATATAAATTTTGGGCTGCCTCATTAAAAACCTTTATAGGTAAAAACTCATACCTCATGAGAAAATCCTAAGAAGAAAAAAAAATTATAGACTAGGGCCAGGTCCAGCTCATAATCATCATCTCATAGAGTTTTACAAATTACAATACAATTTACACATCACGGTCAAGGGACAGAGGTTGCTGCTCCTACTGATGTTCCAGCTTCATCATCGAGATACAAGTTCACGAATGACTCTTCAAGGTCTTTGTTCTCCAAATGGTGTTGCGCGTGGGCTTCACCTTGCTTCCATTCCTTGTGCAGGAAAAGATCTCCACCATGTATGAGGTCAAATGACGTCGCCGCTCCTTAATGACCCTACCAGTGAGACTAAATGCATATTCTTATGAAATAGTGGAAACAGGCACAATCATATCATCTTTAGCAAATATTGAAAAAACTAGATAGGTTAGTTTGTGCTCTTGCCACCAAGTCAGGACGTTGAACTCATCGTCGAACTGATTGACGGTGTCGCTGTCGAGTTACGACGACAGTTGAGAACTAGCTGCATTTGATGCAAAGACTAAAGGTGCACCTGTTCTCCTTGGCAATGGGGAGGAGGAAGAGGAACCTGCACCAGAACTAGGAGTAGCACCAAAGATTTTGCCCAAGCAATTTTCTTCCTGCCTGTAGCAATGGCTGGCTGGGAAGGTCTTTGCAAGCGAATTGCACCAAAATTTGTTTCAAAAGATGTCAGTTAAGTGAGCCCTTACATCATATGAGAAAGTAGAGTAATCAGTACCGGTGAGCTGAGATAAAAGCATAAGAAGATTGTTGAAACCTCTCATCTTAGCTCTAGGATCCAAAAGAAATGCAAATGCATATAGAATAAATATGTCCCTCCCGTATTTAAGAAATTTAGATTTCATAGGAATAACAACAAGCCTTAGTAAACTATCATTCTCTTAGATGTTCAGATGTCCAACTATCGAAAAAAATATGATGCAATAATAATGGAGATGTGGGGTAATACACAACAGATAGAGCAACAGTAAAATCATAGAACAACTCAAGGAATTCTAATTTTTTTCACCAACATACTAGTGTGCATCTATCAAAAGTGTCTCACCCTCATGCTGGTGATAGTATGGATAAAGACTGCAAATTTGCTCTTGTATGGTATGAGGTGTTTGAGCATAAGGTAAGTGGAGTTTCATCTCACATCCATGTCCAAACCAAACTTACGAGGACGTACCCCCATAGCAACACAGTAACTTTTGTATGTAGCAATGTGTTGGTTAGATGAATTTAAGAAAGATATTGAATTTTCGAAAGCCTCAACATAAGGCTTTAGCCTCTTCAAACCAAACATAACTATGAGATTAATGATGTGGAAAGCACAACGCTAATGCAAGAAAACAGAGACAACATAACTGGAAAACAGGAGTGTGAGAATGCCCGTGGCAGTAGAGTTAGCAGAAGCATTGTCCAATGTAATGGTAAAAATCTTATCAGTTAAACCATAATCATCTATCACATAGGCAACACGATCTGCAATGTTCTGGCCTAAATGTGACACACCAATAAGTCTTAAGACCAATGATTCACTTTCCTAATCAACGTTAACATAATGAGAAACCACAAGATAGTCCTCCTTAGCATTACCAAACCAGATATCAGATGTAAGAGCAACAGAAGAAACACTAGACAACAAGCATTCCACAATCTTAGCACGACGCTCTTTGAAATACTTCACTAAATCTTTATTGTTGTTTGCTGAATAAGGGAGGAGAGGACAACCAGAAAAGAGGAAAGGTAAGATATAGTGGGCGGCGGCTGACGCATGCGGCCAGGCTGCTCGGAGACGTCGGAGAAGCGACCGGCGAGGTGGAAGCAACCATAGGAGTGAGGGGGCCGGGGACGGGGGGAAATTGCCCTGGCGAGATCCAGTGGGCAGCGGCCTACGCATGCAGCCGAGCTGGTTTGACACGATGGAGAGGCAACTGGTGAGGCGGCGGCAGCCTGCAGGAGTGCAGGGTTTGGGCGTGGGGGAATGGACCAAGCGAGATTCGGTGGGTGGCGGGTGGCGCGTGAGGTTGTGCTGGTCGTAGACGACGGTGATGAGACTGGCGAGGCGAGGGCCAGAGGAGTAGGGCGGGGTGAAATGAGGATAGGGAATAATTTAGGGTTATGGGAATATGATGTGGTTGCGTGAGGTGGGGGACTGGCCGACTTGGGTGGGGGTGGCGCAGCCCGCTACCGCTGGTTATGTACACGGGCCTGGTCAGGCTGAGCGGGCCGGCACGCCGTACCCTACTCTCGGCCCAAGAACGACACGTCTGGACCATGCCATGTGGTGCTTGGGCCGGGCTAAAATTACGGGCCATGAGCCAGCCCATTAGGCACAGCCCATTTGGCCACCTATATGTCTCGGTGTGGACTGCATGGGCCCCGGGTATCCTCTAGAAGGCCCATGAGGGAGCAGATAGGGGGCGATCCAGGTCGGTTGGCCGAAGATGGAAACCACTCAGATCACCCACAACTTAAGCCGCAAGAAAGGATCCGAGTTTATGGGATATCCCCATGTAATTAGCAGATCAATGCATACATTCCATGTAACATCATAACGGAAATAGTTGCCATATACCCCGCGACTTTCTGTAAACTCTATCCCCCTGCACTATATAAAGGGAAGGGGTAGAAGCCATCGGCACGATCCATCGAATCATCGAATAGGAGCATCATCTTGCATCCCGATCCACCAAATAATCCCAGAGCACAGGAAGTAGGGTATTACCTCCTCCGTTGAGGGCCTGAACCTGTATAACCCTGTTTTGTGTTACCCATCTGGTTTGGTTCTTGATTAGCGTCCCCTCGTACAAATTCATTGCCGGCGGTGACCCCCCAGTTAGTCACCCGTCGACAGTTGGGTGTTTGGTTTGAGGAATGGGATGGTGAATTGACTCTCAACTTGTTTGGTTTGAGTTGTGGAATGATTCCATCCATCACCATCCCATCTAACAATTAGTTCAAAATAAAGAATGGTGTCATCCCATCAAATTTGTGGGATGATCCCATTCCAGTTAGGATGAGGTGGCTCTTTAAACCAAACACCCCCTAAGTCTCCAAGGCTGGGCCGTGTGAAATATTCTTTTTGGTTTAAAGGTGCTGAAAGTTTTAATTTAAAAAATTATAACCTCTTCAGAGACACGTTGAAGAGTTCGAAAAATCATGAAAAAATATTTTAGCAATTCAAAAAACTATTTAAAACTCATAAAAAAGACCACAAAGTATTTATATCGTTTAGCTTATATAAAAATAATAAGTTTAAATTAATATAATTTAATTTAAACTGAAAAGATCAAGCTGGCAAAGCAGTGAACAAGGTCTCCAACATTAGCCTTTGTACGTGGTAACAAGGAGTGAACGCATGAGAGCATGCACTGCAGTACGTGGCCGCAAAGCAGCACAAGGAATCAGCTCATGACTGACGAATCAGTGTTAAGTCAAGATTTATCAATTATAAGGGAAAGAAGAGGTCACGGGCACGAAACCACTTTTTTTTTTTGTGATAATTCGGCTCAAAGGTCAAAAGCCCTGGGAAGAAAATTTTGGCTCTCCTGTAATAATCTGAGCTTGCTTGAGCTCGTTAAATACGTACGTACTGCCGCTGCTCTGTAAATCTAATGGATGTCATTGTAATCTAAACTGTTACGTAAACAGATGACCAAAGCGAAAATAAAAAAAAGTCTATGTTACATCCTCACATATCCTTCTAAATTATAAATTAAATTACGTATTCTATTTCAAAAGCTTTTAATCCAATGCAGATCATAAGTAACCCTCTGGTATGGTCCCCCCGTGGCATGCGAGACCACTTTGAAAGCACGTGCAGTCTGACAATGCTATGACCTATAGGTAACTGGCTACTCCTCCCTCAGTCCTCTCTCCCTCCTCACACACACACCCACCGAAGCTAATTAGGTCTGTCATCCTGCCTATATAAACTAAGCTAATTGCTCCATCCATCAACGTTTGATCGGAGTCTGCTTAATTTGCACCAGCAGTTTGTGCTTCAAGTGCCGCCTATCGAGTTGTAAGCATCTAGATTGTTTAAGCTTTTCTCTATTTCTTCACTCGTATAGCTTAGTTTAAGTTCTTTTTTGTTCACATATCCTGATCTGGAAGTTTCTATATATGTTCATGCTACAATTTATTAGCTCATTTTGCGATTCTTCTACCATGCTTATCTGTAAAACCTATATGATAAGACAGATGCAGAAAGTTTTTCATTTTATGTTTGGTGTTATGAATTCAAGTTCTATATATAGATTATGGCATCAGCTTTAATTACCGTCCTCTTGCATTTCATCTCAAATGTTCTTAACCACAACAACATATCCGTTTGCATCTAGGATAAAGGAAAAAGAAGCTAGCCAAACACATACAATTATTTCTATAAAAAAGGTAGATTAATTGAGGAGCTTGGTTAATTTTCTTTCTAGGAGTGCACCAGTACTCTATTAGCACTGTTTTCGAGTAGTGTTCATGCTGCATGTAACCTTCCTGCTTCATGCATAGTATATGTGTATTTTGCCACGAGCGATATGAACTCAATTGTTCACCTCCGTCTCTCGTCTGGTTTAGAAGGGCTTCATAGTTCTTAATTTGAATCACTAAAAAATTGCCTATCGTTTATTTCTTCTAAAAAAGTTTAGATACAAAAGGGCTTAGGGTTTACTCTCATCGGCTTATTTGGCTTATTTCCTAATTTACTTATCTTCATTTAATTAAAAAATGATTTTTTTGAACTCATTGTTTTTCAATCCCGAAGACTTGTTTAGGAGCTCTAAAACATAAATCAAACAAAACACACCTATTCTTGATTTTATCTTAAAAAACTCTCAAAACTAAGAAATAAGTTAGACAAGTAAATAAGTCGATTAGCCGACGAAGCCATGTCCTTAGCGTACTGGCCTACTGGGATTACCATAATCCACTAAAACGAACCTATGCATGTCCACGGTTTTTATTTTGGTGCTCTATTGAACCTTTATTTTTGAGATGAGCTTCATGTACTAAATCATAGGGTTCTGAAGAAAGTTTACAACTACGTGGAATAAAATCAATATTTGTGAACATAAATCGACTGCCCAAAACTCACGTTGTGTTTTGCCTGTGCATGTAATCAGGATCTAAATTCGACCGTACTGATCATCGAGATAGCTGGCCATGGAGATTGCTGCAATCGTGCGTTTTGTTTTGCTTCTTACGGCTTGCAACGCACATGCTATCTGCAGCTCAATACATGGAGATGGAATTGATCGGCTCTCACTACTTGAATTCAAGAAGGCAATCAGTCTTGATCCCCAACAAGCATTGACGTCCTGGAATGACAGTACACATTTCTGCCATTGGGAAGGTGTCTTGTGCAGCATGAAGACCCCACATCGTGTCACCTCTCTTAATCTTACAAGTCGAGGTTTAGTAGGGCAAATCTCTCCTTCTCTAGGAAACCTAACATTCCTGAAATCTCTATCCCTAGCTGATAATTCGTTCACTGGAGAGATACCTCAGACTCTTACTCAGATGCATCGCCTCCAAACTCTCTGCTTGAGTAATAACACCTTAGGAGGAAAGATACCAAACCTTGCGAACTTTTCCATCCTCAAAGTGCTATGGTTGAATGGCAATAATCTAGTTGGACAAATTCCTTCAAGTTTACCTCACCACCTTGAAGACCTTCATATTTCAACTAATAATCTTACTGGAGCCATCCCTGCATCTCTTGCCAATCTCACAAAGCTAATAAGGTTTAGTTGTGCTTTTAATAATATCGAGGGCAACATACCCAATCAAATTGCAAAGTTGAATAAAATGCAAATCTTGCACATGGGTAGCAATAAGTTGGTAGGTTCGTTTCCACAAGCCATCCTCAATCTCACTACTTTAGTTCAACTTAAAATTAGTTACAACCATCTAAGTGGAGAGGTACCATCCAGTCTTGGGAACTCTCTACCAAATCTCCAATTGGTAGTATTAGGCTCAAACTTCTTTCATGGCCATGTTCCATGCTCATTGACAAATGCATCCAACGTATACCATATCGATATATCAAACAATAATTTCACTGGAATGTTGCCTACCTCTGTTGGAAAACTTCCTAAACTAACTTGGTTTAATGTAGAGTTGAATAATCTCCATGGACCAAACAATCAAGATTGGGAGTTTATGAACAACTTAGCAAATTGTTCAGAGCTACAAATATTCTCTATATATAGCAATCGTCTGGAAGGCCATGTGCCAAATACATTCGGAAACCATTCCACCAAACTCCAACATGTATACATGGGACTGAATCAACTATCTGGGGGATTTCCTTCCGGCATAGAAAACCATCCCAATCTGATTTCCTTACAATTGCGTGATAATAGATTTACAGGTGCACTTCCAAATTGGCTCGGAACTCTCAAAAGCTTACAGAAGTTGAGTTTAATTCACAACACATTTACAGGGGCCCTTCCATCATCCCTTTACAATTTATCTAATTTGGCACTGCTCTACCTAGGTTCGAACCAATTCAATGGGCACATAGATCCTAGCTTGGGAAACCTACAAATGCTTATAGAATTGGATATTTCTAACAACAATCTAAATGACAGTGTACCAAGAGAGATCTTCAAAATTCCATCAATAGTGCAAATTGACCTATCTTACAACAGCCTCAGTGGACAACTCCCTATCGATGTTGGCAAAGCCAGACAACTCACATATTTGAATCTTTCATCAAATAAACTATCCGGAAATATTCCTAATGCTTTGGGTAATTGTGAAAGTTTGGAACATATCATGTTAGATAGGAATATTTTCAATGGAAGCATCCCCAATTCAATAGGTAACATACACAGCCTAAAAGTGCTCAACATGTCTCACAACTACTTAGCTGGGACAATACCACCATCTCTGGGAGACCTAAAACTGCTTGATCAACTAGATGTGTCATTCAACCATCTTAAGGGCCAGGTCCCCACAAAAGGAATATTCATGAATGCAACCGCCACACAAATTAATGGAAATCAGGCCCTTTGTGGTGGGACGTTGGAGTTACACCTTCTTGCATGTTTTGATATGTCATTGGATTCAACTAAGCAAAAACAGTATAGTATTGTGTTGAAAGTAGTCATCCCACTAGCCAGTGTGGTGTTAATCACTATAGTCATATCTATTTTGTTTTTCTGGAGGGGAATAAGCAAAAGAAAATCTATATCTTTGCCTTCATTTGATATTAAATTTCCCAAAGTTTCCTATAATGATCTTGCGAGAGCAACAAGTGGATTTTCAACATCCAAGTTGATTGGCAGAGGAAGATACAGTTTTGTATATCAAGGAAACTTATTTCAAGATAGAATCGATGTTGCTGTTAAAGTCTTCGACCTAGAGACAAGGGGAGCACACGAGTGTTTCATTGCAGAATGTAATGCTTTGAGAAATGTTCGACATCGCAATATAGTACCTATCCTTACTACTTGCTCAAGTATTGATCCGAAGGGAAATGATTTCAAGGCCTTAGTATATGAGTTCATGCAACATGGTGATTTATATGCATTACTATATTCCACTAGAGATTGTGACAGCTATTCAGTTTCAAACCAACTTACCCTAGATCAAAGGTTAGGCATTGCGTCAGATGTAGCAAATGCATTGGAGTATCTCCACCATAACAACCAAGGAACTATTATTCATTGTGATCTTAAGCCGAGCAACATTCTTCTGGATGGTGGTATGACAGCTTGTGTTGGAGACTTTGGCCTTGCAATATACAATGTTTCTTGTACAAAACCAACTCCTCGTGGTGACTCAAACTCAACGTATGAAGCTCCAAACCCAAATTCTTCTCTGAATATTAAGGGGACCATTGGATACATCGCCCCTGGTAATATCTTATTTTTCATTGTTATTTAATTCCTTCCTAGTGAAAAAAGGATTAATCTCATTTTTAGTGCTCTCTGACTAACCAAATTGCTCTGATATGAGGTAATTCACAACAGAGTGGGCAGTGGGTGCCCAGGCTTCAACTGCAGTAGATGTTTATAGCTTCGGTGTTGTTCTCCTAGAAATATTCATTCGGAGGAGGCCAACAGATGGCATGTTTACAGAAGGATTGAGTATTGCAAAGTTTGTAGAGATGAACTTACCTGACAAGGTAATGAGTATTGTCGATCCCCAGTTAGTACAAGAATTGGATCTTTGCCAAGAAACTCCAATGGGTGCAAATGAAATAGGTGTGTTGCTTTCCGTGCTTAGCATTGGCCTCTGCTGTACCAAGCTTTCTGCGAGTGAGCGCATGAACATGCAAGAGGTAGCTTCAAAGTTGCACGAAATCAGGGCTGCATATATCAACGGATGTAAATCTACGGGACATGGCATGTAGTAGTACATCTCATAACATGAGTCTTTGTATTCTTGTTCTGCAACTATAATTATTTCATTTTTTTGTGAAAATCTATAATCATTTATTTTAGTGACAGGGAAGAGAAGGAGGTGGCCAAGGCCTAGCCCTCCCAAGTATGGGTGAAAACAGGTTGAATATAGTTGGGTAGTATACCATCTCATATCCTACTCTAATTATTTATCCGGATACAAGTAGTGAAAATTGGGTATGTGTCGGCCCTCAATTTTATCTTACCTTGGCAGTCGAAATTCCATGCACTAGTCCCTGAATCGGTACACTAGTGTGGAAGATCACATAGCCGATACAAGCATACATCGAGTAAATAAAATCCCTGAATATTACATACCAAGTTATGCCCTTAGGCGAATTTAGTAAGGTTCTTTCTCCAGTCCATCCTGGCCTAGGGCCGACGCCCCTCCTGGTGAGTCCCACGCTAGACCTAGCCTAAAACCCTAAGCAGCACTATAAAAGAGGAGGTGGAGCCCCATATTGTATACAGATTTGAAATCAATAAAGAAAAGCTCCACCCTATTCCCCGTGTTCTTGTTCTCTCTCTGTGATTGTTCGTGTGCGCCACACCGTGGACTATGCTTGGTAGCAAGGTTCCTTAACAAGAATTACCAGAGTGGAACATTCGACGCCTAGGAACCCAAGGAGTAACATTCATTAACCGACCACCGCCCGAAGATCAAGATCCATTCGAAGGGTGGCGTTGCAGCAACAAATTGGGGAACTAAGAAGGGAGTTGATAGCATCACGTTCTCAACAATCACAACAATGAAATCACTGAACATACATAGATCTTGAAGGACCATGTGCAAACCTGCCAATGACAAACCTAAGCAACACATACCAAAGGGAAGGAGGAGGGTCCAATCCACTTGATGAACATCTTCGCGCAAAGAAATTTCCAGAGAGGGCTTCAAGCCACTGTCCAGCATCAAATTTGCCAGGGATACGGGCCCAGTGGAGTTCTTGCAGGTATATGATACCGCTATTTAGGCCATGGGAGGAGATGATGACATTATAGCCAAGAGATTGTTGCTATGCTTGAAGGGTACCGCACTGTCATGGTTCACCTCTCTACCCCTCGGGTCTATCCACACTTGGGAGCAGTTGAGTAACAGCAAGAGAGCCACCTTTTAGCGCAGAAGCAACAAAAAGGAGAGAGTGTTCGCGACTATTACAAGAAGTTCGCGAAGATCAGGTGTTAGATTCGAACAGTCAGTGATTCAGTGGTGATAAATGTATTCACAGTTGGCCTACAAGCAGGGGATTCGGTATATCAATTAACAAGTGAACAGCCAGAAATAGTTGTTGAATTGTATGCAAGAGTCAAAAAGTATTCAAGAGGATTAGAGGAGAACATCTGAAGACAAGGCTTTGGTAGGAGAGAGGCCACGAAGAAGAAAAGAAACGAACACCATAGTCTCGAAGATGCAAGAGCACAAAAACATCAAGGCCAACCAAAGAAGGTGCATACTGTTGACAAGCCAAAGGAAGATACATGAAGAGTAGAGCAAACACGGAGGGCACATCGCAAGCAATATTATTGCGTTGTCCACAGAGAAAACCAAAGCCACAAGACAGAAGAATGCAAAACCATAATGGGGCAAAGGGAAGACTACAAGAAATGCACAAGACAAGGAGATGATCAGTGTGATCAAAACCGAAGACGACGAGAAAATGATGGAAGGCAAGGTTGAAGGTATGATGATAGAAGGCAAAACCGAAGATACGATGATGGAAGGCAAAACCAAGGATATGAGGGGAGGAGAAAACAAGAATTCTATGATCGTAGAGGGAACTGAGAGTATGCCGATCATGGAAGACACAAAGGAGACAGATCACTAGATAGAGTTCAGAATGTAGAACATCAAAATAAAAACCAGAGGATGATACACGTGATAGCCGAAGGATCTTCGCTTAACCTTCCATCAAAAAGGCAAAGAAAGGAGTACCTTCGTCAAGTCTCCCACGTGTCAACATCAAGTAACCCTAAGGCTATCACCAGCTATAACCTTCGATGCCAGCGATGCCAAGGGAGTGAGATTTTCTCATCAAGATCCGTTGGTAATCACAATTGAAATAGCAGGTTATCACATTGAAAGGACTTTGGTGGATGGTGGAAGTTCAGCAGACATAATATTCCTAGAAGCATACAAGCAACTAAATCTTCCCGAAGATAAGATCAAGCCCTCGAATGTACCACTAGTGGGATTCGGAGGAGACCCGGTGATAGCAGTGGGACAAGTAACATTGACATTCCAAGAAGGCAGGAGAAGAGAAACAAAGTCAATATGCTTCGATGTTGTGGACATGGAGTACAGATATAACACAATCATGGGAAGAGGGGTAATCAATGCTTTTGGCGCAATAATACATCATGGGTATTTATGCATGAAGATGCCCGCGGCGGATGGGGTTACAATTGTAAGGGGGAACCAGCATGCAGCGCAAAAATCTGAGCTAGAAATAGTTCCGAAGACCAAGCAAGGACAAACAACACAGGGTGTGGATGCTTAATATTACCCAAGAGGATGGAAACCGAAGGCTAAACCAGAAGGGGACACTCAGAAGCATATTTTGTGTCAGGAAGACCCTAGCAAACTTGTGACATTAGGGGCTTAGCTAACCGAAGACGAAGAAAAGCATATACTACAGTTACTCCGCCAAAACAAAGATATCTTTGCATGGGCGCCCGAAGAGTCAAAAGGAGTCCCTAGGAGCACAATTGAGTGCTCCCTCGCAGTCAAAGCTGATGCAAAGCCGCTGAAGCAGAAGCTAAGGAAAATGTCTGACGAAAGGAAGGAGGCCGCGAAGTTTGAAGTTGATAAATTGCTTTGGGCTGAAGTTATTCGAGAAATTGCCTACCCAGAGTGGTTGGCGAACGTCGTTATGGTACAAAAGTCCAATGGTACTTGGCGCATGTGAGTTTATTTTACAAACCTTAACAAAGCATGTCCAAAAGATGATTTTCCTTTACCAAAGATCGACCAACTCGTGGATGCTAGGCTGCATGTGAATTAATGAGTTTTCTAGATGCGTATTCAGGATACCATCAAGTTTATATGAGGATCGAAGATGAGGGGCAGACGACATTCATTACTCCATTTGGGACATATTGTTACTGAAGGATGCCCTTCAGTTTGAAGAATGCTGGGGCTCATCGCCAAGGTGTTCGCCAAGCAGAAGGGGCATAACATAGAAGCCTACGTTGATGATATTGTTCTCAAGAGCAAATTGCGCCAAGACCATTGCGAAGATATGAGGGAAACATTCCAAAGCCTTAAATCCGAAGGTATAAAATTAAACCCGGCTAAGTGCGTCTTCAGTGTTGCGACAGGAACGTTGCTGGGTTTCCTAGTGTCACAGACTGGAATCGAGTCAAATAGTGAAAAAATAGTGCAATATGTCAAATGGAGCCACCGAAAACTAAGAGAGAAGCGCATATCCTATTGGGGAAATTAGCGGCATTGGAAAGATTTTTGTCGAAGGCCGTAGAAAAGCATAAGAATTTCTTTGCCACGCTTCGGGGTTCAAACCCATTCAACTGGTACCCAAAGTGTGTCGAAGAATTCAAGTAGTTGAAAAAGAATCTCTTGGAGCTGCCAAAGCTCGTAAGCCCGAAGGGGGAGTCGCAGTTGCTGTTATACCTCTCTTCTAGCCATTATACCGCGAGTGCAATGCTGGTTAAAGAGCAGGAAGGGGGCCAACTGCCAGTTTACTATGTATCCGAAGCAATGCAAGGCGCGAAGAAAAATTATGTGGAGTTAGAAAAGGTCGCATACGCATTGCTAATGGCGTCCAGAAAACTAAGACACTATTTCCAAGAATTCATGATTATGGTGCCCACATCGTTCCCACTCAAATCAATGTTCGAGAGCAAAGAAGCCACGTCAAGGATATCCAAGTGGGCAGCAGAATTGGCCCCATTCGACATAACATTCATCGCACAAACCACAATAAAAACACAAGCAATGGCCGACTTCCTAACTGAATGGATGATAGAACCTTCGGAGGATCCGCAGTTACCTCCATTGTGGACAGTGAAGTCCGATGGATCGTGGACAGCCAAAGGTGTAGGGGCAGTAGCAATAGTAATAGATCCAGAAGGGCAGAGTACTGAGTATGCAGTAGCGTTGAACTTCCCAACAACAAACAATGGAGTAGAATAGGAAGGCCTAATCTTGGGCCTTCGCAAGGTAAAGGCAATGGGAGCGCACAAGATCGTCATTTGCACGGACTCAAAGATGGTATAAGGACACATATCGAAGGAATTCCAGACAAAAAAAATAGTGAAATGGCAAAATACTTGGAAGTAGTAAGGGTCCTGGAGAAGCAACTCTTCGGAGTCTCGGTTAAATCTATACCAAGAGGAGAGAATGTAAGAGTGGACGAGTTTGCCAAAGCAGCAGCTTATAAGCAAAAAAGTATCCGAGGGAGTATTCTACGAAGCGGTAGTAAGACCTTTGATTTGTCAAGAAGTCCAGCACATAACAAATGCACCCGAAGATGACTGGAGAACACCAATTGTCGAATATCTTCGAAATGAGAGGTTACTAGAAGATGCAAGGGAAGCAGTAGCTCTGCAACAGAGGGCTCGAACATACATTATGATGGATGGGTTGTTGTACAAATCAGGAGTCTCAGCACCATGGATGAAATGCATTTCGAGGAACGAAGGGAAGACAGCTCTTGCAGAAACTCATTCTGGCCTATGCGGTTCTCACCAAGCACCAAGGGGTTTGGTAGCAAAAGTCCTTCGCATGGGTATATATTGGCCAACTGCAAATAAAGATACCCAAGAACTAGTAAAAAAGTACAAAGGATATCAATGGATGAAAGCCCCAACGAGTGCACCTACAACAAACCTACAACCTTCGGTACCGCTATGGCCATTTGCAAGATGGGGGATTGACATCATAGGCGATCTTACAACAGCCCAAGGAGGGTTTCGATGGGTCATTGTGGCCATCGATTACTTCACGAAGTGGGTAGAAGCTGAACTGCTGGCAACGATTACCACTGCAAAAGCCCAACACTTCCTCTGGAAAAATGTGGCATGCAGGTTCGGTGTACCATGCGAAGTGGTTGCTGATAAGAGATGACTATTTTTATCATCTGAATTCAAATCTTTCCATGCAGACCTAGGTATCAAAATTTGCTATGATTCATTGGGATACCCCCAAGCAAACGGAGCCGTGGAGAGGGCAAACCAAAATATTATGCAGGGGCTTAATAAAAAACTCATCGAAGAAGCAAGGGGAAGGTGGCCCGAAGAGCATCAAAAGGCGTTGTGAGCAATACGAACAACACCTTACAACACCAACAAGATCTACAGGCTTCTCCCATTAAGGCTTGTGTATGGCGAAGAAGCCGTAACCCCAGTAGAAGTGCAAGCCCGTACCATTCGGGTAATCACTAGAAGAGCAAATCCCAAAGATGCACCAACAATCGATTTGCTCGAAGAGCAGAGAATCATCGCCAAACAAAACATGGACAAGTACAATCAAGTAACAGCAAAATCGTACAATAAGAGGGTGCGTCGAAGGGAACTTAAGAAGGAGACCTCGTGTTTAGAAAAATGGCGCAGCACCCCTCCAAGCTACAATCTGTATGGGACGGCCCATTCATCATCAAAAAGCAGACAAGAGAAGGCTCATATCGTCTGGTAACCGATGGAGGAGAAGAAGTGCCGCATGCTTGGAACACAAGGTCCCTGAAGAAATACTATCCGTGAAAAACCGGCTGCACCCAGTGAATCGCCCGAAAAGGGCATGTATCTCCTGTATGTAATAATAAAAAAAATTAGGACATGAAAAACCCAAAAAGAGTCGAAGGTCATTTTGGCTTTTGTCCGACCAAATCTTTGTCTGCAGCATGTTCACTAATGGGCTGACGTGGAAACCCGATGTACAGCCGCGCCATAAACCTCTAGGTTGAGCTGATCATGTAAAAATCGCCTCATGACCCACGGGCCAGCTTGAGGCGTTTTAAGCCCGCAGTCAGCGAATCATCTCAAGAGCACTAAAAAACCCAATCGCACGCCAAGTGAATCTGCGCTATCACGCGGTACTAAAAGGCTGGCGCAGAAACCCGATGGACAGCCGCGCCATAAACCTTCGGATTGGGCTAATCGTGTAAAGATCCCCTCATGACCCTGGGCCAGTTGAGGCGTTTTAAGCCCGCCGTCAGCGAGTCGGCTCAAGATCGCTGAAAAAGCCAATAGCACGCAAAGTGCATTTACGCAATCACACGTTCATAAGGGGCTAGCGCGGAAACCCGATGGACAACCGCGCCATCAACCTTTGGGTTGGGCTTATTGTGTTAAGATCTCATCATGACCCTTAGTCCAGCGTGAGGCGCTTATAGCCCGCTGTCGGTGAGTCGCCTTAAGACCGCTGAAAAACCCGATCGCATGCTAAGTGTCATTGCGCTATCACGCGCTACTATGGGGCTAGCGCGGGAACCCGATGGACAACCACGCTAGCACCCTCCGAGTCAGGTCTATTATGCACTATCATGTGCCTCAGCGCTACCACGCGCTCTGAAGACAAAAGAGCTGGTGTGACCCTCGTGATCAGCAACCTCATGCTATGACACCTTAGTGTTAGCACGTATTCTATTGTGAAGGGGCTGGTGCAAAATCAATTGAACTTTGCAACCAGCACCCTCGCGTTATTGCGCACATGAGAACCCTGCGTTTTCACGCGCCTCGAAGATGGAGAGTAATGACCCACGTAGAGGTCGTTTCCCATGTGCTACTATTCACCGAAAAGAGGTTAGGAAAAATCGCTAAGCGATGAAACTAAAATATCTCAACATGACTTAACAGCTAAGCAATTCTTTACCGCGATATTCGCTAATATACTGCGGCGGAGAATCACACAAACGAAATCTTCCAGTCCTTAACTACGCCAACAGTAAAAAAATAGGTTGAGGCGTGGACTTCAAAGAGCCAGAAGACCATGCAATTATCATACATCACTTTTGGAATACAAAGCACAGTAAAGGAGGTAGCTAGGAACATGTTTTCATTACAAACGGAACAGGGTTCGATTACATAAAACAATGAAAGTGCAGCTCTAGACAGGTTTTTTCCTCTTCGGGTTTTCGGTCTTCTTTGCGCCCGTTGCACTAGCTCCCCCTTGGCTACCATCGTCCTTCGCGGCGTCGTTCCGCTACCTGGTCCTTTGTGACAGGCTTCGAAATAGCGCTTAGCCTCAGACATGAACGCTTGCGTGAAGGCATGGCCAAGAGGTCCCCAGAACCGAAGATAAAAATATCAAATGTTTTGCCGATGCTCCTTCGATAAGTGGACACCGGGAATCTCCAAAGGATACCACGAAGGACCAGCCGCGCCTAGAAGAGTGGCGGACTAGTGCTTGCAACCGAGCGCCTCCATCATCATCGTATAGGCCAACACGGCACTATTCGAGCAAACCCAGCCATAGGCAAAGGCCCCCTTGGAGAATATGGGAGGAGCTTCCTTTAACGAAAGTAGTGCCTTCTCCGAGATGGTTGATGGGGAGAAGTAATCTTCATGGTGCCTAGGCGTTCCACCTCCTGGGCAAACCTCTAAGCCACAGCAATAACCTTCCCTTGAAGTTTCTGGTGGGCCGCTAGCATGCCGGCCTCCTTAATATTCCATGCATGTTGGGCGCGAAGGGCACCCCATCAGCACGAGCTTTCTGAAGCTCGCCTTCTAGCTCAGAGATCCCCCCTGGCGTCAGCCAGCTCGGATCTTGCGTTCTCTTGTTCCGTAGCCATGGTAGAGCGCGCCCTGGAATCTTCCTCGCGAAGGCCTTCAAGCTAGTTATTGCGACGGCGAAGGTCCGTCATGGTTGACTGGTCCAATGGGACTTTGGGAGGGCCCCTGGGCGATTCCCCAACGAGGGCGTTAGTTCGCACCGGAGATTGATGGCCGCCATTTGAGCCGTTGGCAGAGGTGAAGTGCGCCCGATCATCATCGCCATACTCGACTTTGCTATCGGCGTCCTCTACTTCGGGTAAAGACGATTGGAGAGGTTCAATGGCGAGAGGACAGGAAGACCTTTGCACACGCTTGTGTGCAAGAGTCCCAGGCGAGCTGGGACCCCTAGTCTTTCTCTACCTCTTGGATAGCAATTCCTCCTAAGGAACATCTGTCCCGAGGACGCGGTTCACCTTCTTCGGTACACCAGAAGCAATGGCTTGGGCAACTTCCTCCGTAAGTAAGGACCCGAAGAGGTATTCGACTCCTTCGATTATCAGTTGGGCGATGCGGAACTGCCGGTTGGGGATGGTTACCTTCGCACCTTTGTTTACAACATCCCGTGAGCAGCTCCAATCCCGGTGAAGGGGCACAATCTTCGTCGCGTAGAATTCTTTGGCCAGCGCTTACATGTTGAAACGCTTACTGATGCAATGAAGTGAGGAAACTTGGGCCTCTCCGGCTAAGTGGGAGAAACCTTCGGGGCACTCACCGTGAGTACGAGGCCGGGGCTGAAAGCGAGCCTCGCATCATCTTCGTCAACCTTCTAATAGAACCAAAAAAGCTTCCAGTTAAAACCCGAAGGTCCATCCCACTTCTCCTTGGTCACCATCGGGGGGAAGCTGGCTTCAAAACCCTTCTTGATAATGAAATTTAGGCTACTGAAGGGGTTGCATTTACTCTTACCTTGCCACCGGGCTTCGTGCAGGTATGCAAAGATGCGGGCCGAAGGCTGGTCCCGTGGTTCCGAGTAGCCCATGCAAATACGGCCAATCGCGTGATGGTGTTGGCCGAGAGCTGGCCTCGTATAGGCCCAGTACTTCCGCAACCAGGAAGGAACACGGCAACCAAAGGCTTGCATCAAACTGGTAGAGGAACAACGCTACTTCACCTAGACGCGGATTAGGGGAAGTGTCCCTCCTCGGGTGACACACTTCCGCCGCATCTACGGCGCGCTATCTCTCCACGGTGGAAATGGAGACCTCATCCATCCGAGACACTCCAAGCTCCTAGGAGAGGGGCTCTTGTTGCATGGTGAGGAGGCGCTTCGTTCCAGCCATCGCCGGCGACGCTCATCGGAGATGAGGAGCGCGGCGAGATCAGAGCAGCAGAAGTAGTGAATATGAGATCATGAAGGAAGCGGCAATGTAGGGATCACCGACGACGAGGGGAGTGAAAGTGGCGGCGGAATAGCTCAAAAGCACAGGAGCAAAGCATCTATTGGGAAGCGGTGTGGCGGAAGTCTGCGAATGGGGAGGGGATGAAGTTAGAAAAATGTAGATCCTACCCATATATAGAGGAACACGATGAAACGATTCGTGACACGTGGCACATACAATGGTAAGGATTCGAGTGGTTCATAAAAATACATATGGGTAAAAAAATAAAGGAAAAATAAAGGAATTCGAAAGGACACTACTTCGGATGAGCGACACGTGCATGGTCATAAACAACCGTTCATATAGGAACAATTACCCAGAAACCAACCAAGTGTCAGTCAAGTGTCAGTCAACAGTCGGCCAAAGGACGGTCAAAGGACAGTCTTGGGTCGCGTGTGCAGGACAGTGACATATCAGAGCGACCCAAATAAAAAGACAGAAAGGCACGAGCCTTCGAAAAAAGGTATCTTCGCTACCCCTCCTAGACGCGGATAAGGGGGTGGGGCCAAAAGGGTCGGCCAGACACCGCGGCGAGGCGGCGCTGTGATCGTAAGGGGCTCCTGTTGTATAGGTAACCGCCCTTTTCTTTATTTTCAGGCACTTGCAGTGGGGCTAGCGAAGATACATGGAGGCGGAATCTTCGGGATACGAAGATACAGAAGGTCGACCCCGAAGGAAGGTGGAACCTTCGGAACATTGAACAGGGCAAGGAGTTGGAAGACTAGAAAACCCCCCCCGATTGGGGGTTATCCCGAAGATTCACGGAGAAACCCTGAAGATGGCTCGCTTCCCGTTGAAAGGAGGAAGTCGGCTGCATTGGGCCGTAGGCAACCTTGGGGGCACGATTAGATTCCCCAAGGCCTTAAGGTTTCAGGGTTGATTCATCATATATGTACTTGCAGCAGGAGGCGAGCTTGTAATCACCATTGATGTAAATCCGACGCTTCGAGGGTAGGGGCAAAAGGGTATTCTCGCCATGTTGTAACAAACCCTAGCCCCTACCCCTTTCTATAAATACAGGAGACTACCCCGGTTCAGGGGCAGAGCATTCCATTCACACAACCATATGCTTCCTCAGATCCAGATCCCTATTCTTCTCCACGTGGAAGGCACTCCTCTATTGTCCGTGAGACAGTCTACAACAGTTATGTTTTGTGTCGAATATGTGTACAAGTAGGTCATATGGACTCTGTGTTGTAATAGGCAGGGTTAGTTTAGAGTTGGAGTCGGGCTCTAGCCAGGTTTCCACTATATAAAGGGGGCAGCTCTGGTTTTACCCAGGTTAACGACTTCATAATAGTAGCATAGGCAAGAGAAGGTCAAAAGCCGGCATGTGGTCGTGATCAGGTCAGCCGGTGTGCTGCGATATTATGGTTTGGGAGGAGCGCCCATAATCAGAGCCCTGCAGATGTAGGCGAAAGTTGAACTGCGTTACCAAACATCGTGTCTTTTCGTGATCTTGCATCGTCGTAAATCCTAATAGATTCAATGACAATTAGCTCATCGACTAAGAATAACCGAAGCATATAAAAGCAGTTATCACCTGGCCATCCTTCCATGGCCGAAATTTTCACTTCTTTTGAAATAGTTTTGCAATAAGAACATATAAGAAGCTATAGATGGCCAAGGGCACAGTGGGGCACGGCCCGATTAGGACGGGTCCGGCACGGCACGAATAAGCAACCAGGCCATGTCGTGCTGCCCCACGTGCTCACCTTGAGGCTTAGGCACGACACGACAGGGTCTTAACCATGCCGTGCCGGGTCGGTCGGTTCAGCGAGCCGGCGTGCTGTGCCGGCCCGTCAACCCAACATCACTAAATCCCTTCCCTTGATCAGCAATATAGCAACTCAAATCAACATACAAAATTACAGTCACTGTTTCACAGATCAAAACACATGTTCAGAGTAGACTTCAGAGTACAGATGAAGACACATGTTTAAAGTTTACAACACACACAATCACATAGGCAAAATTTAAAGTTCAAATACTATTTTGAGCTGTTATAAAATTTGGGCTGCCTTGTTAAAAACCTTTCTAGGTAAAAACTCATGCCTCATGAGAAAACCCTAAAAAGGTACAACCCAGGGCTAGGCGCCTAGGCCCAGCTCACATAGTCTCATAGACTCATAGTCATAGTCTCGTAGAGTTTTGCAAAGTACATTACAATTTACACATCACTGTTTCAGGTCAGGGGACAGGGGATGCTGCTCCCACAGATGTTTCAGCTTCATCATCGAGATACAAGTTCACGAATGATTCTTCAAGGTCTTTGTTCTCCAAGTTGTGTTGCGTGTGGGCTTCACCTTACTCCCAGTACGTCCTTGATGCAGGACAAGATCTCAACCATCTCAGGGGTCAAACAATGTCGTCGCTCCTCAATTACCTTGCCAGTGAGACTAAATGCAGATTTTGATGAAATAGTGGAAACATGCACAGTCATTAACATCTTTAGCTCATGTTGAAAGAGCTGGATACGTTAGTTTGTGCTCATGCCACCAAGTCAGGATGTTGAAGTCATCGTCGAACTGGTTGATGGTGTCACTGTCGAGGTTTCGACGATAGTTCAGATCCAGCTGCACCTGCTATAAAGACTAAAGCTGCACCTGTTCTCCTTGGAAATGGGGAGGAGATAGAGGTACTGCACCAGAACAAGGAGTAGCAGCAAAGATTTTGGCCCAGGTAGTTTTGTTCCTACCAGTAGTTGTGGCTGGCTGGGAAGGTCTCTCTATAAGCGAACTGCACCAAAATTGGTTTCATAATTGCAAAAGATGTTAGTTAAGTGAGCCCTTATATCATTTAAGAAAGTAGAGTAATCAATACATGTGAGTTGAGATAAAAGCATAAGAAGAATGTTGAAACCTCTCATCTTAGGTTTTGGATCCAAAATAAATGTAAAGGCATGTAGCATAGGTATGTCCCTCAAGTATTTAAGAAGTTTAGATTTCATAGGAACAACAACATGTCTTAGTGAACTGTCATTCTCATAGCTGTTCAGATGTCCAGCTATCTCAAGAATATGATGCAATATTAATGGAGATGTGGGGCAATAAACACCAGATAGAGCAACGGTAGAATCACAGAATAACTTAAGGAATTCTAAATTTTTCACCAACATACCAATGTGCATATGTCAAAAGTGTCTCACCCTCATGCTGGTGATAGTGAGTATGGATTAAGACTGCAAATGTGCTCTTGTATGGTATGAGGTGTTTGAGCATGAGGTAAGTGGAGTTTCATCTCACATCCATGTCCAAAGCAAACTTACGAGGACGTACGCCTATAGCAACACAATAACTTTTGTATGCAGCAATGCGTTGGTTAGATGAATTCAAGAAAGATATTGCAGTTCTGAAAGTCCCAACATAAGGCTTCAACCTCTTCAAACCAGACTTAACTATGAGATTAATGATGTGGCAAGCATAACGCTGATGCAAGAAAACAGAACCAACATAACAAAAAAACAGGGGTGTGAGAATGCCCATGACAATAGAGTTAGCAGAAGCATTGTCCAATGCAATGGCAAAAATCTTATCGCTTAAACCATATTCATCTACCACAGAGGCAAAACGATAAGCAATGTTCTGGCCTGAATGTAACACATCAATAAGCCTAAAACCAATGATCCTCTTCTTTAGTTCCCAATCAACATTAACATAATGAGCAACCACACTAAGATGGTCCTCCTTAGCATTACCAAACCAAATATCAGATGTAAGAGCAATAGAAGAAACACTAGACAACAAGCATTCCACAATCTTAGCACAACGCTCTTTAAAGTACTTCATTAAATCTCTACTTGTTATTTTCCTAGAAACACTAGCAAAACGAGTATTATGGACACACTTAATGTACTACTCAAATGCAGCAGACTCACCAAAGCATAGATGCAGATCCTCTCTAGCTATCAACCTACACAGCTTAGTACGAGCAACCTCTGGGCTGTAATCCCATTGGCGGACCGAGCCGTTGGGATTGAATTGAAGCAAGTATTGAGCAATGGCCTCACAGCCATGTCGCATTTTGCATGAGTTACGGAGGAGCCGGTGCAAATGGCCAGTACCACCAGAAGATGTAGCAATCAAAGTTTTTTTTTGCAATGGTGGCACTTAGCATACTTGACCTTCTTACCATTCTCCATCTTGAACACCTTCTCGAAGTCGTTCCAAACATCAGAGGTTGAGGATCTGGTCCTCTTGTCGCGGGCGGTGCCAGTGCTTGCAGTTGCCTGTGCACTCATCGAATCCGTCGCACCCACGGCCTCGTCGCCACCGCCGTCAGCCCCTTCGATAAGTGCGGCACTGCTACCAAACAAGGCATCTCGACCCAAATCATCTTCCCTGGTGTCCCCTTGCAAAATAAAATCGTGGTTGATGGAGGTTGGATCGACCGCCATCGTCGGCGACTTCGATAACTCAACGGCACGCGCCGCACCCGCACGATGCATCACCTAGTGCCTAGCAGCCTATGAAAAACACCAAAGAAATAGGGAAAGGGAAACAAATCCACACATCACTGATCAGATCTTGGCAAAAACACAAGAACAAGATGAGATTTAGGCCCAGTTCTTTTCAGCTTAACAGATTAACGGCTTAACAGCTTAACAACTTATCTACGTTTTAAAAAGACATATGCTTTGAGTTTTTTAGTCCTTTTTTCCACTGTTTTAAAGGTGGGTCCTAACGCTTTTAAAAAAAAGTCAAACAAAATTGATCTGAATCTACTCGAGAAACTCACGAAGTTCAGTCATTTTAGCCGTTTAGCTGTTCAGTCGTTCAGACCAGTTCAAAAGAACAGAGCGTTAGGGTTAGGGAAAGAACATACATGCAGCTGCGCAACCGGAGCCTCGAGACGTCCACACAAGATTGAGAAGAGACAAAGAAGAAGAAAATTGAGTTTTTGCCACTCGAAACATTGCCGCTCACAAATTTGCCACCCTTAAATTGACGCTCGCAAAAAAGCCACTGCAAATAATTTCCGCTTGCACATTTGCCATTTCGGGGCATTTTCGCCTAATACACTAGCCAAATAGGCAACAAATACAGAAAATACGCGGCCCTCGTGTCATCCTCTTCTTCCTCCTCCTTCCTTTTCCTCTTTCCTCTCCTTCCTTCCTCTCTCTTCTCTCTTTTCTCCGGTGGACAAGGTGGAGGCGGCGGGGGCGAAATTACGAGCCTCGTGCCAGTGGCAATCTATACCTACAGTCCTATTCCTCCCGCACCGCACCCCCTATGATGATCTCAGGTCTAAGGACCATATAGGTGTACCACTCGAGACAACAATCTGATGGCACTATTAAGATAACAATCTCAGCAGTGTCTCGGAGTAGGTCAATCCAACCATCCGTGTTCTCTAACACGTGTCCACATTATTGATTCGATATCCACAATATCTATGGTATGTGAAACAGTACCATCAATCAATACATGTGCCGATCAATCATTACTGCTCCTCATAATGATTCTGGATCAGGGATCAGTTTAGAATAATGTCATACAAACAATGTGTCTCACAACCAAGTCGTACTTGATGAACAAAGTTATGACCATTATTCATGGAACCTGATAAGTTAGTTATCGAAAAGTACATGAACAAAGACGTATTACACAATCATCTCATGATTGATCTAGGGCATATTCCCTTCAGTGCCAGTGCTTGCCAGTGCCTACACACTCATCGAATCCGTCGCACCCACGGCCTTGTCGCCGCTGCCGCCAGCCCCTTCGATAAGTGCGGCATTGCTACCAAACAAGGCATCTCGACCCAAATTGTCTTCCCTGGTGTCCCCTTGCAAAATAAAATCGTGGTCGATGGAGGTTGGATTGACCGCCATCGTCGGCGACTTCGATAACTCAACGGCACGCGCTGAACCCGCACGACGCATCACCTAGCGCCTAGAAGCCTATGAAAAACACCAAAGAAATAGGGAAAAGGAAACAAATCCACACATCATTGATCAGATCTTGGCAAAAACACAAGAACAAGATGACATTTAGGCCCAGTTCTTTTCAGCTTAACAGATTAATGGCTTAACAGCTTAACAACTTATCTACGTTTTAAAAAGGCATATAATTTGAGTTTTTTAGTCCGTTTTTTCACTGTTTTTAAGTGGGTCCTAACGCTTTAAAAAACATGTCAAACAAAATTGATCCGAATCTCGAGACTAACTCGAGAAACTCACGAAGTTTAGTCATTTCAGCCGTTTAGCTTTTCAATCGTTCAGATCAGTTCAAAAGAACATAGCGTTAGGGTTACGGAAAGAACATACATGCTGCCGCGCAACCGAAGCCTCGAGACGCCCACACAAGATTGAGAAGAGACAAAGAAGGAGAAAATTGAGTTTTTGCCAGTCGAAACAATGCCGCTCACAAATTTGCCACCCTCAAATTGATGCTCGCAAAAAAGTCACCGCAAATAATTTCCGCTCGCACATTTGCCATTTCAGGGCATTTTCGCCTAATACACGAGCCAAATACGCAACAAATACAGAAAAAATACACGGGCCCACATGTCGTCCTCTTCTTCTTCCTCCTCCTTCCTATTCCTCTTTCTCTCCTTCCTTTCTCTCTCTCGTCTCTTTTCTCCGGTGGACAAGGTAGGAGGCGGCGGGGGCGAAATTACGAGCCTCGTGCCAGTGGCCATCTATACCTACAGTTCTATTCTCCCCGCGCCGGCGCCGCCCCCCCCCCCCCCCACCCCCCCGCGGCGGCGTTCCGCTCAGTAGACCCGCGAATAACGGTAGATGGATTCTTCCGACTGCACGCCGCCGCCGCCGCCGGAGCGCTACACCTACGCCCCCAAGCTGCGGTGGCAGCCGGAGGTCGAGGAGTACTTCGCCGCCGCGTACGGCCGTGACCGCTTCGCCCTCATCTCCGAAGCCCTCGCGTGAGCCCCGCCACCCTTGTCACCCATCATCTTCTTTACTCTCGATCGATAACGGTGAGCCCTAGGGTCCTCACTGCTTCTACTTGGTTCACCATAGGATTTGTGCAGCTGGGTTGCAGCTTCTGTGGGTCGGTAATATTAGATGGGTCCTTGTGTGCACGGCGTGGAAGCAATTGACTAGTTGGCTTTTGTTTTGTTTGGGGGTGAGAGTGATGAGAGAAGCAGTGAATTACAAGAAAGCACAAATTTAAGTGTACAATACATGCGGGATTTAGAGTGATCATGGGATGGCGAATGCAGTTTGAAAGGGTAAGCAAGGGCTGTTTTGAAGATTGGGTAAGGGTGTGTTTAATTGGTGTCCCTAGGTAGCCCTGCCATTTTTTTTTTGTCATGACCAAACCCAGGGCACAACCAAAACCTTGGCAAATCCACAACATTTAGATTGAAGCCAGAAGTTGGTACAGAATGTCTACTATTTTGTTGGAAGCCAAATGATGTAACCAAAATTTGGTAAATTATGTTAGTTGTGTTTGGTTCATTTGCAAATTGGAACAATAAAATTTAAAACTTCAAATACAAAAATACCATAAAATCATATAAATTCTATAAACAATGTAAAATAAAAGGAGAGGTAGATTGGAATTTTCAATGGACAAAGAATTTGGTTTTGTTCAATTTGCATCATGGATGGAGTAGATACGAAAATTACAAAATTTAAATTTAAAGGATACAAACAAGCTCAATTTTCTTTTGCCCTAATTAGTTATTAGAAGCCTTGACTACCTGATCTGATGTGCAGTGAGAGAGAGGAAACGTGAGTGTGCGTGTGGAGAGAAGGGATTGGACCCGCCGTAAAGTGAAGGAAAGGGAGGGAGGGGAGGAAAAAAGGGGTATGCTAGCATTACGATTGCACATGGAGCATTGGCATGCGAAAGCATAGGCATGCAATTCTGCTCCCTGGAATGGCCGTTGCTTGTAATTCATTTGCATCGGCGAGCCTATGTTTTTGAAGAGCAAACCAACAGTTGGTCATATTCCAAATGGAAGCCAAAATGGCAGGGCACGGCTAAAGATTGGTAAGGCTAACTAGGGCTACCAGCCAAACACACCCTAAATCCAAAAAAATACTGTTCATGAGATTATGAAAAACATGCTTTAGCTCCTAAAAAAATGGATCATAAAAATATTTGCAAGACATTTGGGTTATGTATGCATGATATAGCACTAATGCATAATTCATATTAAGACTAGCCTTAATGCTGTTAAAAATAGACCTAATGGCTTTAACTAATGAATATTCGTCTCATTTCTCTTGGATCAGGTTAAAGAAAAATAATTTTGTGTGTTCCACACTTCTTATATTAGTGGAAGAAGAAATGCTCCCTTAGTCCCTTATAAGTTTACCTTTGTATATTCTAGTATTCTACATTCTTTTGTTCATTCTCCATTTTTGACAGTTCTCAATTTCTATGCTTGTGAGTCGTGGCACACACATCATGCGTTTTAGATTTGCTGGCGTGTTCTCAGTCCATACATCCATATTCAATGCTTTCTTAGGATCATACCCATTTGAATGTTTAATTGTGTGGAAGATCATATCATCTATACTTGTTTTCAGTGGTTCTGAAGGCAATTATTGTATATGCGGTATAATAAAAAATTTAATCACTATGCTTCCATCAAGATATGATAATTTGGCATGCTTGATTCTTTGCTGTAAAATCTTGGTCCTGATCAGCTTTGTATGTCCTGAGCGAGAGTGGCCCATGTGAATATTTGGTCCTTTGTAGGGAGTTTTGATGAGTTTAATAGCATATAAACCCAAGGGGCCAAATGTCTATTCCTTGTTAACTCTTTGGTTGAAACAAGGATGAAAGCGCAAGTTGGCTGTTTTTTCCGTTTGTGGCTACCTGTGCCATGAGGTAGGCTTTAGCATATTTGGTCCCTAGGTTGTTAAACTTGCATGGATAGGGCAGAAATATTGGAGATCTGAAGATGCACTCGGATCAAACCCATTCTACTAAAAATACTACTCAAATTCATCTAGTTGCTACTCGCTAGTATGACATATTTTATTTTGAAAATACTGCTCTGGTTAGGTCATGCATTCTTTCAGTTATTCAGATGACTCTTTATCCCATCCATTACTAGCCAGTTATAATTATTTAGAAGTAAATAATAATTTGTGCCTGTATACAGGTTTATGATCTTCACTTGCCTAGATATGATGATCAGGATTTTAAATATTTAAGTTAGATAAATAGGATTCCTTCTAGGATCAATCTTTTGATATGGTAATCTTCTGAAACAGAATATATACATATTTAGGCTTCTGGTAGAAGCTTACCTCTTCCAACCTTCATCAAAGTTGGTGACTTATTAATCTTTGGACTTTTCTGATACTTTGGTAAGAAAACATTTTTAAAGTGGATTATTTTTATTGATGGTTATGTTGGGAAACATAGTGGCTTGCAAAGAAACAATTGCCTTTTGATCCTTTTTTTTTATTTAAAGTCAACCGTTTATTGGCATTGCAGTGCAACCCTTAACATTTAAGTCAGTTCATTCATATAAGTATATTTCCTGCCACCAGCTATTATCTGAAACTTCATTTTTCAACATGGTACTTCGCTTTATTGCTAACCTTATTTCATATAGTGTGGGATCAATTTATTATTTTCTTTTGTCCATGGTAGTGTTTGTTTTCTATGAAGAGTTTTCATGGAAGAAATTACAACTAGTTAATTGTTATAGAACACTGTACCATATTATTTTGGTATTAGTCAAGTTCAATACTTATGAAATTGGCTGCAGAAAAACTGGTAACAAATCAGCATCAACATGGCATTTTGTTCTAATTTGAAATAAATGTCAAGTTATAATATTCTATACGATTAATCATAGCTTTCTTGATCAGGCGTCCTTCTCGTTACTCTTGTATTCGTGTTAATACTATGAAGTCTTCCACTGATGCTGTCATGAAAAAACTGATGGATATGATACATGAAAATGGAATATGGGGTGGAATTGATGGTTTGGACAGTAACGAGCAGAATGGTGGTGGAGATCAAGCTCATGGAGGAAGCAATCTTGTGCACAAGTGCCAGTATCCTGGTCTTGAAAATGTTTTATTTGTTCGAGGTTCAGGACCACATATGCTGCATTATGTTAGCCAACCTGATCAACCTGTCAAGGAAGTAATCGTGAGTCGAAAATGTGCAGAGTCTGTTCTCCGAGGAGCCCAGGTACACACACCACCTCTTTTCTGTATATGTTGGTGCACTGGCCAGCTTATATTGTTATCCAGCTGACCTGAGAAATTATAAGGTCAAAAAGTTTTGCTTTGCGAAGTTGAAAAGTTGAAATCATAGCTTCTATCTTTGTACTGATTTCACTTTGCATTCGAGTTTCTGGGAATAAGCCCTAGGCAAATCTTGTGCATGGAATTTAAAATAGAAAATTGATTTTGCAATAATTTGTGAATATAATCAATCATGAAATTTCAATTCAATCAATCATCAAGTCTACATGCTATTACATGTCTGGTGCACTTTCCTTTTTCTGAATGAATATTTAGTGCATTCTGGATGTTTCTGCTAGTATCCTATATGGACAAAACATTTTTTCCTGAATTTTTCCATATTACATAGAGGCAAGGTTTTAATGAGCAGTCGCTGAAGTTCATCAGTGGACTATTGTCATGCTAGATAGCATATGTTGGTGATATAGTAGTGGGTTCTACATACTCAGCTTTGCACATTATAAAATAAACGTACACTTGGTCTTAAACTACAAGTCTCATACATAAGTTGCATAGAATATCCAAAATATGAAATCTCACATTTCTGCAACTAGCATAACACCAAAATTAGAAAGCCACTTAGTGTTTTGCCAAAATAGTATGATCAGTATCTGATATTGCCAAATGCCATCGGTTTCTTGCTCAAAATGAGGTGTAGTAGCCAACCTAGGATGGGAATGACCTTTTCCTTGTATCCACTGCGAGAATGTTTTTGGGCAGTAGCATTGCTGTAGCTTATAGTGTATAGTGTGTTTATTGGTGTGATATACTGATATACCAGCATTATTGCACTAAACTGCAAGAACTGCCGATATGCTGTGCTCGAGGTACCTTGACCCTGATGTTTAAAATATTGCATAAACCATAGAGATATTGTTAATGTCCTGCACTCATCCTACATTTTCATTGAGCAAGTTCAGAATACTTGTTAGTTTTTTTTGTTAAATGTACAGTGCTGATAGGTTTAACTGTATTACCTTTTTGATTTCTTAGTTGATCTTCCTGCGGATTAATTGAATCAGTTCCTTCTAGTCTTCGATGTTGGTGTACTATCTTGCACTGAGTTTTTTTATGAATGGAATCGTACATTTGGGTTTTTGAAAATTTTCTTCTATTTTTTGTCTTTCTTTTTTTCTCTTCCATTGGCAAACCTCAATTACTAGGTGCTATTTACCGCAAGGACATTGTTATTAGATTATTTCCACTACTGTCTTGATCTTTTTATCTTCACTTTATCTTCAGGTGTATGTCCCTGGTGTTTTGGCTTGCAGTGCACATGTCGAGAAGGGTGATAAAGTTGCAGTGTCAGTTGGTATTGAGCAGCCTGTAGAGGATAGTGGTTGGTCTGTTGGCATAACACGAGGAACTGTTTTACAGGGATTGCAGTCAGGCAAGCTTATTTATGCTAGACCTTCCTATCCTTTTCAAAACTTCTATTGAATAAAGTTGACTGATCTTCTATATGTTGTGTCCATTTTTGCCTCACAATAAACTTATTTTAAATGTAAGGCTGCTTTTTTTCCATGACCAAAAGATCAAAACACAAGTTCATACTCTTGCAAAATATTCATTGTTATGTTACAGATGCACAGTATGAAGAAAGAAAGGGTTTGTACATTGGTCAAGGGATCACTGCAATGTCAAGGGCTGGAATATTTCGTGTTCCTCATGGAGTTGCAGTGGAGATGACTGAGAGGGTATACAAGCTCCCATCTTTTAACGGTATAGTTGTATCTACACTATGATCACACTAAGTTTTTATGAATATTTTGTAGAAAGCAGCAAAGAATATCTGATGTTCAGTAAACAACAATTCCATATTTGATTCTTTTAAGTTTTAATACGCAATATAATTGACTATTTCATCGACAAGAACATCTAGAGTTGCCATAGTTTTTAAATGTTCTGATTCTTAGGTTTCTTGGTTTCTTGCTGACCATATTTTCTACATTTCGCTCTATTGAGTTTGTAGAATGGAGAGATTGAGAGCATTAGATGATCACCATTCATATGGTGTAGACATCTTGTAGGTTATGTACAAGGCAAACTAATGAAAGCTAATTATAAATCAAGGAATTGTGTCTAGACTAGCATATTATAGGAATGTGTACTACATATTTTAACAACCCCCACAATATCATCCGGGAGAGTTGTATACGCTAAGACTGGAGCAAAGACCCTTGGTGAAGATGTCTCTGTACTGCCGAGAAGTCGGCATGTGTAGACCTTGAACGTCCCCAAGGGCAACACGCTTGCCGATGAAGTGCAGGTCGATCTCGCGACGCGCTTCGTGCTCTATTGTTGAACCGGGTTGATGGATATGTAGACTGTACTTACGTTGTCGTAGCAGACAATCGTTGCCTTCCACAAAGGATGATGAAGCTCAAGTAGAGCTAATGGAGCCAACAAGCCTCGACCACGCTGTTGATGATTCTTGATTCTCAGCCTTGACACTTCAGCGGATCAGACAACATTGTCCTCACTGCATTGACGACATCTCTCTCCAACGCACCATGAGCGGCCTTGGCTCCCTCTAGTACTTCCTTGGCGTCACCACATCCCATTCTGCCCAGTGCTTCTACGTGTCGCAAGTATACCGTTGAAATTCTACAACGAGCCGACATGCATGATCCACGTGATCAGCATTTCTAGTTGGTCAAATGGATTCTATGCTACATCAAGGGTACCCTGAACTACGGCCTCCAACTCAGTTGTGGTCATGGGGTATCTCATGATCTCACCATCTACACCGCTGCTGACTAGGCTGGGTGCCTCAACACTCACAAGTTTACCTCCGGCTATTGCGTTCCTTGACAACAATCTCATCTCTTTGTTATCCAAACGGCAACACATTGTGTCCCGGTCAAGTGCCAAAGTGGTCACCAATGGTGTGGCCGAGGCTTGTTGGTTCCACCAGCTCTTACTTGAGCTTCATCATCCTCTGTGGAAGGTCATGGTCGTCTATTGCGACAATGTCTTCACGGTCTACTTCTCCACCAATCCGATTCAACACCAGCACACGAAGCACATCGAGATCGATCTGCACTTCGTTTGCGAGCGTGTTTCCCTTGGGGACATCAGAGTTCTACACATGCCAACTTCTTAGCAATATGCTAACATCTTAACCAAGGATCTCCCAACATCTTTCTTCAAGAATTTTCGATTCAGTCTCAACATCTGCGACTTTCCCGGATGATACTGCAGGGGGCTATTAAATCTGTTGTATATATTTTTATAATATGTTAGTTTAGACACAAGCCCTTCATTAACTCCTTTCTTAATTGACTTTCTTTAGTTCACCTTGTATACACTATATGTGGCTTAGTGTTCTATGAATGGAGATCATCTAATGCTAGTAAGTTGATGATTAGTCAACTGATTTATCAACTAGTCGAAAAATTGGTGCCTTAGTGACTTGACTTGACTTACTGACTTAATGCTAGCACACACATAAAAGCACTTCTGTATCAGCAGTTGGGCCTGAGAAATCAGCCAATGATATAACTCAGAGAATCAGAGCAATAGGGCAAAGTGTATATTTCTTTGTAATATGCTGCACTCGAGTTTTCCGAATCGACCATAGTATTGCCAATTTGCCATCACACCCAGCAAGACAAGCCTAATGTCTATAAATGCTTCTAGCCACTATGTTGTGTTGCTCTTGGCTTTGTTATTGAATAAAGTTGTTTCTTCAAATCCACGATTCCTAACTGTTCTTTGCTTTTCTCATCTAGATGTGCTCGAAGGAGAGATATTTCTTCAAAATTTACCAAGTGTAGTGGCTGCTCATGTCCTTGGTATGTTCTTTTGAGTAAATAGATTCCCTTCTACTCCATCCCTCAATCCAGATAATATGCTGTTCATATGCCTTGAATTCAAAAAACTCTACTTTCTGCTGATCATCAATAAACTGAATCCATTATTATGTTGATAATATGCAATTCCTGCAATATTTAGATTCAAATATGCAATTCAAACATTGCAGAGGGTGAAGCAGCAAATAACCAATAGTTAAGATTTAATTGGAATGTATTGTGCTAGAAACAAAGCACTTGAATCTGGGGAATGTGACTAACTTTATCTCCCAGCTGCTTACATTTCAGCATATAATTATGAAAATACACTTGCATTTATAATTATATGAATGATTTGTTTTCTCCTGTGGAATGCACATGGAATATTTTGCTTGTTAATAGCTTTCAAAAATTTTATGTTATCCTGTTTTTATGTTTTACATGTCAAGATATACGGCCTGTTTGTAATAGTTTATGAAATTTATGGTTTATATTTTACAGATCCCCAGCCAGGGGAGCGTATATTGGACATGTGTGCTGCTCCAGGAGGAAAAACAACAGCTATTGCCATCCTTATGAAGGACGAGGGAGAAATTGTTGCGCTTGATAGATCTCACAATAAGGTAATTTTCTCATGGTAGATTCAACATATGATGTCTTTCTTGAATGTCACAGTATAGCATGTTACAGTGTTAATGTGCCATCTGAAAAAGGAACGCGTTGAGCTTACCTGGTTAGGCTTATCCCTTTCATGTCATGACTTGGGCCATGTTCATTAAAACAGTGTCCTTCCATGAGAAAATGCTAAATTTCTATAATGGGAGATAACAAAATATGTGTGATGAGTCATGAATTCTATCAACGATATCTCTGAAGAGTGTGTCTGTCACGGCTAGGAAATTGGATTTGCCAACTGCTAGAGCGATTGGAAATCAAGAGGCCCTTGGCACTCCAGATCCTCGAGTTGCTGCTCGGCAGAGGCAAAAGAAAAGAGATAACCATGGTAATTCCATAGATGTATTCCTCCAATCACAACCTATTTATAGCTAGGCTAAAGGCTTTACAAGGAAATATTAATTTTGGAAAGCTAAATATGGAAATTAACTAAGAGATATAATAGAAAGGAACCAGGTGGCCTAATTAACCTCATCCGTGCCGATCTAGGATTGATCTGGCACTGATGTGGGCTTAGCCTGCCGTCCATACACCAGCTCATGGCGGCCTTTAGGAGCCGCCCTGACACTTCCCCCTTCTTCGACTAACAGCTCGTCCGCGAGCTGGAAATTTGGAAACTGAAGCTTGAACTGATCCACGTCTTCCCAAGTTGCTACTGATGGAGGGGAATGCAACCACTGAATAAGAATCTGCCATCCCAAATGCAGTCGACGAGAGCGGAGAACCAATTCTGGCTGCGGTAATATACAGCCATGTAGCATGGGTGGTAACGGGGGTGGCGTTGTTGGAGGAGCACCTTGGAAAGGTTTGAGCAGCCCGACATGGAACACATTATGGATGTGGGCTCGAGGAGGCAGCTCAAGCTGATAAGCCACCGTGTCTATTCTTGTAAGCACTTTGTATGGGCCAAAGAACTTGGGGTATAGCTTGGTATTGTTAATAGTACTTTGTATAGGGTCTTATTTGCTTTTTTTCCCTTTGCCTATACTTTGTACATTTAGGCCCATTGGCCCACTACAATAGATGCTGCCCATCTAATAGATCTAACATGGTATCAGAGCCATGGACCAAACCCTAGCCGCCGGATTCCTCACCGGCCGGCGTCGCCGCCGGCGACATCCTCTTCTTCCTCCTCTCCTATTCGACCTCCGAGCCCACCTCTGAGCCAGATCCGCGCCGCGTCAGATCCGAGCCGCGCCGCCTCGCAGACGCCGCGCGTCGCGCCGCCTCGACACGAACGCCGCCCTCTGCTCCTTCTCCGGCTGCACCGCGCGGTAACAGCCGCCGTGCCGCCGCGGGTGCTTCGTCGCGCCGCCTGCCGCCCGTGGGCCGTCGCCCTCTGCTCCGCCGCGGTCTGGCGGGGACAAGTAATTGCTTCTCCTGGTGTTGCTGCTTCGGGTTAACCGGGGCCAGCACCTCCGCATTGCCCTCCGCTTCATTTCCCGCCTTGGTGATGGCCTTGCCGTGCCCCGTCTCTAGCCTTATAATGGCCAAATGGTGTGCGAGCTACTGCTGCGACAAATCCTCTACCACCGACTCGATCTTGGTGATCTTCTCCATGCATGGCTTGAACTCAGCGAGGAAAGACTCGATCTTTTGCAAAGCCGCCGCTGCCTGGGTCTCCCGGCCCGCCTTCGGCATGCTGACGCCAAGAATCGACTTCTCTGATACCAAATTGTCATGGCTGGGAAATTGGATTTGCCAATTACTGGAGCGATCGGAAATCAGGAGTCCCCGAGTTGCTGCTCGGCAGAGGCAAAAGAAAAGGGATAACCCTAGTAATTCGATAGATGTATTCCTCCAATCACAGCCTATTTATAGCCGGGCTAAAGGCTTTACAAGGAAATATTAATTTAGGAAAGCTAAATATGCAAATTAACTAAGAGATAGAATATAAAGGAATCAGCTGGCCTAATTAACCTCATCCGTGCCGATCTGGGATTGATCTGGCACGGATGTGGGCTTAGCCCGCCGTCCATACACCAGCCCATAGCGGCCTTTAGGAGCCACCCTGACAGTGTCATGGGCGTTGGCCCATGGACCCGTCTACTGGCCTTGTGAACAGCATACGCAGTACTGTAGTTTATGAACAGTGCGGTGGTACTGTAGAGCCCAGGTTTCTTAGAGAGTAAGTTATTATGGATTAGATCCGATTAGTTGCTATTAGATAAGATTAGTTAATATAGATTAAAGATAGCTTTTTTAGGTCCCTAAGGATGTCACTTTCGACGAGTCGCGTCCCTTCTCTGACGAGTCTCGCTCTTTTGACTCCCCTGGTACGGCCTCACCCGAGTCTCTCTCATTTCTCAGCCTTCCTGATCGCTTTGCCTTTCCTTCCTCACCTTCCCAGGTTGTCTCTCTTCCACCACCTTCCTAGATCATCACTTCACCACCTTCAACACTTCCAATCACAGCTTATTTATAGCCGGGCTAAAGGCTTTACAAGGAAATATTAATTTAGGAAAGCTAAATATGGAAATTAACTAAGAGATAGAATATAAAGGAATCAGCTGGCCTAATTAACTTCATATGTGCCGATCTGGGATTGATCTGGCACGGATGTGGGCTTAGCCCGCCGTCCATACATTAGCCCATAGCGGCCTTTAGGATCCGCCCTGACAGTGTCATGGGTGTTGGCCCATGGACCCGTCTACTGGCCCTGTGAACAGCATACGCAGTACTGTAGTTTATGAACAGTGCGGTGGTACTGTAGAGCCCAGGTTTCTTAGAGAGTAAGTTATTATGGATTAGATCCGATTAGTTGCTATTAGATAAGATTAGTTAATATAGATTAAAGATAGCTTTTTTAGGTTGCAAGGAAATAATAATTCCAATAAAAGGGACACCATGCATTCATTATGCATCAAGTAAGAATTAGGGTTTAACACATCTATTGGTACCGCCAAGGCATGTGTGCCGTTGGCCTCCTCTCATATGGCGAGACACCATTCGTGACAGAGTGATGGGAGGATATTTTTTCCTTTTCTCTTATTTTGAGATTTCTAGTTTAGAGAACAATTGCAAAGTTAAAGTGAATAAGTGATTACTAGTCATGAATTATGATCCAAAGTTTCTTTTGACATACTAGGTAGTAGAATAATTTTAAAATCAAAGAGGTTGCTAATAAGGATACAACAACAACAATAAAGCCTTTAAGTCCCAAGCAAGTTGGGGTAGGCTAGAAATGAAGCCCAATAAGAGCCATCACTTATTATTAAAACGAAAAAAATAAAAAAGAGAGTCCATAGCTAGGTCATGGTTTGGGCACATGGATTGCTAATTTCCATGCGTTTGTATCTAAGGCTAAGTCTTTTGATATGTTTCGATCTTTCAACCTCTCCTTCCTACCTAATTCCATGCCAGGCTTTTGCCGACCCCTACCTCTCTTTACATTATCAGCGCCTATGAATTCCACTATGCATCGGCACCTCTGGAGGCCTTCGTTGAATATGTCCAAACCATCTCAACCGATGTTGGACAAGCTTCTCTTCAACCCTACCTTATCACATCTTGCGAATAAAGATAGAATAATAAAATAAAACATTAGTGGAAAGGTGCATAGTAAATAGTGTCTTGCACTTTGAAACATCCGCTCCAGACATCAACATCACCCCAGTTGCTAAGATATTTAAATTCACAAATGGTGATAAGACTGAATTTGGTTTGGAAGTTAAACATGTTAGACCTCATTTTAGGAAAATATGCATGTATTCTTCACTTCTTTATCTGTATCAATAGGTCAGAAATTGGTTGTTCCTCTTGCAATGTAATGTTTTTACAAGTATATGTTCAAATGAATGAACTAGAAAGTTGATGAGACTTGAGCACATGCAGGACCCTTCTTGGTGGCGATATATATAAGGCCTATGTTATGTATTTGTTTTTTAGATTTTGTATTTATTCATCACTTTGGCAGTCATATTGTTCACTGTATGTTTGTAACATGAAAGTAGATTCCAGGTCATGGATATTTTGAAGTTGACTGCTGAGATGGACTTAAATTCTATAAAGGCATATAAACTTGATGCTCTTAAATCTGTGCGGAAAACTAATGAGGCAAGGAATATTGACGTGGCAGATAATCGCCCTGAAGTAATTGAGACAGCGGTGGAAGATTCTGAATCTGGCCATACTAGAGGTAGTACCAAGGTTATAAGTGTAAGCGACGAAAACTCAACTACAACAGTCACACAGGCAGGTGAGGAACATGTAATTTTTACTCAAATTTTTCTTCACAATTCTTCTTTGTATTAGCATCGTAATTTACCATTGTGCTTGATAGGACCTTTATTCACTTGATAGAATTGTTAGATATATGTGTATCTTGGGCCTTCCACGTGTATATGAGCTTTCCTATTATGCCCCTTGTATATGTATATATACGGGCCTATTGGTGCCTAGATGAATTAAGTGATTTTCATAACACAGTATAACAGCAAAATGAGGGTTAGGGTTTCACCGTCATCGCACATGTGCCTCTCCTACCTCCATGCCCCAACGTCCATCATTGTCATTACCTGACCTCTTCTTGCCTCTACACCGTCCACTTGTGTCACCAAATCCATTTTGCGCCGCCATCTCTTCTTGATGTGCTGCCCGTCTTGATGAAGTGGGCAGCGTCGGAGGATCATGACAAGGCGGGCAAGGAAGCTTACCGATAAGAAAATTCCAAAGAAGCTAACCACGGATGTGGAGGTGCATGTGAAGAGTTTGATCTTGATAATTGAGAACATAAAAAATCACCAGGCAACGAGGAATATAAATGGTGCCCAACGACATCATTTTCCTTTTCTTTTTTTAATTGTAGCAGCACTAGCATGAGTGCTAGTAGCCACAGGCAATTGTGGCGACCGACAAATAGGGCCAACCTTACGGAACCGGCAGTGGTGGCCTGGCGACCCCTTGACAATGGGAGATTAAAAGGTTGGCAACGCGGATCCGGGAGGTAGCGGCTTGACCCTACGATCTGTTGCTTTCAGCCCTAAACCTACCATTGAGTTCCCGTCACTAGGAGGCGGCTTTAGTAGAGGTGCAAATGAGGGAGACAACGGTGGTCACTCGGTTGACGGGAGACGATATAGAGGAGCAAGTGGGGGATACGATGGCATAAAGGAGAAGTTGCAGCATAAAGGAGCAGATCGGGGATATGACAGCGGGGGTCGGGCGACTGATGAGAGATATGGTGGCTTAGAGCAGCATATAGGGGATACAATAGCGGTGGTTGGCCTACTGGCATGAGAGATGGCGAAGTGAGGAGCAGGCCAGGGAGACGACGATATAGAGTAGATCAGGGAGACGACATTGGTGGTCGGCCGACTGGTAGGGACACAACAACGATGAACAACCATCCGACACAGAGATGGTGGCGATGGCTAGCTAACTTGCATGGAGAAGGCGGTGGCGGCTGGTGGAACGACAGGAAGATGCGGTGGTGCCCGGGTGATGGTTTGGTTGCTCGTCCGAGATAGATTAAGAGGGGAAGGTGATTTGGCTTCCACATCATTTTTATTCGCTTGCATGGCAGCCAACTCACTAGTCAACCAAAAACTATAGGACAGCTCATCAATTAACGGTCGACCTAACAGTCATAAGGTTGTGGTGCAAACAGACGAGTTTGAGTCGAAAAAGTAAATTTCAAATTTGGGGGGACTACGTGAGACTTTGCTATAAATTCAGGAGGCAACGCTGTAATTTTCACATTATTATATCCATCATGAAGTAAATAATGATTAAATAAACAAATGTCTAGTATTTCTTTTCTTCTAAAATCAGGCACCCTAGATTTTCTCACATTTGGAAGAACCTAATTGTGCTAGATGTGAGCGAGTTCCCTACAGTCAGTCCTTAGACCTGTACCTAACCAATTCATCCCACAATCCTCATCTTAACTAGATGTTATTCTTACCCTTGATTCAGAAATTGACTTCTCTTTTGTTAGATGACCAAAAGCCAGATTCCAAAAGATATGTTAGCAAGGCAGAGCTCAGGAAAAATGCAAGGCGGATGAGGAATGGACCAGGAAGAAATAATTGCTCTGGTGGTAGAGTGGAACACTCAATGGGGTTCTTGCCCAACAGCTTTGATCGTGTTCTTCTTGATGCTCCATGTTCTGCACTTGGCTTGAGACCTCGACTCTTTGCCGGCGAGGTAAGTTAACTACTATACCTAATTTTGGTACACAGCTATACCATGTTCTTCTTGATGCTCCATGTACTGCACTTGGCTTGAGACCTCAACTCTTTGCCCTTCAAAATTGCATTTCTGTTAACTGTTAGTTTGCAACTATATCTCTCCATTTAAACAAAGAAGCAATGAAATGTCTAGTTATAAATCCTAGCCTATTATCTTTTGTGTAAAAAGGGAAGCTGATATGTGGCCAACATATTACGTACAACCCACTCTTAGGGTGTAATCAACTAATCATGCAGCCTAGTTGGTTGAGGCACTCCATTTAATTGAGAAATTATTAAAAAAATTCTTACACAAGTATCGGTCCTGGAATTCTGGTATTGGAATTCAATTTTAATGGAGTTGTTTGGTTGCCATATAGAATTCAATTGATAATTCCAAAGCCAATCCAAATTATATAGATTTATAATTAATTCCTAATTGAAACCTACCATTGTTCTAGAATTCGTACCGCAAAATTTCATAAAGCTTGTGTTCACACAATAATTTTTTTATGAAATCAACTGAAATTCAATGCTCTACCCAAACAGAAAAATTGCAATTGCCATCAATCAAACTGAAATCTAAGTAGAATTGGATTTGGAATCCAGTTGAATGTATCATTTGAATTGTTAGCAGGCAAACGGAGTGTTAATGTAATTATAAAAGTAGTTTACTTATGATTAACAAAAACAAAAGAATTCCAACAAATTATAAATCAAAAGGGGGAAAACCGAATAAAAGAATTCAAAGCAAACTTGTTTTTGTCTTTTGTTTCTTGTCACACAATTTCCTATGAATTTTTAGAATTTCTGTTGATAATTCGTTCATGGGGATTTTACAGGAAACACTGGAATCACTGAGAAATCATGCAAAGTATCAGAGAAGAATGTTTGATCAAGCTGTTAAGCTAGTTCGCCCTGGTGGGGTGATTGTCTATTCCACGTAAGTTTCTGCTCAACATTCTGTACTGTTACAGATGCAAAATGTCAAACATTTTCATCCAAAAATATTGTTCAAGTGAGCTCCGACCTTGTCGCTGTTAGAGATATATATTTGGGCTGTATATATGGGCTTGCCCCGTCCCCTTACTGTATTAGGGTTTTCTAGCCTTTCTCCTTTTGCCCTTGTACTCTGTATATATACTGGCCCTTTGGCCCCCATATGAATACAAGTGCTATTCATAACATGGTACCAGAGCATATTTAGGGTTAGGGTTCCTCACCAGTGTTGCACTTGCGCCACCTCCTCCTTCCTCGGCTGTCGTCGTCTCCTTTGGCCCCCATATGAATACAAGTGCTATTCCTAACAGTCCTGTTGCACAGTCGGTTAGTGGGGTTGATTTTGCAGTCAACCTTGAGCTTTAGCACATGTACAGGAAGCCCTGGTGATGTTAGTATGTTCGAGAACTAGAGATGATAGTAGCCATTTGGCTCATCTTCTGGACGATTGAAGCTATAATGCAAACATTTCATTGTCGCAAAACCATTCAATCATCATCATGTTTATCTTGTTAACATTTTCATTTCAAGATAGCTCAAGATGCAGCTCCATATGTTAGATTGTCATCCAACATTCAGAAGATATCGTCTGTTAGCTTGTCTAGGGTAGCGTCCTCCGTGGTTGATGGCACGCATGCCATTACGTCCTAGGATGACCCACATGTTTTTGTTGAAGGCCTCATCCACTTGCTGCTTCATTGGTGAATTTGGTTGTGCATGGGGACGGCGGTGGCGACTACTTTGTCGGTGGATTGTCAGTTTAATCTGCTATTTTTTAGATCAAGCTATTAGGTGGCAGTTTAATATATAGGACTGGCCGATCATTGAATAATGTAAGCAAGAAATAAAAAAAATAAGTCCCACAACCGCGTGTGGGCTTATCCTGACGCCATGCGCACACCTTGCTCACTACTGGCGAGACCACCTCGCTGACCACAACATGGGGTCTCGCTCTACTCGAGTAATCAACGATTTGGTGGAGAGAGGTGGGGGCTAATTCCGGTGAGAGCTTCGATGATTAAATTTGTCTTGCTTGATTGCTTCACCTGCAATTCTTTGAGTGGTTGGTTGGGATAGCTCCATGGTGAAGATGAAAAGAATTGTCTTGCGAAGATTTGGTCTGGAGAGCACTGTGGTGGTGCCAAGATGAGGAGAAAAGAAGCGGAGCGTGGTAATTTATAGTGTCTGGGAGGGCTAGGGCATCGCAGCGAGGATAAGGATGGTGGGACATGGCCTTCCATCCTTGGAGCTAATGAGGCCTTGTGGAAAGGCTGATGTTGCCTAGTGGATGAGCAGAGGATGAGCGGTGTCAGGATGACCTTGGTTATAAAAGGATTGAACAACCGGGATCCATTTACTTATGATACCCAGTTGACAAAGCACAAATATGGCGATTGTGTTGTGCACAAGAGCAACACACAGGATCTAGTCGTGAAGACTGCCGCAGGCAATGCAGTAGGATGACCGAGCTTTTGCGAGCCTAAGCACTAGGCCAATGTGGCGTCGAGCTTGACAGAGGCGAGGTGTGGCCAGCAGATGGTGACGGCTGCAAGTGGAGAGCAGAAACTTAGTGCGATACCATATTAGGATTGCAAATCTGCAACATAGATTGCAAATGGACCTATGGTTAAGATATGTATAGTTACATGCAAAGGGGAAATTGTAGAGAAGACCCTATACATGCCACTATTAACAGGAGCGATGTAAGCCAACAAGGAGGGGGAGGAGGAAGGTGTCAGCGCTAGGAAGGGGAAAAGGTGGGAGGAAGATGAAGGATCGACGGGGGGCGGGGAGGGGGGGGGGGGGGTGGGGATGACAAGGTGGGCCAACATATCGATGAGAGGAGGGCAACTAGCCCCCATGGAAGTGAGAAAGGGAGAGGAAAGTTAGAATTGGAAAGTTGAAATTATGGAAATATAGAAATTTCCCCTGGCTTTGGCTTTGATAATTAGGAAATGCTTTATTTGATTTTCCTGATAGCTTATGATATTATTCCTTGCTGCTGTTTACTATTCATACACATGAACAAACAATTCATGCCTCCGGTGATTCTGTCCACAACATCTCAACCGCCAAAGAGGAGAGCAGGAAAGCTGAAGGAATGGAGCAGCTGCTGGATAAACTGTTTGGGCGGGGAGGGGCGGAGGGGGAGGTGTTAAGGCCTGATGTTAAGGCGCATATGAGGGAGTGAAGTGACGCTGAAGGGGTGTGGAGAGTGGGGGTTGAATCTGTTCTGGTGGCGCTGGAAGTGGTGAACATTGGTGCTAGCGTTAGGACAGGGGCATTGAGGATGGGGTTTCAGCAGGACGGATCAAGTGCCAAAGGGGTGATGCGGTGCTTGGGCAACATACTGTCGTCCATCATTCACTGGAAGGGCCTACTATTATCTATTTAACATGTTATACCTATTGCTATATCTTACCTACAGATTTAATGGGAAATAAGATAATAACAGTGTTTTGATTAACATCAGTGCCTTTAATTTTTGTTTTGCTTTCAGCTGTACCATAAATCCAGGAGAGAATGAGGCTTTGGTTAGATACGCATTGGATACATACCAGTTTTTGTCACTAGGATCACAAGTAAGTTCCATGACTTTCAACGTCATGCATGGGAGTAGATCACTGTTACTATGATGAACAGTTTTTCAATACATTCACGCCGGAACTTATTCATAGGGAGCAGATTACTTTTGCTCAACCTCACCACTATGTTTAAATTATATAGTGATTCTTGCATTTGGAAATATTTGGAAATATGAATTTCAATGCTTCAAATTACAAAGTATAAATTAGCACTTCGTAAAATGCAAATCTTTGATATATACCAATTAAAGGGGGTGTGTTTGAAAAATTGTCATCTAGTTTAATTTCATATTGTTTGGTGAAGTTGAGGCGCTTGATTTTGGAACCGACAACATGCCTCTAGACTCTTGAGAGAATGTAAAACCAAAAAAACGTCACACAACTTTGGTTTCACTTTGATCTTCTGTTTGAAATATGAACTTGAGGAAATATAAATAGTAAGTGTTTGGTGTATCTCGGTAGTTCGGTAAAATTTAATGTGCTATTTTCTGTGACTCACTCATGATTGCATTTCCAACTCTGTTTTCATTTTTTTTAAGCACCCAACAATTGGAGGGCCTGGTATTATTGGTTCGTGTGAGCTGTTCAACAAGACATATGCTGAGTAAGATTCTTGTTATATCTGTTTTTGGAATTTGGCACCTGAACTTATTATCCATATTTTGTTGTTGCCTGGGCATTTCATTGTGTTTGGAGCATTTGCTTATGCCATCATTTGGGGGCAGAGGAAAATTAACTCAGTAATACTATAGAAATTTTGCAATTTTAAATAGTTTTTTTGATATATTATCAATTTGTTAGGATTCATTATATTCTGAGTTGTTCATTTATATAATGATTACATATTTACATGTATGATACTTTGCTGAATGAACTATCATCATGTCTGTTATAACCAATTAATTTATCATTGTTCTGTCACATAATGATTACATGGAACATACTTTGCTGAAACTATTATCATGTGTGATATAGTCAATCAATTTCTCATGAAAATCGTGCCTTTTCCTAATGTAATATAACTTCCTAAAACGCTGTGCTTACTATCTAAAAAACTCACAAGTTACAACTCCCACGGAAATTACAGGAAATGGTTGACGGTCCATGAAGCAAAACTTGTCCAGAGATTTGATCCATCATCATCACTCGATACAATTGGTTTCTTCATTGCTAAATTCGATGTTGCTCAGAAAGAGGACCGAGTGTTTTGAGCAACTTATTTCGGATGCTCGACTTATAATGATTTCTGTTGCACTCCATCTCGACCTGCCACCATTGATGAATCATGTCTGCCTCGGCATTTTCAGGACGAAAGGAAACCAATATCTCACAAGGGCTACCTGGTTTTACAAGGAATTTTGTTCTCTATTGTCCTCCTTGATAACTTCAAATGAAGGGAGCTATGCTTCAGAAGTTTCTAACTCAGGTGTCGGCCCTCAATTTTTGTAGCCGATATCCTCTATGATAGCTACACTAATCCCTACATCAATACACTGTGCGCACATTTGTGCCGCTAGAATTCATTGCACGTGCGCGCGCACTCGTCTTTTATTGTTACAATATTCAAATTAAGCCATAAAAATGATCGTTTTATTTAACATGCCGATCAAACCAAATGTCTTAGAAATACTAAAATTAATATCGAATAAAGCGCCAACTAAAAAGAAGCATTGTAGCAATGCAAAAGCATTCAACTCTAAAAAGGATATCCAACAGCGATGCAAATCTTGCAAGCAATTGGTGGGACGCCTGGAACTTTGTCTTGGCTGTATTGGATGCCGTGGAGAAAATAATGACGAATTTTATAGTATAAAATTGATATTGTTCCCTTTTTATAACTTTTAATATAGTACGAATTTGACTCTCAAACTTTATACATAGGTAAATCAATCAATGAAGAACATCTACAATTTGTTTTAGAATTTTTCATGATTTTTTGTTAGTGTACGTGGTGTGCTGCACACGGAAACCCTGTGCACATAGGTGCATTTGCCATTCCTCGTATGGAAATGGCAAATGACATTGGCCTTTTCAGTGTTATGTAGATTTGGGTTTTACTTACAAATTTTGTGACCTCTTGAAATAGGTTTTAAAAAGTCCCAAAAATATGAAAAATATTTTGGAACTCTAAGAAGTACTACCATTTACAACCGTAAAAAAAACTATAAAATACTTACATTGTTTGAGTTGTATAAAAATGACAATTTTTTATTTGTTTTTATTTATTTTATTTTTAAATGAAATGAACAAGGCCATTACCTAATATGCAAGTGTTGCGGTAGAATCATTCCCTGCAGGCAAATGGCTCTTGCATAAGTTCCACTGGTTTCGCGCGCCCATAGATTCGCACCCCTTAACGACATGTGGCTGACTTCACAATGATCTCACAATTTCACGCTGATCACAAATCTCTATATCAGCTCACTTATGATTCATATGTCATCAATGGTAATCTTTCTTCAGGACTACCGAGCACACAGAATTGGTTCAACTTAGAAATGATATCGTTCTACATTTGCCTAGAGGGAACGCATCCAAGGCTGCAGCTTTCAATGATTGGAGAGATACATCTTTAACTTCACCCTTTTTTTCTAAATTTTTGAACTATTGTACAATTTTTCCTATTAACATATTCTTTACTCTGTGTGGATCTTCCCTACGGTTTTCCTTCAAAGAATAGCACCAGCTTTCTCGTCACACTCAAATTAATCCAAATATGAGCCTTTCACTAAGAACCCAACCCACAATACGTCAATACCAGCCTTTCATCATCCATAGTGTTTTGTTGACACCATCATCGTCTATAAAAATCACCACATATAATTCCTTTATTGATCTACATGTCCGACGAATCATGAATCTACCGATTCGGGGTAATAATACGTAGATATAATACGGATTAGACCTCGGAATGTCTAAGCAAATTTTATCTAAGACTTAAAGAGTTCAAGATTTTATGATGATGCCTTCTTGGTAGGGAGGAAATAGTACGGATATTTTCTGACGATCGACCAACCAAATCGAATAGATAGTGATTTGCATAGTTTTATTGATATATTTATGGATAATGATGGATAAAATCCGACGGATAATATTTAAAAAATATGGATAGCATCCGATAGGTATATTTTGACTCACATGCAGGTAACACTACTCTACGACGAACAACACCCAACTGAACATATTATATTATGATTTTTCAAGTATACAATTTTTATATATCATCCAAGTAATATCCATTACAAACTATATATAATAATATCGATCTTCTATGGTTCGTATCCATTTCAAGACTATTTATATTTGTATCAACAATATCTGTGTGTGTATTTGTGTCCGCATTATTCGTATCAGTATCGACAAAAATATGAATCTACATTAAAATTCGATATTATATGACCATATTCAATCCGATTACACCCCAGCTTCCTGGCCGTCATGATTCCCTTTTATTGTGATGCAGCACGTTCTCGTTTACGTGGGATATGCCTTTCGAGCCTACAATGTGCGCCACCATGTCTACCACAACCTCTACACCTCTATGCCTTATTATTTGTTTGACGAGGATTGATGTGATGGATGGGGCATTTCATGATTTCAACATATTTTTAGAAGCTTTTCTGAAAAAAAGAGAGAAATGTTTTAGGGTGAGTTCGAGAAAATTTTCAATTGTGAACATATTTTTTCCCCTGCTTCTTGGTTCAAGTTTTGATTTTGTCGTTCCTTATTCTCAACCAAAACCTTTTATTTGGAGTTTAACAATATATTCATCAAGGGGGAGTGTGAGACCATGTGCAGGTCGCTCCTTGTTGTGGTGAATGATGTCGACAAAGTTTGTGCGTATTTTAATAATTTTGGGTGAGACGCAGCATTTTGTGGAAATTCCCTAAGTGTTTTTATTTTCTCGCTTTTTTTTACGTTCTTTACGTGCTCGAAATATGAGGTGTTGTACACGAAAATTATAGAGAATTTAGAGACACATCTTTTTTGTGTTGACAACCTTTACATCCGAGCGTTTGAAAAAATCATTAAAATTCAACAAGATTGTTGTTGCATGGGAAAGTGAATAAATATGGGCATTTTTCGGTGATGTGAATGCTATGTTTTGGCATACATCTAATGGTTAATACATGTGGGAAAAAGGACTAACTTGTAGGTATCAAGGTAAGTTTAGGATTGGATGGACTAATCTTGTTGGCATAAGTCTAGGTGGACTGTTGTTGACAACAGGTCATGGACGCAAACTGGAGGTTCGGGGGCCCTGAACGGCAAGGAGGTTGCATGAGACAGTCGAATTAGCACTTGTGTCGCAAAGATGGTATAGAAGATGGGCCACAACATGCGAGTGGGTCCGAGGCGCGGAAGGAGGATCACGAGCATCGAAAACTTTGTAGTTGGATTGAACTAGTTGCGCCCGATGTTTGGGCCTAGGCGGTCATGTACAAGAGTGGGATATGCATAGCATATTCCCCGTGGTGTGGCTAGTTATGATGTGGTTAATCTCAGCCATCCAGAAGGCATTTAAGTTATTATCAATTTTTGTGTGATATCGAGATACCCTAGAGCTCATCAGCTTACATAGGCGGCACATGGATCGGTCGAATCAATATGTTCTTTCGAAATTAGTCTCGGTTAGGCATGAAGAGGGACATCTTCACCGGAAGGGGTTGGCATGTTCATAGTATAGATTTTGCTGATTTGCACATGATGTACCATCAGGATGCTCTCGATACATGTTCATAGTATAGACGTGCAATGTTTCGATGCCAAGTGTCAATCCCCTCTTAGAGCGCTTGAGGGCAACCGTGCCTTAGGACCCAAACAAGAAAGGGCACTTGTGATGATAATCAACTTACAGGTCAAGATCAGTCAAGTGCTCAGGCCCTTGGTTGATACTATGGGGATCAATTCCCGGTAAAAGAATTACCCGAAACTAATCCCCTAGGATGATAATTACACTATCCCATAAAATTGGTACAAATCCATGCTTTATTACAAAAGTGATAAATTACATACAACTCGTAGTAAAATACAAAATACATCCACCTCTAAGTTTGTGATATAGGATAAACTAGATTTTTGAGCCATAGTGATCCATATCTTCAAGGGAAAGGATAAATTTCGAATCTGCAGCAGAAAGAAAAGGGGTTCTATTCACTTAAAATGAACAGTTCCCGAATAACGGGTAAGTACCAACCGTACTTGCATGTTTCTATAGGAATGTAGATATTAACTATATGCAATAAGTATCATAGAAGAATTATGGGTATATTTTATGTGGTAATGCAAAATTTAAATAAAGACTTATCACTTGATCAAAACATATTTCAAAACATATTTGAAACAATTATACATCCTTCCACCAAAACTTATCCCAATCACCTTTCCAAAAAATCATGTATGTTATGAATAAAAGAGGCATCACTCAGTTGACACAACTTCATATACCCGAAGTAAGGTCCATCAATGATTTTGTTACTAGCCTTGCAGAACCTATCTAGCTTTACCCATATAACGACCAATTATATGGATCGATGTATTTGTGTCATTTTTATTCACTAAGACCCAAGGTTTTGCAATATCCCACATGTCTTGCAAATATTGAGAAATACTACTCGTAATTCCCAAGCTCCGCACAATCACCGCATGACTCACTCGCTCAGGCATTACGAAATCTCGTAGGCATTGCAAAAACAGCAAGGCAATGCCCCGACTTCCAAGTCATCATGCATTATGAGTTGAGCCAATACATTTTCATTTTTCTCCTCTTTTCACCTCGATCAATAAACCATTTTCTCATATGGACAATGATTTCTATCCTATCTTTTGAAATATACATAATTAGATTTGCTATGTTAGGGTTGTGTGTAGGGTAAACATTTTAGGTAGGCTTTTGGCAATGGAGTTTGGACTATCTATTCTACATAAAATGATAAAATATATAGTTCAAATAATAAAAATTTCCTCAACAAATAGCTAAAAAGTAATGCAATAATTAAATAAATAACCGGCAATAGGAATTTCAAAATGCATCAAAGGATAGGAAACCTGCCTTTTTAGTAGATTACTTGAATCCTATGAATCTTTTGGACATTCCTGATCAACCGATCCGAGGTGATTAAGTTGACGTCTATTTATCGTAGAGTCGGGAAAGTCCAATAAATATTTAATTTGAAAACAAAATGAAAATACATGAAGCATGAATGCATGAGAAATGGATTTGAGTGGGATCTTTCTAGAAAGGGCTAGGGCTAACTTGGATGGTGATGGATTGTATGATTAAGATATTTCCGAGGAAGGGTTGGTGGAATTTAATTTGGTATTATTTTGAACATCATGAAATAGGAAGGTATAAAATTAATTTTAGCATTATTTTGGTAGATCTTCGGATGAAAAGGATGGAGAGTGCATGTGATTTTATGCGAGGTTTTGAATTTCTAGGGATCGGGGTCAACGGCAATCTGTGCCCGAAATGAAAATTACTGAAGGGTAAGAGTGAAAGATTGTAAGTATAATTTTGAAATGGAATATTCATGATGGTATAATTTTATTAGATTTTTTGGAAAATGGAATTGAATTTTTAAAAGGTATTTCCCTATATAAAGAGGAGCAAAAGCATTTATTTTAACATTGAAAAGGGGTTTTTTTTTATTTTTTATAAAATACTAAGCTGAATATAGATTTTATGAATTTTTTTGTAGAATTTAGGTGATGTTAACCGGGGTTGCGGCGGTGCTTGGGGTGGCCGGAGGTGGCGGCGCGACAAAGTCAGTGCGGTTATGAGCTCGGGTGATGACAACGAGGGAGATCCGGGCGGCACGAGAGGTTGGTGATGGTGGCGCTAACTTGGCGACAGGGAATGGCACCTTTTTGGTGCAGCCGCCAAGGCCAAGGAGGGGAGATTACGTCGGGCAGGGGTTCGCCGGAGGCGGAGAAGAAGGTGGCGGAGGAGACTTCTGCGGGGGTGCCCCGAGGCAAAGGAGGGGAGGGGTGGACAAGATGGCTTGCGGGGTGGTGGTGTCGATGGTGTGCATTTTTGTATGCGCGGGTCGCCAGATTCATGCACGCAACGAGATCCATTGTGGCGGCTGCGCTGCGGCGTGGCGGTGAGCGATTGGCGCGCTGCCGAGGCCAGATAACGTCGTCGAGGTGGAGGACAAAGAGGACACGGTGGAGAGCTATCCGTAGGGGAAAAAATGACGGCGAGAGGGCTTCGGGAATGGTGCCGGGGAGATATTTTGGTGGGCGGCGGCAGAAAACAGCGGCGTCGGAGGTCTGAGTGGCGGCGGTGACGTCCTGAGGTTGACGACAAACATGAGTTGTTGGATCTAGGAGGGGATATGACGTGACCGCTGGATCTTTATAATGCGAACTGGTATGTGGTTTTGCGCGGCGTGGCTATTTCTAGACCGTTAGATTGAGTGGTATTGATCAAAGACGTCTATAGCCACTAAAGTGATTGGTAGGCTGGTTTGGGCCGTGTGGCCATAGACCGAGGCCTGTGATGGGAGGGAAAAGGGGTGACGTCAAAGGTGCTAACCCAAAACGGAAGGCGTACTACAGAAAAATTTTGAAAATGGAATGGTGGGATTAAAAAAGGAGGATAAATTCCAGAAAATTGATAAATGATTTAAAAATTTATAGAAAATTGAGGAAAACTAAAAAAAGATAGCTTGGGATCAAAATAATCTAAAAAATTGAGGGGAATCTAAATATGGGATGAAATGTAATAATTTATGGGATGGTTTTCTTTGAAAAATTAGAAAAGGTATTTCCTTAATTGAATAAAATAGGGAATCCATTTGGAAGTTGCTAGGAAAAATATGGAATGGCTTTGGGGACTTGAATGATAAATTTTGTGAAACATTTTATGCAAAAATTAGAAAGTTTGGTATGTTATGGACACTTTCAACTGAACTTATCCGGAGTGAGTCCAAGGCCACCTCGGGGGGTAGTGCTACCTCTTAACTGTAAACAACATGGAAAAGGAGTTTCTCCTATTGCTTGAGTACACGTGGTGCGAACTACACAAAGGATGGAGGATAGCTCATCCACCATCCTTTGCCCGCCAGGGTAAGATCGTAAGTGACTTTCTTTTTAATACCCTGGATGATTTGACCATGGCCACGTTCGGCTGCCCCGTCTCAATGCCGCTGATCCTCGTCCTGGTCGGTTGCGCCCTCGACGCCCAGATTTCCTCAGTGTTCACCATAAAGTTGTCGCGGAGCCTTCGAGCATCGATGGGGTCATGACCTTGTCACCGATAGTATGATCTTCATCAGCGTAATCTATCATATCATCCAGAATGTTATGTCCTACATAAAGTGCATCGTTGGCTTCCCCGGTGGATAGGGGAACTTCATCCATTGGATCTCCTCAAAACTGCTCAAGGAGGGGTTCAGGAACGTACTCTGAGTCTTGGTTTCCTGAGTAGCGCCACCATGTCGGGATATCATCCGGGCTGAGATCTATATGGCCCTCAAGATATTTGATCCTTGGAACCTTGGAGCCAGTGTAATATCCTTAAAAGTCGAAGTTGTCTTCGCCATTGAAGACGCACACTACGCCCCCACGATTGGCGCCATCTCTCGACTAGGAACAAGCTTCCCTAGTCGATCTTACCTCTAAATTGCGGGACCAGAGGGCCCTTTTCTACTGTGACCCTGACTTCCAAGATGTCGAAGAGGTCTTCGCGTAAGAGACAACGAAAGATACACGAAGAGATTTTTCCGGGTTCGGGCCTCTCAGGTAAGGGATAATAGCTCTGCGTCCAATGCATTTACTATAATCAGGAGATCACAATATAAGAATTTGCGAGAGAAGGACCTGAGTAGGGCTCCTCTCTAAGTCATAATGGTTTGATAAGAATGTGTTGGTGATGGATCCTCGTCGTGTTGTTGCCCTACCCTCGCATAGGAGGAGGCTATTTATACTAATCATAGGGATACTGTCGACGGATGAGATATTGATCTCAAGTCAACTAAGGTTCTTAAGAAGGGGAGATAGGAGACACGCCGAACAACACGAACAACAATCAGCGAGCAATAGGGAAACACAGGGTTTTTATCCTGGTTCAAGCCTCTCAAGGAGATAATAGCCCTACGTCCAGCCTTTCTTTAAGGTTCGTATCAATTGTTACCTCAAGCATGTAGGTAACATTCTCGAATCCTGAGAAGGGAGGTCACAGAGAAAAAGAGAGAAAAAAGGGACAGTAAGACCAGAATTCGGGATCAATCAATCACAAGCAACAAACTTATTCATGTTAGAAACAATTAATACCTCCGATTACAAATAATTTTGTTTGAGATGCATGCCAGTTAAAGGTTCGAAGTTTAAGTCACAAATATCTTTTAACATAACTAGATTATGTACACAAAAATTATATGGTAGACTCTTCTTAAAAGTATTTCAATAATATTATAATTTAAATAGGTTTTTGTGTATGTATATATATACGTGTGTGTGAGAGAGACAAAGGACTACCAACCTCTGTGGGGATGATCGAGAAAGCCAGCTGGAGGAGAAACTGAAAAGAAAACAAAACTCGTTAATACGTTGACTAGTTCCTAAAGAAATTAATTTAATTATGATGATAGTGAATGCAAGGAATCAAGGTGTATATGTGTGTGTGTGAGAGAGACAAAGGACTGCCAACCTCTGTGGGGATGATCGAGAAAGCCAGCTGGAGGAGAAACTGAAAAGAAAACAAAACTCGTTAAAACGTTGACTAGTTCCTAAAGAAATTAATTTAATTATGATGATAGTGAATGCAAGGAATCAAGACTAAAAATTGCTTAACTCTCTAGCTCACGAAAATCTGTATTAACTAATTACAGCGTGCTAAGCCGTATTTGCAGGCTATCTTAGATATATCGAAACAGAAGAGTAATTGTGTTGGCGAAGCTAGTCTTTTGTTGCACACAGCGAAATTGCGATGCTTTATATATTGTTAAATACGCGTAATAAGTGACTGCGCTGCATGTATATGTACATACAGTAAAACTCGTCGATGGAAAGGAAAGGATCCAGTCTCTCCAGCTCTGGCCTGCAGTTAACAAGGAAAATTAACGAAATCAATCATATGTACATGTACATACGAACATATATTAACCCATAAAACTATATATAATGTACGTATATTAATTTCGTAGCTTGATTGATGCATGTATGTATTTAAGAAATGACGGGACGATTGATCACGCGCGTACCTGCCAATGGCCCTCCTGAAGGCGAAGCCCTCGGCGAGAGGGACGCGGTGGCACGTCAGCGTCTGGGCCACCGCCCGTGGCTCCTCGTCGTCCGCGGCCGCATCCTCGCCGCCGCCGCATGAGATGAAGGCAATGTTGTTGCTTGCCGTCTCCTCCGCGTCGAGGACGTCCCCACCGCCGGCGAGGCTCTTGAGCACGTCCGCCGCCGCCATTGCTGCCGATCGATGCGATGTGGGCACGGTGGTGTGGGGGAGCTGGCTCGCCGGCCTTTAAATAGCCGCGGGCGCGGCGGGCGATCGATCGAGCCCGATGGAAGCTAGAGGGAGGTGTGAACGCGGGGGCACAGTGGTTGCGGTCGCGGGGCATGTCAGCATGTGTACGTGGCCCCGCCGTTGTCGACAGTGTGAACGGGGAGTTTTGTCGCAGCGTTGTTAGGGCTGGCTAGTACGGCTCCGCCGGATTCCTCCTTGGAATTATTTCTTTCCTTCCCTCTCATGTTCGTCTTCTCGCCTGCGTCCATTGCATGCATCTATGACTAACTTCAGTTTAACTTTTAATTAATAAATTTTCTAATCACGAGAGCGCAGCGCACTAAAAACATTAGCACTAATTTTGAGATAAAGATGTCACTAAGACCGGTATAGGTAGATTAAGTGATCGACGCCGGGTGATGACCACGTCGATGGTCTTCTCCAGCAGCGATGTCGTGTAGAGCAGCAGTACCGCAAGTGAGGGTGTCTACACTTAGGTCTTAGGTAAAAAAACTAAAGTATCACGAAATTACAAATATAGCACACAAAAGTCAAAATTAATACAATATTAATTCAACACAATAATCACATGACGCAGAATATGACAAATAAAATGTCAATATCAAAAAAATAAAAAATCACTTTATAATAAAATTTTGCAAGTCTCCAAGGCTTTAAAACGCTCTATCTAATCATCATCCAATATCTTTGAGAAGATATCTCATTCAACGTTAGTCACCAAATTAAAATCATTGACAAATTGATTACCTAGAACAAGGAGGAGCAATGGAGGGAGCACCGACTAGGCGAGGCAGTCGGCGACGGCGACACTGTGGCAGGGCCAGGCCGGGGTCGGTGGGTGCCTGGGAAGATAGCAGCACCGCATTAGGGCAAGCGGAGAGCGGGCGTCGTGCAGAGAGTGGTCGGAGGTGGGCGCACTAGCGCAGGGCGAGCAGAGGGCGGCGAACGCCGGAGGGCGGGAGGAGGCGGAGGGTGTGCATTGGCACGACGACATAGCCCCGCAGGACGGGCGGAGGAGCGGCCGAAGGCAGGTGGTATAATTTTCCAAGGTAAAAGAGCACCCGACCAATTCGAAACAAAAGGAAAAGGAACATAGTTCCAATAAAGGGAACCCAAGGACCATATTCTTCTTCAATCTGGGTTTTGCTCAAGTCTCAAATAAACTCAAGCACATATTCGAAGAAATTCTGACCGTCGTTTGGAATGGTGGCTAAGGGGCGGAGGGCGGCGACCGGCGGCCAGAGGCGCATGGCAGCGACACCTATGACCCCATCGCCTGTCGGGTTTGGGGGTGAGCAATGGAAAGGAGCAAATATAGAGTAGGGTGGGGATTAGGGTTGGAAGGTGGGGGAATGGGGATTTTCCCCAAACATGTTGCCGTGCGGGCTGACTGGGCCAGAGGGGGTGGCCGGGTGGCCAAATGGCAGCTATTAGGCCGTTTTGGTGGGTTGCTAAAGCTGAAGTGGCCATAATTCAACGTGAAATGTTCTTTTCTTTTAATATTAGGCTTAATAGGCATATATGGGGTTAAAATTTTCTAAAAAATTGAGGGGTACCCCTGCATACTGGACATCCCCTGGATGAAAAAATTGATGATTTGCCACTCTCAACATTGGCGCTCGCTAAAATGCCACCCTTGTGTGTATTACATGTGGGACCGTCTGTGTGTATTACATGTGGGCCAGAGTGGCATTTTAGCGAGCGTCAATGTTGAGAGTGGCAAATAATCAAATCTCCCCCCAGGATCTTCCCCTGCCCTTAGATCGAGTAGAGTTGACAGATTAGGGGTTGTAGCATGATCAGACTTGGATGTAATTGAATTAGAATTTGGAGATCAATTTCTAGCAAATCCCTTCTCCCTCTTATATAGCATTGTATGACAGGGAACCAAAACAAAATAGGCTTGGCGCGTGTCCTCAATCAGGACACTAACTCTTAATTAGAGATTAATTACAGATCGTGTGTACAGAAGAATTCGATATCAATTCCAACATTCTCCCACTTGATCAAAAGAGGCATTCATAAGCCTTCTCTCGATAAACAACGCTCCAAGACAAGCAACGCAAAAACCATAAATCAGTTAATGAGGCTTCTATATCCATAGTATATTAATTTTACATTGATCAGTGTATACTTATTATTTTGCAAGTGGTTTATTTTGTTGGTCATCATATCCATAATTATTGAATTTAAAACTCATCGATGTACGCAACATAATCACAAAATACTGGGTGGTAAACATTTCAGAAGTGCATCTGCGAGCATGAACTTAGTACTTATATGCCTGACATTAATAGTTTGATTTTGGATTTTATCTTTCACAACAAAATACTTAATGTCAGTCAATTTGGTAGCAACACTTGACTTGTTATTACTCGAATAAAAGATTCTGAGTGGTTTAGTTGTCTTCCACTCTAAATCTTGTGATGAAAATTCTTAAACCATATAGACTGCCTAGTAGCCACATAACATGGCACAAACTCGGCTTACATCACAAACGACGTTGTAAGTGTTTATGTGGAGATTTTTCCACGAATTAGCTCCCACTGCGAGGAAAATGAGCCAAGTCTGAGCGAGCCGACCTCTAGCTCAACTCGGTTCATTCGCAACCAAGTCAAGCTAAGCCAGTGGCGGAGACAGAAATTTTGGAATCTATGCCTAAGCCTAATTGACACTCTTAGATTTGTCCATTTTGGGCCGTCTACGCCCAGAGTATGGGCTAATTTTTCTATGCAATTACATGGGGCTCAATAGCTTAGCGGATCGGGAGCCCGGGCATGAGCCCAGGGTCGCCGGGCCCTGGATCCACCACTGAGCTAAGCCGAGCTCAGCAGAGCATTCGATGTAGAAAGTGGGATCGGTCGGCACGTTGGAAATTCGCGAGCGCTCATGAGCCAGGGGAAACACAGATCTCCCAAGCTCCTATGGCATCAAATCACTGAAAAATACAAGTTAACAAATTTGATGGTTGTATGTATGAGTATCAAAATGGCATGTGCTTTTACACATGCGTTGGGCTACTTTATGGGTCCTTTGGCTATGGAATGTGTCATGTGTGATGATTGGGAGGTGCACGTAGTAAATCATATTTGCACAACGCACAAGCAGAATGAGTCAAGCCTGAGCGAACCAAGGTCTGGCTTGGTAAGGGCATTGAGCTGAAAACTGTACTCGGCCTATGCTAATGTGTAAATGAGCCGAGCGCGAGCGAGCTGGAACCGATTTAAGCTCGTGTAACCCATGAGCTTCCAAGTCAAGTTCTTTGTCTCCCAAAATTTTCATTAAAGAATTTCTTAAATACTTTATACTGCTGGAGGATCACATATAAAATTTATTAGAATCTTCAAAAAATTCAATTTTTTCGAAATGATTATTTTAAATTATTTTATCGGATAAATTTAAAAATATTTTTGTGATACTTATCACTTAAACTTTATAAAATTATTTTAATGACCATTACGCTCTAAAGCTTTTTGAGAATTTTACGAAAATTTAGGTCAGAAGTGACTGTCACACGTGTAAGCAATGTAGATAAAGGTGGATCCAGTTATTTATTTGTCTCTCGTAAATTTCGATTGTTTCTAGAGACCTCGCCTCGATAGTTAGATTTAGTTTGTTTGACTTGTTTTTAGAATTTTATAACATTGTCTTCGAGATAAATGACAAACTTGTAAAGCCAAATCGTTTTTTTAAAACAGAAATAAGTATATAATTAGATAAACCTTGAAGAACACCTGTGTACGGAGTTTTTACGATTATTATATATTTTTTATTTTAAGCAAAAATATATTTTTATCAGAATAAGCAAACATAGCTCACAGTTGTCCTTTGAAGGGGCGATTGTCATTTAGGAAGACATATGTCCTCACCTGTCATGTACCCGCCGTTGGCCCAGTCATGTCACCCTTTGAAAGGGCGATAGGAATCTGTTGTCCTTTAAAAGAGCGATAGGTTGCTCTACATAGCAAGTAGTAGCCCTGCGTGCAGGTAGCTAGGCTACCCTTGTGTGTTCATCAGGGACGGCATCTACCTAATACCATCAATTATAAGCAGCAAATCACCCAGCGGCCATAGCTAATCGAAGATCGATACTAGCTTGAATCGTATGGAGCCGTACGTAACGGCAAAATAGAATCTAGAAATCTCGTCTAGGCAACCCCGCGTCGCTCTCCTGGGGCGGCACGGGGGCGACCAACCCTCCTCCAACCCCACTCCCAAACCCTAGCGCCGCCGAATCGCATGGAGCCGTACGTAACGGCAAAATAGAATCTAGAAATCTCGTCTAGGCAACCCCGCGTCGCTCTCCTAGGGCGGCACGGGGGCGACCAACCCTCCTCCAACCCCTCTCCCAAACCCTAGCGCCGCCGCCGGCGGCGGCGGTCCACTCCTACCCCGGTGTTCCCTTCCTCCCTTCCTCCTCCACTTCCTCCTGCCTCCTCCCCTCGTTCGCGGCATCTCCTGGCCAAGGCCACGGCCCGGTGGCGATGGCGGCCCCCCTCCTCCCCTGGTGTTCCCTTCCTCCTCGACTTCCTCCTCCCTCCTCCCCTCGCTGGCGGCAGTGCCCGACCAAGACCACGGCACGGCGGCGGCGTCCTCGCGGAGCCTGGCCGGCCGGCCATGCCGGTGGTCACCTCCTCCCTAGGACTGGCTGGTGGACGATCTCCTCGGCCTCCCTCTTCGCTGGCGGCGTCCTACTTCCCCCTGATCCGGCACGCCCTCCCCCTTTCCTCGGTGACCACCTCCTTCCCAGATCTGTCCGTAGGAGGGTCTCCCCGGCCACTCCACCTCAGCCAGACTCCCATCCTGTCGGTAGCGGCGGCGCTCGCCGCCGGCCGACGGGTCTCCGCCAGCGGCCACCGTGGGCTAATCTCGGCCGAACGCGCGGTGGCGCGCCCCAGCTACAGTGGAGGCGGCCGGCGGTGCCTTCTCCCTTCTTCCTCTCCGTTGTGGTTGCCGTGGTGGAGGTGGCCCTCCTCGCTGTGGGCAGCGCCGCCGCGATGCTCTTCCCCCTCCCGTTCTCCAACCTCTCAGTCGTGGATGCCCAGTCGCTGGCCTGATCCGGCAGCTGGCTTTTCTGGAGCCGTCGTCAGTGGCTGCCGACCGCTGGTGCCCTTCCCCACTTTCATCCGGGGGATCTGCGGTGCGGGGGCAATCGGCCTAGCCCTGCCACGCTGCCCGTCTCCTCTAGTCGTCACCTTGTCCTCCCAGCGGCCGCTACTCCACCCTCGCCCCACTGGCTCTCCCTTCTTCTGCAGTGTGGTGGCTTGGGCCGTGTGCCCCCAACCCTCCCTCGGTCCCTTCCTTCGTCGTCTGGGGATGGTTCGACGGTCCGGTTGGGGAGCGCCCATTATGTCCTCACCGTCACCTCTTCCAGCACCCTTCCTTGCCGGAGGGGTGGCGTCCGGCCTCGTCGCCCCCCTCGCCTCCCTCCCTCTTTTGGGAGGCGATGTTTTGGGTAGCCTTGGCAGGAGATGGGTGTTTCCGACTTGCTCATGGGAGGCGATCCTATAGCGTTGGTGGTTTGTTCGGTTCGTGAGACTATGGCGCGTGTTGGTAGTGGTTCCTTCTTTGCTGCGGAGGTCTTCGGCGATGAAAGCTCGGTGCTCCTTCCTAGCGCGTCGGGCGCTCTAGGGGCTTGTTCAGGCTGGCTTGGGGTGGGTGACTCCAGTGTCTCCTCCGGCTCCGCTCTGAGGTCGCTAGCGACGTTTGCCCCTTGGCTGGGGCTCGGTTCCCTTGATGACCCTGAGTCTGGACAACCTGCAGTTTTGGCTTTCGGAGTTGATGTGTCAGGCGAAAGCCTTGACGATGGCGGTGTTTTGGCATCGTTCCCCTTCCTGGAGGCATCGTCGTGATGGCCATCCTGCTCCTGAAGCCCTCTGAATGAAAACTCCGTTACCATGGTGACGTGTTTGCGTCGCTACCTTGTTGAAGGCGTCGTCATTGCAGTTTGTTCATCCTAGGTTTGTTGTTTCCTCTGGTTAGCCGCGTTATCGTCACTGGTGGTCTCGGCCCATGTGGCTTGTGTTGTTCTTCTTCCTCCCCCTGTATTTCTCTTTTCCCTTTTCTGTAAGGCCTCCGGCCTAGGTGGCAGCGGCAGCACTGCGTTCCCTCTTTAGGCGTGTGTTCAGTCCCGGCGGTGGCCGGTGGTGTCATGACTTTTGTTAGGGTCGTAGCGTTGCACTGTTATTGTACCCGCGCTTGCGGGCGTTTTCTTTTCTTTTGTCCTCCTTAAATGGAAAACGTCAGCGGTACTCCTGCCCCTTTTTTTTTAAAAAAAAATGGAGCCGTACGTAGAATTTATTCGGCCGTCGCATGCATGCAGCCGTGCTGTCGTTCGCGCGCGCGCGCACACACAACTTCCATCCCATTCCATCGGCCTGCATTGGATTCGGTCGATCGATCGGATCCAGGGCTTGCATGCATCCAAGTGTTGCACGCGCGCGAGAACGAGCAACGGAGCAACCGCATTTCAGCCGGTACCAACCGTACGCCCGTAGGTACATGCATGCCTACTAGCTAGGGATGGTACGGCCTCCGATCTAGTCTAGTTAAAACGCCATCGACACGGACGCGCGAGCAGTTGGGCTCGATCATACACGCGTACGGCGCGATCGATCGATCGTTCCTACGAGGAATCCTGCGTGCATTTTCCATTGTGTCGATCCGCAATTGCACGAGATTGACCCATCCACCTTAGCAGCTTGCCATGTGACTCTTACCAGTTTCACCCGGCCTCTAGCTACCTACAGTCATGCGCGGCACCCACACTATCGCGACAGGGCCGTGCGGCCAACAGAAATGCATTTCCTTGAAAGTAAAAAATAAATATAAAAATCGTATATTCTTCCTGTGTACGCAGCACCAAAACCACTGTTCAAAACAACCAAGGGTATAAAATGATCATGTATCGATACTCAAAACAACCAAGGGTGCTAAATGATCCCGCATTGATGGACCGAAGTATTAAATAACCGATTTTTAGTATGGTTAGGATGATTTTTTTTTGAAAAAAGTTTATATTACACCCTGAACTATGACCCTTTGTTTACATGTACTCACTATATATACTATGAAACTAGGTATTCCGCCCCCTAAAACCATAAAATGTGCAAATAACACACCGCGGTGGTTTTGAGCGTGGTTTTTCCCACGTGGCGGATGAGATGACATCTCAGTTAGAAAAATAAAATCAAAATAAATAAACCTCTCCTCTCTCTCCTCCATCTCATCTTCTCTCCTCTCCACCTCGGTTCCTCCTGCGCCTCCTCCAATGCGGCCTCCTCCCCGTCGCCTCCACGCGCCTCCCTTGTCGCCCCTCCGCCACCACGTCCAGCACCTCCTCGCCGCGCCCCTCCTCGCGACATCCCCACTGCCGCTGCCCCTCCCTGCCCCCATCGCCCCTTCCTACGGCATCCCCGCCGTCGCCGCTCTTTTCCGATGCCTGTACTGTATATGTACATGTCAGCCCATAATACTATTTGCAGTAAATTGTGATTGGACTTCCACGTCACACGCCACGCAGACAATACCATCCCAAAACCACTGGAGTTGTTATTTGCACCATTTTTGTATCAGGGGCGAAATACCTGGTTTGATAGTTCTGACGGGTAGATAAAGGGTCATAATTCAGTGTGAAATATATACTTTTTTCTAAACATTTTATATGAATTTATTCCTTGATAGTCATCGAACAAAATACATCAATTAAATTTTAAAAAGATAGTGTCCATGCCATTTCATCTAACGTATGGTTGAACAAAATTCATGTTTTATTTAAAGAAACATGGTTTTGGTGGCAATTTCTCGAATGCTGTGAACCAAATGGAATTTTTTTCAGAAAAAATATTATGGATAAGTGGAAGGTATTTCCTAGAGGGACGACGACCAAAATACATCTATTATTTTTTTTAAAAAAAAAGATAGCGTCAACACCGTTTCATCTGTGGACATTATCTAAAAGACATTTTTTGTTCGAAGATTCTTCTAACCATGCATCCGATGGAATCGAACGCTTCATTCATGCTTTTCCTCCCCACGACAGACCATTTTATCATGTTTCCTTATCCCTCTCGTGTTCACTTGCTTAATTGCTGGTAGGGCGGAAATTTAGCTTGTGGCTCATAACTTACTCGGGCTCGGCTCGGTTCTAGCTCGGTTCGTGCTCAGCTCGTTTATAAATGAGCAAGAGTTGAGCCTGGTTTCTAGCTCGTTTGATTAACCGAGCTTAGCCGAGCCAGACCCTGACTCGCTCGGGCTCGACTCTTATCAATTTATATGCAAAAAGGATTCCCTACCACCTGCACCGGTCCACTTCTTCCACACGCCACCCGTGTTGTCTCTGAATCCCCGTCGACCATAGAAGTCCCTCCCCTACCTCCTAGGCCACCTAGACGGCTGTCGCTCCGCCTACCAAACATTCTTGCTCTGATCTTGAGCTCCACCTCCCTTGACTCCAGTGGCGGACGCAGGACGAAAATGTAGGTGGAGCAAGTCTAAAATATATTTTGTCTACCGTTAACTAAATGCACCGCAAACTGGTTAAACTATACAAACACAATAACAATAAATACTAGTCAATATGTCCAAATTTATCGGACCTTCCCAATTGTTCGAAGAGAAAGCAATAAAAATAAAACACGACATCCTTTTACTCACTATACTACAACCAATCAAATTTCATATGTGACATCGAGGTAACTAGCAGTGTGTATAGAGCCTTTAGTTTCATTTCTAAAACAAAGAACAACTAGTAAATAGGAGCGTCCATTAGAGCCTTTAGTTTCATTTCTAAAACCAAAAAAATGTTTTAGTTACAGTTTTAGTACAGACTCCATATATATTTAGTTTTAGTTTCAGTTCCTAAATTTTCCTAAAAAACTACTTTGATATTGGCAGGAGCAAACACAAGATGTTCAAAACATGACATAGTGGACAGTACATATGTGACATCTAGGTAATAGCAGTTTCCAAAATTAATTGCTGAATTCATCAATAGAAAATCCAATCGATACATAATATTTTGTGATATTGCACCGCAGGTACTAAAATCTAAAAATTACCTTGAGAATTGAGATGAGCAATCTAATAGGCGTGATTGAATTTGAGAAAAGAAGTGAAGTGAAGGGAGTAGTAGAAATTAACCGTGGAGGGAGTAGTGGGTCCGCCGTGGCCGTGGTCGGGACGGCGCCGGGCGCCAGGCGCCGCCATGGCTAGGTGGCAGGGCCGCAGCCGCGCTAGGGCGGGGCGGCGGGCGTCGACACAGGGGTAGGTCCTTGCGCCAAGGTCTTAGGCGGCGGTGCGCCGGGGGCAGGGACGGGGGCGGAGTCGGCGGCGGGCCGCAGAGCACGCGTAAGCCGTACGGAATGGTGTGGAGAAGAGGCGGCGCCGGCGGTGCTCGGGGCCGGGGCGGCGCCGCGGCGGGCGGGGCCCGTAATAACTTCGTATAGCATACATTATACGAAGTTATGAGACGGGGCAAGCACAGCACGGGCTCGCGTAGATTGGGGATTTGGGGGGTGTGGCCTGTTGGGCCGAGGCTTGGAGGCACGAGGCCGGCAATGCTGTTGGGCTTTGCCCCACCTGCTGGGCCAAATCTCGAATTTCAGCACTAGGGGTAAATAGATTCCAAAAATTGAGGTGGGGCCATGGCCCACACTGCCCTCACTGTGGGTCCGCCCCTGCTTGACTCCCATCGTCGAGCACTCCAACTCTCGACTTAGATATGGCAGCAATCAATGCAGGAAGCCGGCTGCGAGCATGAGATCTGGCGAGGGACCCTGGCGTAATGGTCAGCGTAGAGCCGCAGAGCAGAGATTTCAATCGACAAGTTATTTACTGTTGCTAGTACTGTGCTGATTGGCCCCTGCATGGGATACACGGGCCGAAGCACAAAAGACAGGGTGACGCAGAACCGGGCGGCCCAACAGAATCTGGTCGTCTCTTGTTTCAACGATTGTTATCAACTTAGAAAGAATTTGGACTTGTGACTAGATCCGATGGAAAGGTCTCGTCGAGGGCTTCGCCGCAATGTACTTGAACTCCCCAAACGGAGTTGATATGCATCTGCTACACCTGTGTGAAGATAGACTGCTCTGTCATGGCCGATCCAGATTCCAACTTGTGGTAGACTTGGTTCCCGACCCGTCTTGGCGCATAGTACCATCCTCGCTGATTAACACCATGATTTCTAAGCACAAGCACAATATTATTAGGTAGTAACTCGCTCTTGTCGATATTCTCTCGTGTATTAAGAAACGAGCTCACCTGGTGGTTTAATTGTCGCGCACGAGCCCTTGTTATTGGTCCTTCCACAACGGGTGGTGGAAGAGTGGACGCATCAGTAGGAGTAATGTCCTCATCAACATCGAACCTCCTCTATTTATTTTATGAACTTGCAGCATCGCAGCCCCTATGGCCCTCCTCACAAGACTTGGACTCTCGTATGAACTGCCTGATCAAGTTGCTCTTTGTTCCTCGGTTGTCATGGTGGCATTGGGAGGTGGGGAACAGAGGGAGGCATGACAACACCGGGAGGTAGAGGGCAGGGTGGAGGGAGGTGTCACGCAGCACCGTAAGGTGGAGGGTGGCGGGAGGGAGGCATATATGGCGGCGCTATCGGGTGGAGGTGGAGGCCAGCACGGTGGTTGGTGGCGGTGTTGGCGGTGGGTGCTGCCACTATCGATAGGTGGAGGTTGCCAATGCTAGGGTTCATTAGATGTAGTGAATTTAGAGCGACAGTGAGAGATGGCATAGAAGACTTTTAGATAAATGAAGTTATATTGATATCAAATAATTACATTTAGGTGATACAATCGCTCCAAAACCACTTCCGACCTCTGCATAGTTAGGATGCATGCAACCTATGATTATTAAAAAAATGACATGACAACATATGTCATGCCGCAGTAAGGTACAACACACAACTTAATCTTCAAAATTGTGCACCACCATAGCAATACTTGGACTACAAGAAGGTAGTCCAAAAGCAACGCCTACAAGAAGGAATCGACACGCATGCGCGCCGTCGATGCCATGACCCAACTAGTAAAGACTAGACCATAGGTTTTCACCCTGTAGAGAAAATTCTTTGAACTCCAAAAAAATGCCTTCAACAAGGGAGTGACAAACAATGTCACCATTGACAGGTACAACCAGCTAAGACGAGACCAAGGGATTTCTCCCCGGAGTTGACAAACCGAAACTAAAAGGAACCACCAAATCGAAGCCCCCCAATGCTGCCTCCCCCACCTTTCCGAGTCTGTTGCCGACATACCTCCCAGCCATGGCCAACTGCAATCGGCCACACACTCCTCGACATGCATACCTTCTTCAGACGCGCACCCCACGTTGACAGTGTCACGAGATAGCCAATGGGCACACGCCCAGAGTCCGGAGATTCCATATGAAGACGAGATGAGTCACAGAAGTAAGAGATTCTGTGAATCGATACCTAGGTGACTCCAGCCTCTTGGCCGGTATGACAACCACTGAGTAGAGGTGAAGACGTCATTACGAGAAGTAGCAGCACAACAATCCACAATCAACACCGAAGACGATCGGTCAAAGCGCTCATGTGCGAACGCCGACGGTCTCCCAGAGTAGATAGCAGAGAGGCCTTGCGTGCCACAAATCAGGACCATAATGCACCACGCTGCCGGGGCAACCGCTGCGCATAGAATATAAATAGAGGAGGGGCACTGTATTTTTTTTCCAGTGGTTATGGGTTATTGAAAAATGAGAAAAAAAAAGTAGGTTAAAGTGGCAAATAAGCAAAGGGTCTTTTTGGTTGGAGATATTTGGGAACAAGGAAAGGGATTTTATAAGTGAATTCAACTTAACTCTCTTGTTTGTTTAAAGGGAAATGAAGAGGGAAAAGAGATTTTACAACTATAAGAGATGGATTTCAATTCCCATGATAACCCTAGGTAAATGAACTCCCACCTATACTACAGGAATCTCCCTTAATCCCGAGGGCTGAAAACCCCCACTATAAAGGCATCAACCCCCGCAATTAACTATTCACGAGGTCCAGCCCTAGCAAAAAGGTGTTCCCATTTGCTCCCCTGCAAATAACAAAGTAACACAAGAGTCGGGCCCTCACGAAAAGCTAAATGCTAGGGCTTCCATCCAGCCCTCGCGTGTACCTGGCGTGGCAGCTTTATCAAGAGGGCCAAGAGCCCTCGCGTTAGTCTGTGGGGTCATATGGCACCGGCGTGGGGCAGGAATGACTGCCCTTACTCGCGAGGGCGTCGTGGCCCTCGTGTCTCGCTTGCTGGTTTATCACGAGGGCCACGTAGTCTTCACGAATAATTGGCCATCTGGCCCTCGCGAGTAGCTGAAGCCAGACTGGCCAATGGGCCCCGCATGGAGCCGCCTCGGATAGGTGTCCAGTGTTATTCATGAGGGTTAGCTAGCAGTGCAGCCCTCGTGTATATGACCAAATATAAACCAGGGCCTATTTGGCCCTCGTGTATAAACAGTATACCCGAGGGTTTTATCCTAAACCCTGGCTAGTAATAAATAGTCTCCTACCCTCCCATATTTCAAATATTTTTTAAAAATCACAAATATTAATTTAAAAATTATTTGAGTCACTAAGATTCATTTATGTAACATTCTTGGCCATGCAAAGTTTTTTAAAACATAAATCGAAGATCTGCGATATTGAGCCTTTCGTAACTCGCTCTATCTGTTCATCGATAGAGTGAACATACAAGTGAACATTTTGAAAATTCCACATTTCATCATATATCATACATTATTTATGCATTACATATTTAATTCATATTCCACGTTACACACTAATCCACATTACACGCTAATCGGCACTAGTCTCCTACATTGACTGATGATGACTCCAACATCTCTCAGTCGGAGTCGAGCTCCGCCAAATAGCCTTCACGGTAATCGGACGACGTCTCATCGTCAGAGGAGACGATAACGTCTGGTCCAAGTGGGTGATGACCCTCGTAGCGTGGTTGTCGCCGTATAGTCGGTAAGAAAATTGACGCCACACTTGTGAAAAAATATGGAAAGAAAATGAGTCCATGACATGTGGGTTTGGAGGCTAAGAAAATATGGCACAACTAAAGTTAGCTGTTGAATCAAACACACGCTTTGAAATGTGTAGCATGATTAATGTTACGCGTGTCAACCATAGGTAGTGAACCAAACAGGCCCTAAGTTTTATAGTGGTTACACTCGCAAGGGCTCATTGTGGGCCCTCGCGAGTAATTGCTCAGCAGTCTTACTCACGAGGGCCGCACAGTGAGCCCTCGCGAATAACCCCCACGTGCCCATAGGTTGCGCGACCGGGCAATTATTAGGGCCATTTGTGGCGAGGGCTAACGTACGGTTGGCACTCGCGAGTAGCTGGCGACCACCATTTGATGTGAGGGCCCCATTTAGCCCTCGTGAGTGGCTGTTTTAATACGAGGGCTTTTCTCAGCCCTCGTTTGTTTCCATGTAACACGAGGGCTATAGATATACCCTCACGTTTATTTTTTGGCCCACGCAATTTTAGAAAATTCTAGTAGTGCTATTTCTCTATCCCTTTCGTTGCCAAACAAACCAAATGGGTTGATCTTTGAAGTGGTAAAAAATCAAGGTCAGCCTTTGGAGTGGCATATTTTCAAGGGACACTAGCCCACATGCCATAGTAGAGCCATTTAACATTTAACATGCCATTACCTAGAGGCTTCTCCCTTGTATACCATCATAATTGCTAATTTATTGTTCTACATGCCACTGACATAAACTTCTATTTTTTTATTTAAGCAATCTAAACATTTCAAGAATTCTCTAAAAATACAGAGTTATCATGCATGCAACAATATGAATATTCAAAATTTTCAGTATTTTAAAGATAAATCCTTTACATTTACAATGTTTTATACTTAAATTTAATATAAAACTTTTTACAAAAATACCAAAAAATATAGATTGAAAGTACTTCATATATATTAGTATTGTGATTTTTAAAATTTTTTGAATATGTTTACATAGCTCAAACAAAAAAGTTTTCGCTAATAACAAACACAATAAATTAGCAATTACAATGGCATAAAAAGATAATATTGGTTGTAAAACTTTGTCAACTATTGTCAATGAAATGTCGTCGATACCGTTTCTTGAAAATAAATAAAAAAATATGTATTGGCGAACAGTTGTCAAAGAAATGCCATCAACAATATATTTTTTAATTAAAAATTTGAAATGGCCTTTTTCCATGGTGGCCAATGAAATAGAGATGACACTGTACTTTTGTGAAAAAACGACGAATGTGTTTTGGTTAACAACCATTAAGAAATGTTTTTGACGTACTATATTTGTGTAAAAAAATGTCTTTTGGTCAACTATCGTCAAGGAAATGTCATCGACATGTTAATAAAAGAAAACGAAAAACAAGACTATCGATCGAACGTTCGTTGAAATTATAAAGCATGGATTGTTGTTGCCGTCAGTTAAAAAAAGTTGCAATGTTTTGATCGAAATATTATGGTATTTTTGAACCAAAATGCTAAACAAAATCAAACAATATTGTCATAAGTTAAAGAAAATGTTGCGGTTGGTAGAACTAAATGTTGCAATAAGCAAACCCATATATCAGTGGGCAGAACCGAATGTTGTAACAAGCAAATCCAAATATATCAGTGGACAGAACTGAATATTGTAACATGCAATCCCAAATATTTTAATGAGCATAACAGAATGATGCAATAAAAAACCCAAATATTTCAACGACCAAAACCACATATTGCAACAGACAAATCCAAAATGTTTTAATAGGGCAAAACTAAAATGTTGTAATAGAAAAAACCCAAATAAAATAGGTAGAACTGAATGTTGTAATAGGAAAACTAATTGTTTAAATAAGATTGAATGTTATAACAAGGAAACACAAATGTTTCGGTTGATAGAACTGAATATTGCAACAGATAAAAATAAAAAAATGTTGTAGTACGTTAAAAATAAAACAAATGTTGCACGAGAAAACAAGATGTTGCGGTAATCACACAACAATGTACCAAAATTGGGGGACAGAGTCATCATCCCCTTATTCATCATACCTCCCAAATTCGAGCATCTCTTTCTAAATTAGACATCTTTCCTAAATTTTGGTATAATCTTTCAAATTCAGCCACCTCTTTTAAACTCCGGTCATCTTCTTCTTCACATTGGGTGGTCATGCTTGGTGGATCTAGCGGCAAAAACTCGTTGGACTGCAGCCAGTTGCCGTTGCCGCTATGCTCTAGGTCGTTGCCGCGCCAGCTCGCCGGACAGCCACCGGCCGAGGCAGCCGCTGCCGCTGAAGACCAAGCCAAAGTAGCAAGCGCTGGCCCAGCGCGATGACGAGTACACATGCACTTTCCAACGGCGATGCAGAGCGGTGGCACTTCCTGGAATCGATCAACCACAAAGCTCCTCGATGGTGCCGCTCAGCAACAAGATGGCGGCGTGAGCTTATTGGAAACAAAAAGCACCAGCAACTAGCTAGGGTAGAAACGAGCCGAGTTCAAGCGAGCTAGAGTCTAACTACGAGCTGAGTTCGAGCGAGCCAACTAAGGTGACCGAGCTACAAACTGAGCTCGGCTTGGCTCGTTTGAAACTGGCGAGTTGCTCGCGAGCACTCGCGAGCTGGACAGAGCGCTCGTTGGACCTTGCCGTCTATATGGGGTTTGAGATGCAGTTCACCAATGACGCTTCTTGCGTGACGGCGGCGAACAACCAAGGCTTTTGCGGTGCAACGACAGTGAATAACAACTCTGGTCCTGCGGAACGCAGCAAGCCAAAGAAATCGATCTGATAAGCAAACAAAGAAATCGTTGCCTCGCTGGATCAAATCATGCAGATTTAAGCACCCAAAATCCATACGAGCATCAGGATTCGGTGGAATCAAAAGAAAAATAGCATAGGCAGAAGCCAGGAATGGCAATCACAACTTCATAAGAAGGTACGAATAAAACAATTAGTTCATCATTCTTTTTCTGAAGAAATCAGATGAAGAGAAGCCAGGGGGGTGCCCCAAACCCTAGTCGTCACCCCTTTTGCCTATTAAAACCTCGTAGCCGTCATTCATAGACTTGGGTTTTGCTTAGATATTTTCTGCCATCGCAGTATCGCCGATCTTCGGAACCCCAACTTCGTGATCTTAATATCAATTTGCAATTCGAGATTGCTTCTTCTTTGTTTTTACTTGTGTTCTCGGTTCGTTTGCAGGAATTAGACTTCGTGGTGAGGTCGACCATGTGTTTGCGTGGTTGATAACGAACGGGGACAGTGGTGTAGCGATTGCAGGCTCAGATCTGTTCTGGTCAAGTCGGATCGTCAACGTCGAGTTCTCCACCAATCGAATTTACCCTACCTGTCGGAAGATCGGGACCCCATTCCCTATCAGATGTTGTCTTTTCCAATGGATATGGATTATTGAAAACTGAGAGAGGAGTTTAAATAGGCCAAAGTGGCAAATAATCAAGGGGTTGGTCTTTTGAATAGCAAATAATTAATCAAGGTCAGCATTTGGAGTAGCATATTATCAAAGGTCACTATTGGGAGTGTAAAATATAATCGATCTTCTCTTGTTAGATCCCTGGGTCCTAGCTAGCTAGCTACTTCCGTTCCCATGTGAACTCAACGATCTAATGATCATTCATATAAGAAATTCTGGCTGACGTATTACAGCTTGGACAAGCAAGCATGTACTCTTCCAACATATATTGTACTCTATAATTGATGTCTCAGCTATCTAGGAATCCATACAAAAAGCAAAGATTTGCAGATACAAACAAAGACACCATATTAGTGTGAACCGAATTCTTCGTCATCGCCAAAGTTTTCTCTGCATCGACCTGCAGTTTTCAAGATGCATATATATGAGCATCGTTTCAGTCATTCGTTCATTAAGAAAACTTTTCTCCCATATGCAATTAAGCACATATGAGTTTATCACGGTGTGTGATAGACAATGCATCGAGGGAACTGGGTATGAGACCCACGTGAGTTACACCATAGCGGTAACCCAGCCTATGTGATCGGAGATCCCGTGAATTAGGTCCTGGGGAAAACAAGCTATTGGTTAGCTGGATGAGAGTATACCTTAACCCATTCCATGTGAGATGCAATACTCTCGAAATCTGTATGGCAGGTTGGCATTTGCCTTAATGTTGTTCTGTTGGCTTTAATTAGCGAAGATGTCATCCTACAGAGCATCTTGAAAGAACACACCTATATGAGCCCGACTGTTGGAAGTCGCAGTCTATGAGACTTGGGTAATCTCTAGTAAGCTCATGAAGAGACCATGGAGTACGACTTATATGCTCCACCCGCGGGGTAGCCTATTGGCAGCCAAGTATCAGTTGGCTTTGAGTGAAACTTGTTCACACAAAACTTGCAATTCAAGGCGTAGTCCATTGTCCAAGTTGTGAATGAATGTAGCTTAAATGTCTAGGTGCAATTCAAGGCATAGTCCATTGTCACCGAAACACTGGTATATAAACAGTTTTGGGAACAGGTGAACTTGATGGGACTTTGAGACCTGGTGGGGGATTGTTAGAATTATTGGGCCTGGCCCATTTAATATCTAAATAATTTCTGAAAAATCTCAAAGGCCCATGTATGCATGAGGCATGTGAAATTTCTTTAGTACCATATTGCTAGTGGGATGAGTGGAGGACATGCTTAAATAGTGGAGCTTGCTCCCTCCCACTAGAGAATGTGATGGGAGAGAGAAATAGAGAATCACACGCGCGCGCTCACTCGCCTCGCCTGACCGGGCTCGGGGCGGGCGCCCGGCACCTGCGTGAATGGTCCGCCGAAACCGGACCCTCGTGCTTGCGCAGACGCAGTGTTTGCGGGTCAGATATGGAATATGCAAATCGTGTTGGACTCGGTCGCGGCCCGTTTCGCGATCCGTTTGCCTCACGCGTTTTGCTATATATATCTGCCGCCGCGCCGTCCAGAGAGATGAGATCAGATCGCTCCTAGGGTTTGCCACCTCCCTCTGCTGCGCCGCCGCTTCGGTTCTTCCCCATCCCGTGCGCCGGCGTGCACCGTCGTTCGGGAGAGCAGGTCTCCGGAACCGATCGCCCTCGAGCTCCTGCACCGGGTAGGGCGAATCAGGTTTTTGGGAAGCGCTCGGCGCGACTGCTCGCTGCTTCCTTCTTCCGCTTCGCGAGGATTTCTTCCACTACGCCGTCGCGATCTGCGTTGGCAACACTTTCTCCAAGATGGCGTCCGATTCAGAGAACCAGAACCAAACCTCGCCGCAACTCGTACCGTACGGCGACGACGACAACGTCCAGTAAGTCATCATCTTCGCGAGTACACCAAGAGAGATATACGTGTAGTTTTTCTGCATGTGTATATAGGTTGTGTTTCTGTGTTTACAACCTGTTTTATCTATCTCTCAGACGTTGTGCATGTTATATCTTGATTAAAATAAACCTGAAAGTGCTAATTATTCCAACATCATATGCCATAAACATTGCAAAATCATATCAAATATTGATTTTACTGCCACCAAGTGATGCAATGATACCTTTGGATCAAAATCTTTGATGTGAGGTTTTTTTGGGGCTTGATTTTCCATCTAATTTGTTGAAAGCTAGCTTACTTGAAATTGGACTATTCAAGGAATGCTGTTAATGAACGTTCGTGCATCTAATCCTTGAAAAAATAAATTGCTAGTTTGTCCGCTGTTTTTTTAATCGTGTCCTATGTGATACTAACCAACCATGGCTAGTTTAGTATTATTTGTCCTAATGGAAATGACCATTACCGAAAGAGCACATCCTCTGCCGTAACTGCATAGAGCTGTTATGTCACTAACATTTGAGGCCCACGTGCACCCCACCACCCTCTGGGCCCACATGCAGTAACTTAACTGCTCTCTACAATTAAGTTCACAATGGTGGTGGATCTCCAGGCCATTAGCACAACTCCAACCGACGCTCTATATCTCTTCTTTAAAATACTATTAGTGTCTCCTCTACCCATCCCTCTAAAATTTTTTTACCACTTACACTATCTTATAAATGATTTTTGTTTCTCCAACATCCTCTCTATATCTACCACCGTGTTTATTTAGTTTCACCTATATTTGCTCCTACCGACTGCCCCCTGTGCCTGCAAGTCGTAGCTAGTCACTGCGTGCTGCCCGAACTGAAGTCGATGCTGGCACCGAAATGGAGGGGCGCAAGCTGCAATGCATCCGGATTCCGGAGGGTGGATCCGCCACTGAGATTGCAGAATTTGCAGGTCAACTGCACTAATCAGATTAGGTGCTCCACCAAACTCACAAAATAATTCACTTTTGAAGACCTGTTTTCTTTTCAAAATAAATTTCTTTTATTCTCGACTTTAACTTTTCCTCTTAGAAACCAGTCTAGTACGTGAAAGAAAAAAAAAGATATATGATCATGAATTATAAAAATTATATAGCAAGTTTTGTTCCTAGCTACTAAGGTCATGTTATACCAAGCATTCCTTTTATGACTAGATCCAATCTCTTGGTCTCTGCGGAAAGGAAAAAATTTCACGTTCTTCCTTTCAAGAATGGAGGATTAGGTAAGTTGCTGTTTTCTCCATATCGCTGGGAAAAGCATGAAAAAATGGTTCGAATGGTACTATCCCTCCGTCACCCAGCAATGAAAGGCGTGATCTTGTAGTTCTTGGTCTATGAAGATGCGTTGTTAGGAGCTCCATTTTCCCATTGAGGACACTTGAACGGTTGGAATGACTGAACTTCGAGAGCTTCTTAAGTTAGTCTCGATATTCAGATCCATTTCGTTTGACTTGCTTTTTAAAGCGTTATGACCTACCTTCAAAGCAACGAAAAACATACTCAAAAAACTGAAAGCATATGTTTACTTTTAAAACGTAGATATATCGTTAAGCTGAAAAAAACAAGGTCTAAATTCCATGAGATTTCTACATTTTGAAACATGGAGTATTTCAATGGAGAGCTCGCGTGGGACTTGAGAGGCCTCAAATTTAAACTAGGAATTAATACATACACACACACACCCCCTTGAGATTTGTACTCTTGCAGAGTGTCGTCTGAAGTCTGAACACACCTTGTGTAATGGTCAGTGTGTATGAACTCCAACCCAACATACTTCCAGATCAATCATTCGCTCTTATTTTGACTCCTAGTTTGTGTACAGTGACCAATGATGTGTACAGTGTACAACTGGCCATAGGCAGTATGCGCGCAAGGTAGAACAAACAAACAGCATACGGTATACGTTTCCTTTTCACAGCATAGCCGAGCTGTCATCGCTGACGGAGCTCGTGTTAGAAGTGTCTCCACTATGTTTTTCTCTCGTACGTGGTCCACTGGTCCATACGTACGCATGTACACAATATTGGAACTGTGTTCCCATGTCTTTACGAAGTAGTACCGATCGAAAAAGGTGCGTGCATGGAGTAGTGGAGTCATTAGCATCAGTTTTTGAATGAGCACAAAACAATACAACGATGTAATCAGCCATCTTGTCCGTTTAGACGCTAACGGCAGGATTTAATTAGAGAATTGGTAGCCTAAAATGAAGCGGTACGTGGCAAGCCAAATATCGAGTAAAGATGCACCCGTAAAAAAAGAAGACCACCATGTCACAACATACCTTGCTGAATGAAGGTTTGCTTATTTGAAGAAGGTTTGCTTGTCAACAAGTTTGTGGCCGTTTGTAGTTGGTCAAGACTGGGCGTTACGGCGGTGCTGGCTTGGTTTGTAGGGGGAGGCAACATTGGGGGACTTCGATTTGGCGGTGCTTTTGGGTACCGGTTTGTTAACTCCGGGGAGAAATCTCTAGGTCTGACCTTTACTGGTTGTACCTGGCAATGGCGGCATCGTTGTCGTTCCCTTGTTGAAGGCATTGTCTGAAGTTCGATGAATTTGCTTTGCAGGGTGAAAACTTATGGTCTGATCTTTACTGCTTGGACCATGGCAATGACGGCATACTTTCGTGTCGTTTCCTTCTTGGAGGCATCGCTTTTGGAGAGTCTTCATCGTTGTCTAAGTGTTGTTATGGTGGTGCTCGGTTTTGAAGATTTTGTTGTGTGTAGTAGCTTGCTGCGACAGGATTGTTTTCGTCTTGTCGTTTTTCTTTTTTTGTCTTTGGCTGTGTGCATCCTAGCTATGCAGAGGCCGGTTGTAATCTTGGATCGATTGTATCTCCTTGATGTAATTGTCTGAGATCAATAAAACTTCCTTTGTCCAAAAAAAAAAAACCTTGCTGAATGAAAGACATAAACCTACTCTTAGCGTGCATGGCAGGGTCATCAATGCTCCACCACTGTTGATAAGACAAACAGTTGTAGAGGAGGATAACATCCGCTGACAGGGCAACGACGGGACGTCAGCATAACATTCAAATAGGGATTGAAACATGACAAAGTACATATCTACTAAAGGATCACAACGAAGTCATTCAGCCTACTGCGCATAAGGATGAAACATAAAGAAAAGCTAGACAACAAGGACTCCCCGCAAACATAAACTAAGCAAATTATGGAATAAAAAAAGGAAAACTAAATTTAGAAAATTGAATTTTGAGGATTCGAAAAAACTTAAAGCGAATATATGGAAATGTAAAGTTCAAAATATCTATGAAGCTTCAAAATTTCCAAAATTTAATTAAGCAAATTATGGAATAAAAAAAAAGGAAAACTAAATTTAGAAAATTGAATTTTGAGAATTCGAAAAACTAAAAGAGAATATATGAAAATGTAAAGTTCGAAATATCTATAAAACTTCAAAATTTCTAAAATTTATTTAATTTTGATTTTTTTTTAAGGGGCGAAGTGCACCAGGTAGCAGCACGCACCGCCTGTGCGTGCAGGCAGTAGCATGCGCTAGCCGGAAAAAAGCGCACAGCAAAATGGCGGAGCCAGGATTCGATCCCGGGTCTCCCACACGAAATTCGCCCGCACTAACCAATCGGCCAAAGCCGCCGCGTGCCTGCATGCTATGCGGGGAAAAACGTTTTATACGTTGAAACGAAACCAACGGGCTGGATCTCGTCGGCTCGCACGATCCAACGGCTGCGGCGGCGCCGGCCGGCCAGGCGAGCCACGTGGCCTGCCCGGGGGAGCGGCTGCGAGCCTCTCGGCTTTGTACTATTTATAGATAAACCTACTCTTAGCGTGCATGGCAGAGTCATCAATGCTCCACCACTGTTGATAAGACAAACAGTTGTAGAGGAGGATAACATCTGCTGACGGGGCAACGACGGTACGTCAGCATAACATTTAAGTAGGAGGGATTGAAACATGACAAAGTACATATCTACTAAAGGATCACAACGAAGTCATTCAGCCTACTGCGCATAAGGATGAAACATAAAGAAAAGCTAGACAACAAGGACTCCTCGCACACACGTAAAGACGAAGCTAGAAGTGCTTCGTGGATATATAACCCTATAAAGGAGACTCCAACGTCTATAAAAGTAGACTAGCACCATGAAGGAAGACATGCCCATTCGAGTAACCACAAGGCATAGTAGCTTTGAAACATATACAATTAAAAAGAGCACATGTTGGGGGTAGGCTAGAAATGAAATAGCTAACTAGCTAGCTATCTACGTGCCCACGTCCTATAAAACCCTAACTAGCTAGCCTTCTATGTGAAGATGTCGTTATCATTGTCATGCAACCTTCTCTCCATCCTTAGGGTCCAACCAGTTTTTGGGAATGGTGTCTTCGTCGCTGAAATCTTAGCCCCATCCTTCGACCGGATTCTCCTCTTCATCTAACATGGGGTGGGTTCATCGTCATCCTCCCCCTCCTATAGCTCTTTGCTAGTGAGGCCCACACCAAAGGATGCAAGAATGGTCTAGGTGCCGATGTGGCATGCCACCGCGCTTAGGTGTCAGCTCCTCTCTAGCAGGTTCCTCCTCTTGGCTAGCCAACTTCTTGATGGTGTGTTCCTCATCCTTGTTGCATGGCTCTTCTCGTGCCCTTTACTAGTAGGCATCTCCTTGTGAGACTGATCCTTGTAGGCCTGATCGTCGGTAGGCCATGGTGACAATGATGAGGCTGGGAAAAACGGGTGGAGGTGGGCCATGACATCAGAAAAGAGTTGTGATTAGACCATGGCAGCGGAGATGGAGAGACCAAAGAAATGTTGGAAGGGGGAGCGGGGGGGGGGGGGGGGGGGGGGGATAGAGAACAAGGAATATGAACAAGGGATTGCCAGGACCCGGTCTAATTGACCGAACCCTAATTGTGCGTACAGGTGACAGGTCCCAGAAGATCATGGCTAGCACACACAATTCAACAATAATTGTACACTACCTTCGAGTTACATAATTACAATATAGGGGATTAAGTGTCCCAGAGGAAATCAGAACTGAATACATCAAGCACGGCACGCAGGTCGATATACAGAGTTACAGACACGGTGACACAGGAGCCCAACATGGCATGATTTATTCTAGAGACTAGACTTCCCCACAGGTAAAGCGGCAGGCAGGACGCAACCCTACTCCTCGTCCTTGAAGTTTTCCTCCTCGTAGTCCGGGCCCTCCTCGAATGGAGAGTCGTGGAGGGCCTCCTCGGTTGTTGAAATTTTTAAAGAGGGGAAGGGGAAATAGGGGTGAGTACAAAAGGTACCAGCAAGTCGGTGATATATGCAAATGGGGTTTAGTACAAATAGATGGCTTGCTTGGGTAGTTTTGTGGAAATGCATTTTTGTTTTTTCCTAATTTAATAAAAGAACATCTAAGGAAGCTTTAAACTCAAATATTTATCTTTTGGGGCTCACTCTCAAAATGCTCATGCCATTCGGCCTCATGCCATAGCTTAGGCCCAATCCGCGCGGGCAGTCCATGGTAGACCGAATCCAATACCGGACGCACGCCGGTAGTACCTATCTCAAGATCAAAGCTCTTTCTCAACAACTTTTACTCAACTCAAAACCTTTTTGGAAATTCCTGGTTTTTGGAAAAGAAGAGTTACCATGTGAACAGTCCCTTCGCATGCTCATGACTCTACCGAGTGGGTACGCTTTACCCTCGAGAGGCTACGCACACAGAAGTGTTTCGCCAAAAAGTTGTCAGACTCAAACACTGAAGGCGACTGTCAGGAGTCTCCGCGAGGGTTTTTCGGCCAACAACTAGGCCCATCCCATAACGGGACTCAAGGTCGTACTGTATGGCTCAGTTCGTAGGTTCATAGGACGAGCGGTCCTTAAACTAGGGGAGAGACGATAATTTAGCCCCGTTTTCTCAAACGGTACCTTCTCGCACCAAATCAGCAAAAGTCTCTCCCTAGCCGGAAGGTTTTTAGGGGAGAGAGATAAATTCATTTTTTTTTCACCCGTGGCATCGCCCTCGATGCTTCAGTCTTTCGCAAAGAATTTCCTTAAACCTATCTCAATTCTTTTCTCTTCACACAATTTATTTTCACACACAAGAGTTATAGCGTCATTTTGATAATATAATTTTTAGGTGTGTCGATGTATTCTACACCGGGGTGTGCCCCCCGCGTCGCTGACAGGTGTGACCTACGTCCTAGAAAGGAAAGGTGCTGCAAGAAGAGACGTTGAGTTCAAACAGTGTGAAGGACACGTGGCGCCCGACGTGCAAGCGGGCGAGCAGGCCCCAAGGGGGCAGGGGCCCCACTGTCCTGGATACAGGGCGAAGATGCAAGGAGGGTCCCTTGCTAAGGATTTCTTTAGGATACGCCAAATCCGGAACATTAAGTGTGACGGAACTGCTCTGGACGGGGCGGGCAAGGCTCTGACAACACGATTGCCTCCGCTCCGCCGAATGATGTCAGCTACGCTATGATTGTCTCCGTAGCCGTCTCGCTTAGTATCAGCTGCAGGACCACAGTAAAGGTGCTATGGGTAGGCAGGCTGCTCTGTCTCATCCGAGTCGACCCACTGTCAGGTGCGGCGGCAGAAGCAATGGCAGCGATGACTGGCGCCGAGAGAACGATGGTTATAATAGGCAGACCATGAATGGGTACTCTGTAGCAAGTTGTAACCTAGGCCGGGGTATATAAGGGCTGGGGGGTGCATCTGTAAAAGGGTGGTTGTTGTTTTGTTGGTTAGATTCTACTTCTTTCGAGGGGGATCGGATCCGGAGAAGCTAGCCAGTTGACACATTGCGAAGGAGCTCAAGCAGGATTAGAGCTGTTACCCGATTAGGGGGCCCGAATCTAGGTAAACCCTTAGTGTCTGTTCTTCAGCCGAGAGCCGTCCGCGAGAGGAGAGGAGTGACCCGATCGCGCACACCCCCACAGCCGAACCACCGGATTAGGTCCCGAAAAACTTGTCAGCTGAAACACGCCGACAAGGCGTTTTTCCTACCATCAATGGAATGTATATATACACAAGACTAATAATAAGTCTTTAATGTTTAAACCTATCACTAGTCTTACCATGATTCATTAGGTTGCATAACTAGTAGCTATTAAATACAACATTTTTATTTTTAATTTAGCAAGCAGATTTTCAATCTCTAATAAATCGTTCTAAAAAAAAGCACAAGGCTCACAGCTTGATCAAGGAGACTTGCTTTGGTCGGAAGACGGGTATGAACAACCGGCGACACAAGATAGTACAAATCCATCAGACAGCATACAAGATAGTACTTTCATCCATCAGGCATGGAAACATTTTAATGCGATTTTGTTTAAAAAGAATGCATGAATGAAATATGCATGAAATGTGATGCATGCACATGAAATGATAGACTCTAAGCCTCTAACAAATTAAGGTGCCACACCTACATGCATGCACAACCATATTATATTTTTTATTAAATCATTCATTATTTGTTATTTAATGTAAAATGATTAGCTTAGTTTTTATTGTTACAAGTCTTAATAGAAATTGGGAATTATTGAATTTTGGGTTACATTTATGCGTGCGCTTTCAACTCTGGAAAACGTATTCTGCTCAAATACGTTTCTACTTAACCAAGAGCCACCTGCCCTCACACTAGCACCAATCTCAAAGCAAGCCTTATTCTACCACTAGTCATGCATGCACACAGCACGTGCTGCCTTCTAGTTCGCTCGCGCAGCTGCCAAGGGAGCTCTAGCAAAGCATGGCGCCCGCAGGGAAGACTGCGGCTACTCCGAGATCAGCTTCCCCATGCCCATGAGCAACCAGAGGTGCAAATAGCACAGAGGCTTACCGAGGCAGCGGCACGACATCCACTACAGGAATCGGCTGCACAGTCGACTGCCAGTTACAGTGTCGACGGCCACCAGTCAGCCGTCGATACAGGATCCTTAGTATCGACGGCCATTGACAAACCGTCGATACACACTCATTAATCTCGACGGCCCAGTATCAGCCGTCGATAGAGATGCCGGAGGATGTCGGAAGTAACGGCGTCGTCGTAGTATCGACGGCTTACCGTTAGGCCGTTGTGAGCATCGTTGAGCCCTAATTTTTATTAGTGGCATTGATGACAAAATTAATCAATATTAAGTGCTAGGGGGTTTTTGGTTTTCTCGGAACCCTAGCGAAGACTCGGCGATTTTTATAAACCCTAATTTGAAGGGTTGATAAATTTTCTGAGCTGCTCCAAGGTTTCAAATGCGTGACCGGGCGAGAGAAGAGGTCACGTATAGATTAGGAGTAGTTAGGTTTATTTCCTGTTTTTCGTCGGTTTTCAAAAGGGGTTTGAATATCTCGGATCTTGCCGGATCTTTGCGAATTCTCGAAAACTCGGTTTCCGTAGTCCACTACTTCTAAAAATACCCAAATATATCTTTGTGAGATTTCTAGAGAGAGAGAAACCCACCTAAATTTCCCCACACACATTCTACCGAATTTTCCCTTTACCGGACGGCGTCTGGGAATAGCCGGACACCGTCCGATCAGCAAAATGAGTAAACAGTACACTCTGTCGGACGGCGTCCGGTAGTTACCGGACGGCGTCCGAT
>SPJY01020745.1:2488930-2503680 GCA_005191435.1 Raddia distichophylla
CATCTGGAGAGCCCTAGCCAAAATTCGGCTAAGTCCCAAAATCACCGCCTCTGTCGGACGGCGTCCGACAGCCATCGGACGGGGTCCGACAGCGCCGATTCCCAAAGAGAGAGCTCGAAAATGGCTAAGTCCCAGGCGACACCGCCCCTGTCGGACGGCGTCCGACAACCACCGGACGGCGTCCGATGAAGTTCACTGTGACAGCGTCCGACGGCCTCCGGACGGCGTCTGGTTAACCGGGTGCTACACTACCCACTGTCGGACGGCGTCCGACGCGGACCGGACAGCGTCCGATGACGGCTTGGCACGCGACCAAACACCTGGCGGGCGTCTCGTTTGCACGCACTAGCGCCCTGTCGGACGCGTCCGGTAAGTTACCGGACGGCGTCCGACGAAGCACAAAAATGGCACATTCCTTCTGTCGGACGGCGTCCGACGGCGACCGGACGGCGTCCGATCAGTCGATCCAGATTTCACGATTTAATCTGAGCCGTCCGTTTCTAGGGTTTCGCCTTGGGCATATAAATAGGGGCTAGGAGCACGGGAAACACTTGAGAGAGCCTACCCTAGCAGCCACCTTTTGCCCTAGCCATCTAGAGAGCTCCTCCCATGGTTCCCACCTCCATCTAGGGTTCCATGTGCTTGTGAGATTGAGGGAAAAGGAGTGAGGAAGAAGAAGAGAGCATCCCCTAGCCTCCTCCTCATCATCTTCAAGGTTTGTGCCCTCTCCATGGTTGCCTTGCCATTCTCCATGGTGGGTTGAGGGTTGAGTGTCTCCGGTCTTGTGCTCTTGGGATTCTTGCCACCGGGAGACATCGTCGTTGCCGAGCTTCATCAAGCGTACCGCAAGCAAACCCTTCTCCGTGAAGGTCACCGTGCTTCCCACGGTGCTTCCTCTCCGTTCGTCGGGGTGTGCAAAGTCCGCCGTGTGTCGGCGGCCATCTCCGTGTGTCGGAGGTGCCAACGTGTCCGTGTGTCGGATCCAAATCCTCCATGTGTTGGGGGTACCTCATGTGTTGAGGTGAAACCCACCGTGTGTCGGTGGTCGGTGCCGTGTGTCGGTGCCGTGGGTGTGAGAACTCTCGCTTGTGAGGGAACTCGCCTCCGTGTGAAGGTTTGGAGCTCGCCTACCATGTGTTGGTGAAGAGCTACCTCGAGTGGATTGAGGGCTAGGGACGAAAGAGTCCCGACTTCTCTGTGCGAGAAGTTTCCTCAACGGAGACGTAGGTGCTCATGTGTTGAGCACCGAACTTCGGTAAACAACTCGGTTTGCGTCTCCCCGTCTCACCCATTTACTTCCGCACTTTGAATTAATCGCTTGCGTGTGAGTGCCATCGAGCCTCCTAGTAGTCGCTTGTGTATTATTGTGATCACTTCCGCAACTAGACTCTAGATCAATCGATAGCTTGGGTTCTTAATTTGACTAAGTAAATCAAGCGAATCGAGAGAAGTAAAATTTGAAAAGAGCCGATTCACCCCCCCCCCTCTCGGCCTAGGATCCTTACAGGTCCCTGATTGTATCATAATTTGAACCATTATGATTCTAAGATCAGCACATGTATTGATTGATGATCATGTTCCCGGATCTTTGATATGGAGATATCAAATCAATAATGTGGATACATGTTGAAGAACATGGGTAGTTGGACAGACCCACTTCCGAGATGCTATGAGATTGTTATCTCTTAAAGTGCCATCAGCGTATAGTCTCAATTGGTACACCTATATGGTCCTTCGACCTGAGATCATCATGGATGCACAACTTGTGGACTCGTATGCTTTGGTGCCATTAAACGTTACACCGTAACAGGGTATCTCCCTCTGTGTGTAATAGTGAATATTTAAATAAAGCATTGTAATGTTATAATAATTTTATGTAATATTATATATGTGTGTGTGATAATAAATATTTAAATAAAACATTTTAATTTAATAATTGTTTATATAAGTATTTTGAAACGTGTTATAAATATTTAAAAGTATGTAAAAATATTCGTCTTTTATGAAGGAAAAAACACAAAATACCTTAAAACAAAACATTAAATATTTATGTTTAAACTTATATTATTGATTTTCAAGATTTTTTTGCAACTACGTACTACTCCCTCTGTTTTAAAAAACATGTGACTGTTGACTTTTGGACACACGTTTTTCCATTCGTCTTATTCAAAAAATTTATGAAAACACCATTTATTTTGTTGTGACTTTGTTTTTTTTAATTTTTTTAAATATGATTTATATTTTTATATATTTGTAATAATTTTTGTATAAGACGAATGGTTAAATGTGTGTTCACAAGTCAAGTGCATGGGTGCGGCGCAGCAGGACGTGCCTTCAATACCGGTTTTTGGAACCGGTACCGATGCCTGAGGGGCATCCATCCCATTTAGGAGTACCGGTTCAAAAACCGGTACTGATGGCCCTTACGAACCAGTACTAAATGCCCGTTCTGTAGTAGTGTAATGTGGGCGAAAAATTGTTGTTTTGACCCAATTGCTATGAACCGGGACTGATACCACTATTAATCCGGATTTGTAATTAATTGGGATTGATGTGTCTAGATATAAGGCCTGTTCTCTAGTAGTGTGTGTCACCACCATCCTCTTTCTATACATACTCGTGAACCGAGAATAATACAGAGCTAGGTACGACACAGTGGAACATAAAAGACATCAAAGTAGCTAGAGACATAGCTACCAAGAGAGAGAATCTCATGGCAAAGCAAAGAATAATTAGATCTGGGCCTTGCTCAAGCTCTGGGTAGGCCTAGATTGAGCAAAGTTGCAAACCCATCGTGCATACGTACGTACACTGGTGCGCCCAAAGGACGTGCATGCGTACGTGTGGATAAGAAAATAGTGACGGGTCGGAATGTACTGAGTTTGTCGCGGCTCGCATATCCGGAAAGCTCCAAGTGCATGGGTGCGTGTTTGCTGAGGCCGTCTTATTGGTCCTCTTTGGTTCGCGGTTTTGTTTGTTTTGGTTTGGTTGGATCAAATTTTTTTTTTAAGATTGAAACATGGTCCGCTATGATTCGCAATTTTGTTCGTTTTAGTTTGGTCGGATCAAAATTTGTTTTTTTAAGACTGAAACGTAGCACGTACGTACAGAATAGGTCACCGGCATGCAAGGAGTTGCGGACCCTGAAGCCAGCCTGCATGCATCAGCATTTGTTTCGTTCGATCGATGCCAAACAGCCACCGTCGAGAGATAGATGTAAGCTGCACGGCCTGCACCCTTTGCACGGCGCCGACAATACAATTCATATATCTAGCTACAACGAGCGTTGGGTCCCTAGGGGTGGACACAAAGCTAATTAATTGGTTTTCAAAGAAACGTATCTTTTGAAATAGCAGAGAGGTCTTTCAGAATTGGCTAAATTTAAATACATTGCAGAAACAATTAAGGATCAAAATTTAGATTTTGTTACGATCATGGAGACAGGAAAGAAGGATTTGTCAAAGACGAAGATAGAATGGCTAGCGTACTCTTGACAATATGGATCTCTCCGTATTTCCGACGAGTTTATAAAATCTGAGAATTTTATCAACTGATCCGAACAGTTGATATTGTTCATCTCATTAAAATGTAGATAATCAACCAAGTTTTGTAATTTTTAAATTTATTTACTATTAATTTTTCATTTTCAAAAAATAATTTTTTGGGACTATCCACGAGTAATTAGAAGGCTGATTTATAAAAATACAAAACAAAGAGTAAAGAAATTTTAAAAAATACGAAACTTATTATTGCCATCATATAGAAGGAGACCGTAATTTTATGACATGATGTAGGGTAAGTGGTGATAGTGTCCCAAGGAATCATTATCGGTTCGTGGTTTGATAGCGTTTGGCCGTGACTAGTGCAGTCATAGCTAGCGCCTAGTCAGCCGATGGATCAATCGATGCCCTGCGATCTGGGCAGTTAGATTCGTGATTCGATCGATGCCAGAAGATTGGGCTAGCTATGTTGTCGCTACTCGCTAGCATGTCGACAAAGTACGCTAGCTGTTGAAGTCTACGGAGTGAACTGGGGCATGTTGCCACAGTAGGCGCCAAGTAGCTATATGTACTCCTATGCCAATTCGATCGATCGATGGAGATTAACTGGCCTGCACGCACGTCGTTTACCCCCCTAGCTCTACGTGAGTCACAGGTTCCTGCATGCATGCATGCATCCGTGACGGATAGCGCGCGTCCTGCGCCCACACGTACGTACGCACGTACGTCCCTTAAGGTTCTGTGTGACTGCATGTGTGCAATCGTACATCGACACGTACGTACGACGCACGGCGAAATCTCGGGATTTGACGGACGGACGTAGGACAGCCGCTGCTGGGCTGCTGGCGTTTGCAACTTTGCATGCATGCACGGGCCCAGATTGGCCTACACGTGCTCAGCAGGTGAGAGATCGAGGAGGCCTCTTGCCTTTTTCTTGGACAGCGAATATATATAGCTGCTCGTTCCCGTACATTGCCATGTCGTGATGTATAGTAGGCCAGCATATCATTTTCACTCCAGTACGTGTAGTTGTTTTTGAAGAGTTGGAGCTGAGCGCCGGCCCTTGGCATGTATACGCTACAAGGCACTTCAACAGTCTCGACGGCTTTAGCCATCGAGCAAACTAAGCAAACCATCGAGATTGTTCAGTCTCGACAGCCGGCCGTCGAGGCAGCTTCGTCGAGAGAGAGGCGTAGTCTCAACGGCTCGGCCGTCAAATGCAGCCGTCGAGACAGAGCCCCCAGACGCAGTTTGAGATAGCGGAGGTGTAATTTCGACGGCTGATCACTAGCTGTCGAGAGTCGAGACACTAACAGGTGGGTCCCAAATCGATAGGTTTCTAGTGACGTGGCCCAGGGAGACATTATTGGCGGCTTGATATAGCCGTCGAGAGTCTGACAGGCATAACAGAAAAAAAACAATATTTTGAAAATCCAAAAAACCACAAATATTCGCGGCTGCCGCCACTACTCCTAGCAGTAGAAGCCGCACCTGCAAACCCAAAAATCACAGCAATTCATATATAACCACGTCGCATATATGCGACCACAAATTCATCAAAAACATGCAAATATATACAAATGCACAAAATTAAACATAATTACATCACCACAAGCACATAACACATATCCAAGTCCAAGCTCATCACCACAATCACATAAAACATAGAAGTCCAAGTTTCAAACTGAATGTAATGTTCTCGAAAGATAAACCTAGCAAGCTAGTGATCGGGATCACTCGGCCGGGGATGCTTGACGCAGCATTTGACGGCTGGGTGAACATTGGCGGGGCTCCCGCGAAGAGGTTGGTGACCCAGGTGGGACCCTTTTGGCTCGCCGATGAGTTGCCTCCCTCCGTGCCGTGAAGTTCACCTAGAGCCGCTGAACCGGAACCCTGCATATATATAGAAAATATATGTTTATCAGTTAGTCACTTACTGCCTCTGTAATGTACGACAAGTCACATTGTGGGCGAGCTGGGCCCACGTAGTCGCCTTATGGAGCAGTCTGGCTGCCGTAGGTCATGTAGGGAGCCAGTGTTGTCCCGTATCCACCGGAAACGATGATAGACCACCGGCGGTACCACTAGGGCTAGCCTAAAGTTTTATTTACGTCTAACTTGTGTATTAAATTATAATAAACGACATGTGTTCAACTTGAAGCTTTCCGAAGAATTTGAGGTGGAACTTTAATATTTCATATGTTCAACATGGTCAATCATGATGTTTGAATTAAAATTATATGCAATTATAAGTTTAAGTCTATGTATTGTTTAGTATTCACTAATCGATATCCACGTTCGACAACAAATTATTTTTTAATTTTGAAAATTAAATATTGAAATTCAAACATTACCATTGAAAACCTTCTACGGTGACCAGAGGGGGTGAATAAGAGACTTGAAGAATTTTCTTCGGCCAGGTGCTTCTCAAACTCACCATACTCACTACAAGAAAAGTGCTTATCTATGACGAAAATGTTGTGACATTGTGATTTGGCGTCATATATGTGAACTATTCTGTGATGAAATTTTGTAAATCGTCATAGGCCATATCGCGCCCCCTTGGCCAATGAAATTCAGTGATGAATCAGTAAATTTTGTCATAAAACTGTGAAATAAAACGTCACAGATATTCAAACCGATGGACGGCATATGGTTGTCCTTTTTGTGACGATATATTTTTTTTGTCAGTGACTCGTGTGGCTATAGATTAGAGGTCAGTTAGCTGACGTGGCTATAGATCAGAGGTCTGTTAGCTGACGTGGACTTACCGGGTTTTAGACCTTGTTGTAAGCTATGCACCATATGAGGCCTCATCTGACATGAACTTGACTGTCCCAATAAGGTGACTTGAACCTATGACCTTACCTCCAAGGACCTTACTTTTTACCACAAAGATACAACACATTTGCTAGCTTATTGCCAATTTATTTCTCTCAAAAAATATTTTTAGTATTGGAAAAAAATCCTAATAAAAAACTTGCAACAGTGCAAAGTTGAACTTGCATTGAGCCCGATCGGGCTAGACTAATTAGGGTTAGCAGTCGCCTGCTTGCATTGCCATTCCACAAGATCCCGACCCGAGCGTGCCTCCGCCGCCACCCGTGCGCCTACTTCGCCACCCTCGCCGTTCGCGTGGCCACCACCGCCTGCGCGCCTCCATCGCCATCCTCGCCGCCCTCTCCATATGTGTGGCCAGGGGCGGACCCACCATGGGGGCAGGTGGGGACTTGGCCCCACCTAAAATTTTAAAGTCTATTTGTACGTAGGTTTGAGTATACATTAAATAAATGATTATTTGGGCCTTAGGTGGGGCAAATAACATGCAGATAGGCCATTTGCATCCAGCCCAGCAGGCCCCACCAACACCACGTGTGGACGCGTAAGCCCCAGCCCACCACGCTTGTGGTCTTGGTTGGTAGTAGTTTCCCTAGGCTTCTAGCCTCTGCCCCGCCGCGACGCCTCGACCTTGGCGTCGCCACCCCATCCCTGCTCCGCCCTCCGCTCGCCGCCAGCCCATCGCCCCGGCCCCTCTCAGACTCTCGCGGTCTCGACGCCGCCCCAGTCATGGCGCCCCCTGCCCCGAGGCCCCAAACCCGGCGATGGCGTTGCCGCCTCGGCCCCTGCGCCATTGACCCGTTGCGGTGCTGGCCGCCCGCCCCAGTATGACTAGATGCTGGTCATTTCCATGTACTTTCAAAACACGAACAACATTACAACTATGTGTACCCCAAAGTTGTATGGATGAGACCGATGATAATTATGAGGGGATTTTTAATCATGATCCTGGTTTTCAATTGTCCAAACAAAAGAGAATCAATTCAAACCTAGCTTTAATAAAGCACATCAAGCCAAATCACTAAAGCAATTTTTAGAAAAGCAAAAGCAGATTCTCCAGAATTTGTTCTCACTTGGAGCAGAGAGAAAGTGGGTTTCTACTGCTTCAAATTTTTTGGGATTTTTCTCCCTATGCACAAATGCATCGTGAAGCGCTCTAACAAAAATCTCCTCAAAACTCCATGCACAAAAATCACGAAAATGCATACACTACAAACTGTCACAGATCTTGTGTAGAACGTTTGGGGCTCGGTATTCACCTCACTGCAACCACATGGAGAATATCCATGACTTCAAAATTGTTTTGTTGATACATATGTAAGTCACGGAACTTCTTCAGGTGTAAGCACTAAAAAATGATTTTTCTAGATTTTTCTAAAAATAAAATCCTAACTGATGCTTGAAGAACAAGTTCTGGACATATTTGCATGTAGTGGTAAAACTTGTTCGCTAGCCTATCCTAGGTCAAAAAGGTGTCAAAACACATAAGCAACCTCAATGCATCATGGATCAGAAGCACGGAGAAGGAGAGCAGGCAAATAAACTAGTTGCAACAAAATTCAATAAGATGAAAAAGTAAGAACTTGTAAGAACAACCTATGAACTTGAAAAAACTTAGTTGATTTCATTGCATAGATAGTGGAGAGATTAGCAAGCCACCCTTGCGACAACAAGCACTCGTAGGTGCCACCCTCTCTCTACCACACACCCTTCTCACAAATATGAAATTTCTAGCTCAAGTGGTCGGGAGAAGGTGCTCTCCTCCCCCCATTTATAGCTCAAGTGGTGAGACCCCCTAAACCCTAGGGGTTGCCTCCACCCTTAATATGAGGATCAACGATGTACAACACACACCTTCTAATTTACTCCCAAAAAGGAGTATTCATGCCATATTCCTCCGGAATCATCATCACGCCTTCCTCGCAGCATTTCGGTTTTCAGCCCACGCCTAGGCCCACCAGTCAGTCCTGCTTCGCCACCAAGTGACGGACACGTAGCCTCCAGCCATCTTGGATCCATTTCACAACGAAGCTTCATGCCCATGCCATCTCTTGTGACTGTCAGGTACCGAATCTGGTCACCTGCACGCCCCGGACGCCCGGACCTCCAATTTGCCTCCACGGAACGGCGTCAGTCACGTACTCACTTGTTCCTACATCACAAAGATGAGTCCAAACCGAACACTTATCTTCTCCTACAAGGTTAGCTTCACAAAACATCATCATCGAAAATCAAGTGCATTAAGAACATTGGAAAACAACCAGTCACAAGAATTGCCCTAACACGAGTCCTTGGGACACAGTCCGGTGAACTCTTCCCGGTTTCAAAGTTCGCGCCCGTTTCAACAAATGCTCTAACAAAATACTTCAAAATCTCACCAAAGTTATACACCGTCACATATATTCATCACAACACCGGGGCACCCTCCACATGGATCTCAACAACTTTAGTACATTTAAAAGCTACGTCGTATATTATTCACATAAGAAAAAAGCTTAGCAAAAAACATATCATCAAAACCAGATTCGTAGTATTTAATTTCATATCACAGCAAACTCAAAGAAATCTTAAATCAAATTTAAACCACAACAACAAAAAATAACAACAGGTAAAATGCTTTAATAATACATAGTCTCGATGGTTGTGGCGCGGAGGTCGACACAAGCTCCCTCGGGCAGCCTATGTCGGCTGGCCGGTAGACACAGTCATGCCTGGGATGCCACCGTTGGGCCTCCTGCAAGCAGTCTCGAAGGCTACTGTAAGTACAAGTGACCTTGTATGATTTTGGTGATTAATGACAAACACATTTAATGATAATGCTTGGTTTAATGCTTATTTATTGTTATACCTCAAATATGCTTATTGCTATGAGACTAATATGTTTATTGTCAAGATTGCTTTAGTCTCATCCTATTTAAAGGAAAATCATATATGTCAAGGTCAACAAGACGACGATGTCACCAAGAGTTGAGTACTAAGTCAAGATCGATTTGGCGGGATGATCGTCGAGAAGGATGATCGAGGCAAAGTCGAATGGGACGAGAATCTCATGAGGTGAATCAAGTCAAGGTTGACAAGATGAAGACATTATCAATATTTAGTAAAGATCATCATGCACAATACATCAAGGGTGCTCAAGACTAAAAACATCGTTGAGCCTCAAAATGAAGAAAGAAGACGGCAAGTGGTTTCTCCTAAAGCTTGTATGACTTTATTTATAAGTTGAGTCGAAGGATTGCCGTACTATTAAGAGGGATGCAATGTTGAATGTCGTAGATATGTCTCAGGTGCTCAAGTGATCAATCTGTGAGAGAGATCGAGGGAGAGGAGTGTTGGTGGTCTCGGAAAGTGAGAGTATTAGGTCTTTCATGCTTCCTTTGTGATTGCTGCTCCTATCCTTTGTGATTTATGTAGTGAGTCCTTATGGGTTGTGTAGCCCTTGTTCTTTGCTTTCCGTAGAGCCCAAGATCACTGAAATCGGAGTTCGGAGTCAAAAGTTACGTCCGTTTTTGTTAGGGGCTGTGTGATGCATATTGGACTATTCGATGTTGGACCGGAATGTTTCGATATGGATCGGAACATTCCGATGTTAGGTCCGATTGACCCCTCTCTGTCTTCAGTTGCAAAAATATCGGAACTATCCGATGTTGGACCGGAATGTTCTGATATGGATCGGAGCTATCCGATGTTAGGTCCGATTGACCCCTCTCTGTCTCCAGCTCCAAAAATATCGGAACTATCCAATATTACTATCGGACTATCTGATATGGATTGCCTCCTCTTTGATTGATCCTTAATTGAACATTCTCAAAATCATTCCAGGAATTCAAAGATAGCCTTTGAGTCAGGTTGTGCTCATTTTCATATCGGACTATATGATGTTGACATCAGACTATCTGATATCTGTCCGCTTCAAACGGCTAGTTTCTTGTGAGGCTATTTATTGCCTCCCTCTTACCCACGGGCTAAAGGTTGCCTTCCACACCATTTTTGAGCAGAACTTCCAAGCAACCTGGGGCGTTTTGCCCTCTCCACTCTAGATCTAAGTGATTCTCTTTGTGAGAAGAGTTGGGAGAGGATGTGAGTGCTAAGTGAGAAGATATCAATCTTTGAGCACTTGAGTTCATCTCCGAGTTCGTTCTTTGTGAGCATTTGTTACTCTTCGAGGTTGAGGACTCCTAGACAGCTAGGAGTCAACCACGAGCCAGCGGTGCTCTGTGTGGTGAGCCGTGCATGTTTGTGAAGGCCGATTCCACCTCCGAAAGGAAAGAAATCAACGAGTAAAACTGGGGGGTCTTGGTGTGACCTCGGTGAGGAAAGGGTTGAGACCCGGGCTCAAGTGTGACCAAGCCTACCTCAATGGAGACGTAGGATCCTCTCAAGGATCCGAACTTCAGGAACAAATCTTCGAGTCTCCACTTCACCCTTGGTTTCCCTCTTGTCCCTAACTTGATTTACTTTGATTTGTGCTAATACTTGTTGTTGGTTAGCACCCTCGTGTGCTATTACTCTTTCTTGTTCCGTGGATTTGATTTTGGTGCAGGTTGTATCCTTGATTTGGGTGGGATTTTCAAAACCCTAAATCTGTAGAAATCGGATAGTCTGATATAATATCAGATGGTCCGATCCATATCGGACTATCCAATATCAACATCGGAACATCCGATATCATTTTTCGTTGTGCTTTAAAGGGTTGAAAATTTGTAACGCCTATTCACCCCCCTCTAGGCGACATCCCGATCCTTTAGCTACCGTACGGCCGTCGAGAGTGACTCCCCTGGATGCTCAGTATCGAGGGCCTTTCTATGACCGTCGAGACTAAGGGATATGTTTGGACGGCAGAATGTTGGTCATCGAGACTTTAACTGGCAATCGAATCTATTTTCGATTTCTATAGTAATAGAAAGACACCGTATTGCTTTTCTTTACATAGAGAATTTTGTAGGAGTATAATTTTGTTTGATGGTGATAAGACGAGTTCAACATCACACTGTATCGTATTTAGTAATAATTTATTTCTATCTTTTTTATTTATAAACCATCTCTTATATAAGAAACGACCATGCTTTCTCTTCACATTAATTATCCCACACCTTATCAATCCGTCCAACATGACAATTATAAAAACAGCTAATCAACATCGTTGCTTTTATAATACCCTTATAAATCATCAGTTTGAAACAAATTTTGTTGATATACATCCTTCTAGCCCTTGATCACACTATTACAGAAGTAACATTTACTACTGATTGGTAAGGACCAACGGTACCAGTTTTTGAACCGGTAATGCTACTTTGGGACTGATGTCTAGGAGGCATTAGTACCGGTTCAACCAACTGTTACTAAAGGGTTTAGACTTTGAGAAAAAGTTATGAAAAATAGGGAGAACCAGGACTCAAACCCAACGCCTCTTGCCTCCTTGCGACCCACACCTCTCTTCTAGCCAACCCACCCACCCACACACTTTGATATAACTAGCAAATTCATACTTTTTAGCCTTTTCTAAAACAAGACATCAATTACTGATGAGCCCCCATCAGTAATGGTTCGTATTACAAACCGGTACTGATGAGACCCCATTAGTAACAATTCGTATGACGAACCGATATTGATGGTTTGCATAACAGCTGACCTGTACATATCTGTGAAAGAAATCTTTACTGTTGCCTCCAGCCGGTACTAAAATTCCGAATCGTTACTGTTGCTACGAACCGGTACTGATAATTAACACTATTAGTACCGGTTTCAATCCAACCGATACTAATGTGCCGGTATATTAGCCGAGTTTTCTCATAGTGTCATGTACCATTTAGTGTACGTCTCATATTTCAAGTTAGATCTCGCCTCTCGGTTTCCTAATTACTTCATGAAACATTTCAAGTTACATTCTTTGACTCTTTGTTCCGTAAATGAACTTAGAAAATTTTCCTTCCCCGTCCCCTGACACAACGTTGCCATCCTCACTTCATTGTCCTGGCTTGCCACAACGTCGAGAAACATTGGTCGTGGGATACTGATGATCAATATTATACACTGCTTGTACGTTATCTTTTCACGCTTAATAATATACTAGATGTGTTTGCGCGCCCGTGGCGCGCCGTGGCCGGTTTTCTTATATTTTCATCTACCCAGTCGAGCATCAGCGCAACCGCATCAAAATCATTGTCATTGTACTGAATACTCTGTTAGCTTATCACATACAACAATATTACTATACACTTTAAGATCGAACGATGCCCTGTTGAGGACTCTAGTACTACTACCAATATACTTGGACAAAAACATAGACATAAGTACGCATGGTGTACACAGGACGGATTACAATGTTAGCAAAATTGTGCAAGCGCCAGCACCTAAGACTAAAGACTCATGGCCTAAGAACATCATCGTATACAAAATTTTTGAGCTATGTGGAACAACGCACCGCTCACCATAAGCCTATTTTTAAGGGCAGATATTCCTCCAATGCAAACAATTTCAGAACATTTTAAACAAAAACTGTAGCAGACAACTTATCTACATCCATGGTTTCCTGATTGATGAAGCGGCTCCACAATCATGTGAGACGGATGCAGCAAATTGATCTTGTGCACAAAGTTTATGTGCTTTTACAGATGATTCTGGGCAGAAAAATGGTGAGCTAGAAGGCTTTGTCTATTTTCCTTGAGACCTGGACATAACGCAAAAGAAGAAATGTGAGTGTTTATGCTTAGTAGTTCAAGGCGAAAGGTTTCGATTTTTTTTACAGATGGAAGGCCTTCAAGGGCACATACGCAAGCCAAGACGAACGAACTAATTTAATTACATGCAACTATAAGTCATAACATATTCCTGAATGGCATTCACACATATTTTTCTGTACATCAGCTAAGCTTCATAGAATTAATAATTGAAATACGGAACTAAAAAGGTATGTTTATTATTTTCAAAGCTGTAGGCTCAATGTCCAGCAAATCCACCTTTTGAGAATGGAGGGAATGATAAGCTAGTAAGCATATGCAAATTCGAAGGTGATTGAATTCTCAGTTAGTAATACAAATATAGGGATGGTACAAACTTACAATAGGGAAAAAATATATAGTTAAATGGCCCTAAACCCTAGTTGGTACCGAGCTAACAGCATGCTATTAAATAGAGTTGCGTAATTGAACCAGTGAAATGAAACAACAGGCAGAAAAGAAGACCTAAATGAAACAAATGCAGAAAACAATCAGAACGAATCTACTGTAGTTCAATATTTTTAAATTAAATCTTAACAGGAAGATTGAACTCTCTGCATCAGGTTTATGAAAAAAATGATGATAAATCACAGGTCTAGGGCCATACGAATCCTAGAGTTTCCACCAGATGCTATCTGTTTTACTACTATTCCTTCGTAACAGACATATACATGAATTTACATAATTCAGGGAATACGACGAACTGAAGTATCTGAAAGAAAAAGAAAACAAATTAATATCATTCACACAATATACATGGATAGCGAAATATATTTTCCCTATCAATAGCAGTGCGGTCAACCACAATCAAAACACCATGCTACCGCCTTACCGATCACTGGTAGCACCTACCATAACAGTTAATAACATCATCAATAGAGTACTAACATAATCTCCTATAATGTTGCTACCCAAATTATTAACTGCCGGCTGCTAAACAATGTGCACAGTAATATCCAACTAATAAACTGATTGCCTCCTAGCAAGATGTATTTCTTTACCGTCATACAAAGAACACCAATTATCACCGCAGTGTTACGGACATAAAAATATGACAAATGGTGAAAGTAAGAGATAGCTTAAGTACTCACCGGCTGTAGCTAAAATGTGGCAGAACCCACTGTAGTAATCAATCTTATATTGAAGGAACCTTTAAAGAAGCCGAAGATTTTGGGAAAAAGACGGGTGAAGCAACAATGCACAGACTTTCTTAGGATTGGAAAAGCCATTGCTGGGGCTGATTAGTAGGAGCGGATTGGTGGAAGAAATGGACTGTGGAGCCGTCACTCTTCCCATAAATATTAGCAGAATTTATATTCAGGTAGTGTAGGGATCATCAGCTCTGCAAGAAAGAAAATATGATCAATAGTCTTGCAGCATGATAAAAAGAAAATATGATTAACAATCTCGCAGCATGATAAATAGCATGCTGCAATTTTTTTAATTGGAGACAAAGCATGACCAATAGAATATACTTCATGCATACACTGGTAAATAGTGAGCCGGACATATGTAAAATTAAGCCCACAGACAACTAACAACAATTCCATACAATTGGAAATAGAGCATGATGAATATGATATATCAGATGAACGGATTCAGACAAATAGAGAGAAGGTAAAATCTTGCATCAAAACTTCATTCCTGTGAACTGTTTATAAACATGGCCCAGTTATGAACACTGTTAAATCTA
>SPJY01020745.1:2503780-2540729 GCA_005191435.1 Raddia distichophylla
ATCATCTCTAACATCAAGGTAAGGTGCATCATCACCCGGATCGAATATCAAAGGAAGGTGCATCATCACACCAAGCCAATCATCAAAGGACGGTGCATCCTCGCACCAGGGCAATCCTAGCCTACTCTAGTCAAGTTCAATTATTAAAAAGGTGGATCTACATGTGCAAACCTCTCTCCCCGTCCATAACCGCGGACACGGCTATCATGATAGTTTTAACTCTGCAGAGTGTGTACAAGTTTCCCCACAAGCCCCGTCTCATCCACTAGGAGAAACGGTACAAGACTTTTCCAGCCTACTACGCCCACCACTTCCCCAGCCCTCTCTTAAGGTTTCCCCGGCCCGTTCGATACACGCCGCAGAGGGGGCCCTTCAACTTATCGGTACCGGCCCGGGTCGTTCCCCATTTAAGCCATTCGGTCTCAGGAATGCACCTACCCCTCAGAGGAGATAGCTAGTCTCCCCCTAGGGAAGCAGTGACGAAACGTAACCGGCCAGCCTACGAGCCAGGAGTTAGAAGGTTTCGTAGTGTACTAAGCCAGGACCAAAGGCACAAGTGGCTGTATGGTAAGGTTCGGTCCAGCAATACACAAGATTGAGTCCTTATTAGAGAAGACCCTCGAATCTCCACCACATTCCTGAAACCATCACTGCCGGGTCTCCCCTAAACAATCTACACTAGTTTTAATTGTTTAGGGTTTAATCAAAAACACCATCACGAAGCATACGCCTCACAAGGCACATTTTATAGTGAATCCCAATGCAGTCCTACACATCTAGTCGAGGGATAGGCTAAGGAACAGTAAAGGGTTTATCAAATGAGGTCTAGTCATGTTAGTAAATGACTAACATGAATAAGGCACACACGCTATTCTAATATGCATGCAAGGGTGAATCACGAAAAGTAAAGACGATTAAGCTCCTTCCGTCCAAAGGTCGATGCCCGAAATCATAGCCAAGAGGGCACCAACTTTTAGATGGACGGGGTTAGTAAAACATAGGACTGGAATATGCAAACAACTAGTGCTTGCCTGGCGACGATCGGCCTCGCAAAGGAATCATCGGCGTTAATGATCAACCTTGCTCGCGGCGACATCTCGATCCAAATTCCATGCCTCCATGTCTTCACTGGAGGTTGTCGGCATCCACGGCTCCAGCATAGTCGTTGGCGACATCCTGGCCCGTCCTTTGGTCTTGACGATTCCCCGGGGTTCTATCAACACTCGCGACTCTCGATAAAAATATCGGTACGGTCTATACGCAAAACGACATGCAAGCAAATCAACCATGGCACATATATCTTAATAAAAATAATAAATAAACAAGATACCAGCGATTAGTGCCTCGGTCTTCAGAACCCGCATCGGATTTGATCAAACTCCGGCCGGAATATTTTTCCCTTCCTCAGCGTCGCTAAACGCTCACTTGGTGAAGTCGGCAACGACTACACGCAAAACGAGACACACGCGTAAAGGTCGTTGCAGGGGAAATTCTGAAAAATATCACATAATTACTATGGGTATAAAAAATTAGTAGGAGGCTAGGAAAATTAATTTGGAGTGAATCGGACCTACTGTTTAGGAGAAATAAAATGGTGAAGGTGCACTGTTCATCCAAATGTGCACAGCCGATGAAACAAAAGGGGATCGGGCTCTGCTCTTCTTCAACCCCCTCCAGATCGACGTCTCCTTGAACCACGTGGAGAGAGAGAGAGAGGTGGAGAGAGCATCACGGGAGAGGGAGGCCACGGGCTGGGGGAGAGGGCAGCACTCCGGTGAGGGCGGCTCGGCTGGGTGGCACTGGGCTCGGCGCTCCGGCGGCGTTGAGGGCGGCTACGGCGGCGCAAGGCAGCCGGCGGCGTGAGATGGGCGCGGCGCTCCGGCGGCACCTGGGTCGGCAGCAAGGCAGATACGACATCCCGGGCGGCCCGCTCCGGTGGGGCTGGGCGATTGTAGGGCAGCGGCGTCCCGGCCTGGGGAGCGGGGAGGCGGCGCACCAACGGGAGGCGGCGGTGGCTCGTTTCCATGGGCAGGGCCAGCGGCAATGAGGTGAGGCGCACGGCGGCATGGCTCCATGGGCAGGGGCGCGACAACGGACTGAGCTGGGGACCAGGGCAGCGGCTTGAGGTAGGGGACGACGGCCGCGGCTGTGGGAGTAGTGCTAGGGTTTTACTGAGTATGGCTTTGCTGTGTTTTTGGGCATTTATACCGAGAGGAAATAAAGTGGAATACATCTGGGCCGGCCATGGGCTGCAGATAGGGCCCGATTGGGATTTCGGGTACGTGAGAACTCGGTCGAGGCGGCTCCTCCTCGCAGGATAGCGGTTGCCTCAAAAGGACGGCCAGACACCGGTGTCTTGGCCAGTGGCGGGGAATGTGCAGATGACGACGACCGGGCTCCGACGCCTTAGGTTTGGGTCCGATGGTCATGGGACGATGTGATGGGAGTGTTGGTGGTTTAAATAGAGAGGCCGGCGAGGTACGGCTCGGCTGAGAGAGAAAGAGAATCTGACTGGCCTATGATACAAAGGAGGTCGATCGGGTTTAGGTTAAGGATAGGAAGGGAGAGGGATCTTGCCTGGAGGGCACTAGGGTTTTGGCCGAGACAGCAGTTTGGGCATGGCCGAGAAAGATTAAGGTTTCGGAGATGGACAGCTAGCTTAATTAGGGTTTCGGTCGAGGGAATCGAGCTTGGGTTTCAATCGAGAGACGATAATCAGGGTTCCGACCGAGGAACGAATCAAAGCGAGAAGAGTGCTTTTGTATATGAAATCGTAAGGTTTGGAATTTTCTAAATTGTAAACCATAATGAAAATAATTAATAAAACAAATTCTTATATGCGAATTAATTTAGGGATTTTCATATAGAAAATACAATAAAAATTCATTTAACTTGGTTTTTGTATATCATAATGAAAATAATTAATAAAACAAATTCTTATATGCGAATTAATTTAGGGATTTTCATATAGAAAATACAATAAAAATTCTTTTAACTTGGTTTTAGTTTTAGAGAAAACTTGGGACATTCTAATATTTATTAGGATGTCACAAAACTTCCCCCCTTAACGGAATCTCGTCCCCGAGATTCAGAGAAGGGTAAGGCGGGTATTCCTCCCCCCTTAACAGTATCTCGCTCGTCCATCCGATTTAGAGAAGAGTCTCGGAATAATATGAAAATCATGGGCCTATGGGTCATGACCCAACACGCTTTAGCTACGCACTCTAATGCTTCCTTTTACTTGGTTCCAATACCAACGATACTCTCTTTCTCCATCCAACCACGCTATCTTCTTGGGCTTTCTTATAGAGTTTGTTGGTTGCTCCAATCCAATATCCTTTTTGGTATGATCCCAACTTTGGTATGATCTTTAATTTGCTTGTCATCCATGTGCTCACAATTCTTTACTCCAGGGTTTTTCTCCTTCGTTTAAACCTTTTTGAGTGACCATATCTGGTCTCCGATGTTTCTTTGTCTTCGGCGTATTCTCGATCAAATCTTCAAGCAAGAATAGATAAGAGGGAATAGCAATTGAACAAAAGGGAGGTACGGTAGAGAGAAAGATAGAGAATAGAAAGAAATCTTATTCCACAAATGATTTGCACTGTTGCCCGTTGTTTCGTTCTTGAAAATGGCTCCTTCTTGATCCAAACTTCCAACGAAAATAGGTGAGAGAGTTTTACTTTTGAACATGGAGAGAAAATAGAGAACGGACTGAGAGAATAGAAAGAAATCTTGATCCACCAATGACTAATACTCTTGCATGTTGCTTCTTTTTTTTGTCTGTTGCTTCCTTCTCGATGTTACTTTCTTTTCATGCTCCGAAATTACTGAAAACGATGAGAGGCTAAGCGACATCCCACATAATTTTAAATTTAAAATAGCTTTAGGAAATTCGATTTTAGCACTCAATACAAAGATCCAAATGAATAAGATCCCACACTCTCTTAATCATCTTGCACACACCGAGGGTGGTACAAAGATTTATCCATTTTAAAACCAAAGCAAACATGGTTTATATACGCAAGCAACAAGTTATTGATTATATTAGTGCCGTATTATCAGCTATCTTATTCTCCATACATATGAAGTACTAAAGTTTATTTAGTGAAGCACAAGACTATTTTAAGACAAAGAGAGAAAATTTTTTGTACGAAAACACGGGGAGTGTCATACGGTTTGTTTTCTTTTTCTTTATATATTTATCAAATCTTTTTTTAGCACCTTTTTGTTTCTTAACCAAAAGCTCTTTTCTTCTTGTAAATAAAATCATTTGTATTTTATGTTTTTTTATATTTTTTTTGTATAAATCAAATCTCACTATCTTTTTTTTACACCATTTTGCAAGAACATTTTTTTAATCCTTTTCCAGTTCTTTTTATAAAAGAAAATTGCTCCTTTCGTAAATAATTTTTTTACACCTTTATGGACGAACATTTTATTTTTGAATCATTTCATTTCAATGCACTTTTTTTAAAAAAAACATAACCTTTCATATTTTTTTATTTTTATTAGAAAAATACCTTTTTGCAATAACAAATTATTTTTTAGCACTTTTATTTTTGTAAATTGAAAGTTTTGTAATTTTTTTTACACCTTTTTTCCGGCCCTTGTATATTTGAACTATTCTTATTTTTTAAAAAAGTTTTCCTTTCGAATAAGTTTGATGAAACTTTTCAAAAGAAAACAAAATTCTAAACAGTGCAAGTAAAGTGTTGGAGATTTCGAAACAAAGATTATTCAAAACAAATACTTTAGAGAAATGACCCTTTTTTGTATATACATATATTTTGATATAAAGAAGTTGCATAAACTTTATAAATGATTTCTCTTTTCAAGCTAAAACAAAAGGTTTTAAATTAATAAATACGATTGGTAAAAATTTAAAATAATAACACACCTCCACATACAAAACAACACCTTTTTTGTGGTTAAGCCATAAGAAAATATTTTTATTTCATTTTCTTTCAATAACAAAAATAATAAAACATTTTTATTCTTTTTAAATTCCTTTTTCATAAAGCCAATGTATATTTGGAAACCAACAATGTTTGAAGTAAATATTTTGTTGGAAAAGAAAACATCGTTTTTAAAGGTAAGTTGAATAAATCTTTTAAATCTACCCTTTTTCAACCAAAATAAGAAGTATCAACTTAGTAAAAATATTTATTATTATTTTTGCAACAACCTTTTTTTTTCAACTTATCTTGATCTTCACTCACTATCTTGATCTTCATGCACCGTCTTCCTTCATTAGTCTTGAAGTGGTGGATTTTCATGGTTCCTTCTTCGGGTCTTCTTGTTGTGGCGACTCTTACATCTTTCATGCGATTCTCCGTTCAATCTTCTCGTAGTTGCAAAAAGTAAAACAAGCAACACACCAAACAATTTCCTACCAAATAAATAGCTATCTCTATTACTTCTAATTAATGAATATCCGCATCTCAATGTGAAAACCAAAAGTTGATACGGTATACTCCACACAAAAATAATATTTTCTTATACGATTCCTAACACTTATTCTTCTGAAAGTGAATCTTCATCAAGTGTTCTTCTATTTCCCCTATTCTTCGGCAATAATCTCTTCATCGACATGCTTGTTCCGTTGTTGATATTGATAGCAAAATAACTCCATCTTCTTGAACAAAGTTGGTATACTGGCTAAGTTTGGAATTATAAGGGACGGTAGAATTAAATTTGCCAAGTAGAAGAATAGACAAGAATAAGATGAAATTTGGAGAATGAATAGATAAGAATGAAAGCAAAGAATGCTAAGTAGGAAAGGACTAGACTTCTCTCTATTTCTTCTCTTCTTCGGCGACTGTCACTTCTTCATTGCTGATGTTAGTAGCAAAACAACTCCATCTTCTCGAATGGGTAAAGGCTACACTTTGAAGTATAAGAGCGAATAGAATAGATCTTTGTGAAGGTAGTAGAGTAGACGAGTAGACAAGAATGAATATCAGAGGACAAGTAGAAAAGATTGGAAGTAAGAATTCGTAACAAGATAAAGAAGTACTAGACTTTGAGAATAGATGTTTGGAGAGAATAGCAAAGAAGTTTTCAAAACTTTTTTATTTGAAATACATCCTTAAGATTCAAAGGCCAACTAGCTATGGTATCCTAAGGTCAACACCCGCTCTGATACCACTTTGTCATGACCCCCTGCGTCTCCACAGGGAATCCCGCACCATGATCTGATACTAGCCCAGACTAGTACCTCATGATGGACAATTAACGGCTACCATCGCCGGCATTCCATTATTCTTATTTAAAATAACGGAGAATTACAAGATATCATCTTGTGCTAATACAGTAAGACAAATATTACCAAGTATTAAGAACGAATAAAAAGAACATCAGAGCAGCAACAGCCTTCAGCGACGATATCCAAGCGATTGACCCGGACTCCCGCAGCTAGTCCTGCACATCTGAGTTCGGACCCTTCCTGGTCCTGTTTAGACTTGCAACCTGAATAATAAAATTATCCGCGATAGATATAATGAGTACGCGGCTACCCAGCAAGCAATCCTTAACAAATGTATGCAATGGCAAGGATCGGGGAAATGGTTATTTTACACAAAGACCTATATACTAATCAAGTTTTAGCAAAAGTGATGTTTTGTTGAATGCATGAATTGATCCGATCATCTCTAACATCAAGGTAAGGTGCATCATCACACCAGGTCAACATCAAAGGAAGGTGCATCATCACACCAGGCCAATCCCAGCCTACTCTAGTCAGGTTTAATTATTAAAAAGGGTGAATCTACATGTGCAAACCTCTCGCCCCGTCCATGACCGTGGACACGGCTATCATGATAGTTTTAACTCTGCAGAGTGTGTACAAATTTCCCCACAAGCCCCGTCTCATCCACTAGGAGAAACGGTACAAGACTTTTCCAGCCTACTATGCCCACCACTTCTCCAGCCCTCTCTTAATGTTTCCCCGGCCCGTTCGGTACACGCCGTAGAGGGGGCCCTTCAACTTATCGGTACCGGCCCGGGTCATTCCCCATTTAAGCCATTCGGTCTCAGGAACGCACCTACCCCTCAGAATCATCCTCACACCTTCCTCGCAGCATTCCGGTTTCTAGCCCACGGCTGGGACCACCAGTCAATACCGCTTCGCCGCCAAGTGACCGATACGCAACCTCCAGCCGTCTTGGATCCTTTTCGAAGCGAAGCTTCATGCCCACGCCATCTCCTATGACCGCCAGGTACTGAATCTGGTCGCCTGCACGCCTCGGACGTCCTGACCTCCAATTTGCCTCCACAGAACGGCGTCAATCACGTACCCACCGGTACATACATCACAAAGACGAGTCGAAACCAAACACTTATCTTCTCCTACAAGGTTAGCTTCACAAAACATCATCATCATCGAGAATCAAGTGCATTAAGATCATTGGAAAACAACCAGTCACAAGAACTGCCCTGACACGAGTACTTCGGACACAGTTCGGTGAACTCTTCCCGGTTTCAAAGTTCGCACCTGTTTCAACAAATGCTCTAACAAAATACTTCAAAATCTCACCAAATTTATACATCGTCACATATATTCGCCACAACACTGGGGCACCCTCCACATGGATCTCAACAACTTTAGTACATTTAAAAGCTACGTCGTAAATTATTCAATTGTAACATAACAAAAAAAGATTTGCAAAAAACATATCATCAACACCAGATTCGTAATATTTAATTTAATATGATAGCAAACTCAAAGAAATCTTAAATCAAATTTAAACCACAACAACAAAAAATAACAACAGGTAAAATGCTTTAATAATACATAGTCTCGATGGTTGTGGCGTGGAGGTCGACACAAGCTCCCCCGGGCGGCCTATGTTGGCTGGCCGTCAATACAGGTAGACGCCGTCACGCCTGGGATGCCACCTTTGGGCCTCCTACAAGCAGTCTCGACGGCTACCGTATGGGCCGTCGAGAGTGACTCCCCTGGATGCTCAGTATCAAGGGCCTTTCTATGACCGTCGAGACTAAGGGATATGTTTGGACGGCAGAATGTTGGTCATCGAGACTTTAACTGGCAATCGAATCTATTTTCGATTTCTATAGTAATAGAAAGACACCGTATTGCTTTTCTTTACATAGAGAATTTTGTAGGAGTATGATTTTGTTTGATGGTGATAAGACGAGTTCTGTCTTAGTGGTGGAATTATGTTTATTGGTGAAAGATGATATATAGGATGCTTTTGTTATCGGTTGTTATATATAGGATGTAGGCTGGTCATTTGAATGTCCTTTTTCAAGGAGTAAGGAGAGGTTACAACAAACCACGGCTCATCACGGCCCTTTTATTTAGTCTAAGAGCACTTGCAGTATGGTTTCAACGAGTAGTTTCTAAACATACCACACCATGCATGTATAGACTACTATATGTATATAACCATCACACTGTATCGTATTTAGTAATAATTTATTTCTCTCTTATTTATAAACCATCTCTTATATAAGAAATGACCATGCTCTCTCTTCTCATTAATTATTCCACACCTTATCAATCCGTCCAACATGACAATTATAAAAACAGCTAATCAACATCGTTGCTTTTATAATACCCTTATAAATCATCAGTTTGAAACAAATTTTGTTGATATACATCCTTCTAGCCCTTGATCACACTACTACAGAAGTGACATTTACTACTGATTGGTAAGGACCAACGGTACCAGTTTTTGAACCGGTAATGGTACTTTGGGATTGATGCCTAGGAGGCATTAGTACCAGTTCAACCAACTGTTACTAAAGGGGTTTAGACTTTGAAAAAAGTTATGAACACTACAGGAAATGATTTCTGTATCGGCGGCCAAATGAATCAATGTCGGCGGCCAACGAGCCGACGATAATCTGTGTCGGCGGCTACCAAACAAACCGGCGACAGTGATAGTCAAAGGACAGCAGTGTCGTCCGCTGCTCAAAACCCGCCGACATATCCTGTGCTGCCGATCACCCGCCTTCCGAATTTTGAAATTCGGTTCCCGCCAAACAAGTTTTGTCTGCGGCCATAATACTTGTATCGTCGGCAGAACACCCGACGACAAGCTGTGTCACCGGCTTCCTAAAGACCACCGACAAAAATGGTCGTTGGGTCCACGGCCGTCGACACAGATAATATGGCCGCAGACAAAATAATTTTTTGGACCGGCAGTTCCACCAAGGCCCACATGGCAGACGTGGTTATTCTCTATTATGTGGGGCTAGTACGCTTGAAAATTGTAATGTACACGCGCGGTTAGACTTGTGGGACTTTTGTCGGTGGCATGGACGCTAGCGTCGACACAACTACAATACTGTCAGAGGCTAGGCAAGGAGCCGACGACACAGGTACGACTAGTGTCAACAGTCTACCTTTCGCCGTGAACACAAGTGTCCCCCACTGAGGACACTATCTTTGCATGAGTTCAACAACATCTTAGTCCTATCCAACCTCGTAGGGGCACTGTGGGATTGTAAGGGGTGAGCAACACTTAGAATATCATAGCATGCTCCTTGTTCGGCTAGCAGTTAGTCGTAGGGCGATTGGTACATGTTGAGATGAAAATACATCGACGTGTCTGATAGATTAAGAGTGAAGCCGAGTATCATAGAACGTGGACGTTTGAAAAGAACGAGCACTGACGATGGAATGCTCGGTGAAGGAGGACCATGTGGCTTGGATCCAGGGGAGAAAATTTTAATTCAGCTGTACGTGTACGACAACATGGACGAAATGAAGGTGTACATTAAGTGAGTCAATAAATTTCAAAAATAAATCTTAAATACATACTTTCTATGCTTCATAACTAAATTAGATATAACCTCTTGTAGTCAATTCATACAAGAAGAGTGGAAACAACCAGGTGAACCTTCGGTCGATGAAATTGACAATATGAAACGACGAGGCCGTGGACAAGGCCATCCAAACCTTCTGACCTGGTTTCATTACCATGTAAATTTCTGTAACTTATACCCGTGCACTCAAGTTATAAACGTGTCACATTCATTTCTTAATGTATCTTGTGTCGTCGCATGTATGCTTGTGTAGTGTCAAAGATATTCTAGCATGCACATCGATCTCAGATAAATGTCATGTGGATGCAACCGAATAATTAAGGTCTATGGATGCTACGATTGTCATGGATATTGATTTCGATCAGAAGCTGCTGAGTTGGCTCGTCCCAATGCAACTACAGTGAACAACGGCGTCGTGAGTTATGTCACTGGCGACTCTGATGGTCCAGACATAGAGTATTATGGGATCATTGAGGAGATTGTAGAAATCTCATATGAAGGCAAGAACGATCTCTCGCTTGTGCTGTTTCGGTGCAAATGGTTCGACCCTACTGTTGGTGTACGACGTACTCCAGAACTAGAACTAGTTGAAATCAACCACACCAAACTGTATCAAAGGCCAGATGTGTTCATTTCGCCCCGAGCAAGTCGAGCTAGTATTCTATCTGCCATACCCTCATCCAGATTACAAAAGTTGGTGGATTGTTCATAAATGTCATCCACATGGTGGATTGCCCAAGCTCTCTGAAGACTACTACGAGGCTCTCCCAAACGTGGGTCCATTCCAAGAACAAGAGATGACAGGAGAGCTCCACATCGATATTGGTGACGAGCTAGATAATATATTAGGATGGGCATACCCATCTAATATAGAAGGCCAAGAGCAAGAGTAGGCGGAAGAGGATGATGAGGAAGAGCAGGCGGAAGAGGAAACATAAGAGGAAGAGGAAGAGGAAGAGGAAACTGAAGATTTTTAAGCCACTCAAGTTTTGTATGTGTAATGTCATTTACTTTGTATTAATTGAAAAATTAATTTAATTTATGTCATTTCCTTTCTATTAATTGATATCCCTCTAATTTGTGTTCAACTGATTTGTGCAGGATGCTTGGAGCTAAGAACGGTAAGAAGGCCTTGGGGGGTCACAGCAGGAGGAGAGAAAAAGAGGCTAGCGCATCTGACGAAGAGGTGGTGGAGTCCGACTCCTAGGAGGGTGTGGACTTTCAATGGCCGGAGGGGAAGAGCTGAAATTTGAGGAGGGGTGCGAGACCGGTGACGAGGGCGACTTTGAAAAAAGAGGAGGTGAGCACACTTGGGGTTGGTCGTTGGAAGCAATTGAAGAGGTCGACTCCGAGGATGAGCCGGAGGACGAGGACTGGGAGATGCCGGAGTCCTCTGGAGCCGAGTCCTCGAGCGCCAACAATAGAAGGCAGGGCAGAAACAAATTGTAAAAAGCCCCCATAGATCCAAGTAAGAGGCCCGTGGAACAGGTTGCCTCCGGGGAGAGGTATGTGGTACAAATTTCTATGTCTTTCATTGCTAACCAGAAACTTAATTGCTAACCACTTCTTATGAATTGCACGTGCAGGGTCTTGGTTTGCACCAACAAGGGGCCACAGGAGCCAAGCCCCATGCTATGCAAACTCTTGAAGCAACTCTACCCCGGGCAAGTGGGGAAGGGCAAGAATCGACGCCCGGCGATGAAGTGGAGTGACTACTCGCTCAGTATTGATGAAGAGGGAGTAACTCTCGCCGATCGATGCATCGACGAGTTCTAGGTTAGATGTCAATTTTCATTTCTAGTTGATGTTTTTGTCTTCGTAACCATACCTCATGTTTTCTTTCATGTGCTGTTTTGTTTCAGGAGAGGTATATGCTTTTCCCTGAGGCGACCTTGGAGGACTACGAGACTTGTCGGTCTGTGCTCGATGCAATGGCGACAAAGAAGCTAAGGGATGCCATCAGGTTAGCCTGATTGGATGCGGTGATGAAGCACAACAAGAAGAAGGGGATTAAGAAGATGACGAGGGGACAGGCAGGTCAGGAGTAGGGATGAAACGGATCGGATACGGATCGGAAACCACTCATATTGTATTTGATCCATTTAGTTTGACTGGATACGGATTCGGATACGGATAGTACCGGATACAAATACGGATACGAATAATATCGGATACAAATACGGATCGGACGCGGATACTCTCTCGGATAATACGCGAAAACATATACTAAAGAAATAAGTATATCCAAATACATATAGTTATCTCTTTGTGCTAAACTTTGTGACTCATAGTCATGAAAATGATGGTGTGTAAGTATCATACCCGATAAAGCAAAAAAATATAAAATCACATACATCTAGTTGTTATATGTGTTAGTCATTTATCCTATAGAAATATAATAGTTATAGTTTATAGATGGATTTAGCTAATCGGATACTATCCATCGGATATTATCCAAGAAAAGCTCGGATAATATCCATCGGATATTATTTGTATCCATACCATATCCGCCTTGTCGGATTCGGATATCCATAAAATTATCCGGCTCAATATTTTCGGATATTATTATGCCTCGGTCGGTCGGACGGTCGGAAATTATCCGTACCATTTTCATCCCTAGTCAGGAGTACCTCACGGCAAAGGAGTACAAGCCTTGTTGTCCTGACTGGATGGACAAGTGTCCACGTGCCTAGAGGGAACTATGCAAGCTGTGGGCCTCCAAGGAGTGGATTGAGAAGTCTAAGAGGAACAGGAGCAATAGAGATGCGAACCCCAAGATCTGTGCGACCTACCTTGGAGGACGAGGCATGGGGCATCTCGCGCGTGATATAGTAAGTATTTTTTTAGCATTAATCAGCTTATCTATTCTGGCAATAAGTTACTACACGTTAACTATTAACTACTACTTGACTTGATCAGTATTTTTTCACATTTCGAATTTAACTGCAGGAAGCAGATAGGGACTTGAGCCCGATGAGTTCACCGTGTGGAGGCATGCACACACGCCTCGTCTTCTGCCCGACGGCACACGTCCACCAATGGCTCCCGCTGCCCAGGTGAAGATTGTATGTTTACGTTCTTTTCACTTATTTATAGTTACTTTGACTATTTTCGAGCTAATCCACTTTATAATATATTTGTTTTGTTGGATACATATAAGGAACTCATGATTGAGAAGCACCGTCCCGAGTGTGACCCGATGAACATGGCAGTAGATATCGATCTCATCTATGACAAGTTCGGTGGTCTGAGTCACGGTCGGTCGGGCTTCCTGGACTCGTTGGTGCCTCACGACGCTTTCAAAAGCCAAGCAAGGGCATGTTGACAGCTCACCTCCTCTATGGCCCGTGCTTAGCTAGAAACTCAAAATAAGCTTATCGAGGAGCTGCGACAACAAAACGAGCAGCAGAGGCAGGCAGAGGAGCAGCGGAGGCAGGCGGACGAGCAGCGGTGGAATGCAGAACGGCAACAATGGCGTGCGGAGCAAGAGGAGGATATGAGAAAGATGGCGGCTGTCCAAGCTCAAACTGCAATGATGTACCAGATGTTTCTTTTGCAGGTAATTAAGATGGCTTATGTTCATAAGTTGTACTTACACATTTCACGTGCTAACTAATCATGTGTCCACACAGAGGCCGCAGAGCGGGGAGGCATCCCCTAGCCAGCCGCTAATGCCACCTCCACCACAGTACGTCTTCACACAGATACCAGGGGGCCCACTGACACAGTTCGACAATCCTAACCCTCTACTGCCGACACAGATCCCCTAGGTACAGTTCCCTGCTCCACAAGAGCCTTCTCCAGGGGAAATACTCGTTTTTCAGGATTTCACACTTTACGATTCACATGCACATACATTTTGAAATTGTGTTGTTCTCTAATCTTGCAGGTGTCTGGATCAGCCACTCCTGCGTTGAATGCTCCACAAGGGGCCGATTCGAGTGCCACACGATCGGGCGCTGATCAGCTCGCCGAGAGAATGGCAGACAGTTTCTTTGTGCCCGACCCTCCCTACCATGGTTCGCAGAACCATTAGCCTGCAATTTCTCATTTATTCTAGACTTTTGCAATATTAGGACTCGAATATGACTTTGCACTATTTTGGACTTGTATGTGGCTCTTTGGACCATATGGTTGCGAATTATGCCATTATGGGATGGATTGGGACATTTTGGGGTATTATTTGTCATTTGTCTGTTCGTGAATGGTGTGAATGTGTATGTGGTTGAAATTGTGTTGGCGAGCTCATATGTATGTGTGCATATTGTCAGAGAAATTGTGTATTGTCATTCTGCTGTTAGATATGTTTTTTTGCAGATTGAAATTGACATTTCATATAAATTACCAGCTATTTTTATTGCTAGAACAAACACAAAGTCAACGGCCTTAAAAGAGCCGACGACAAAGATATGGGGGCAGCGTAGGCGTCCTACCAGAGGCCAACGACACAGCTATTGGGCAGGCACGTTCATCAGCAAGGGTGCACGGGGTTATATGGGCGGCCAAAAGGCCGACCGCCGACAAAACGTGATATTTTTTTGGGCGGCTTACTTGATGCTGCTGACATAGTTGTTGGGGGGCAGGTAACTACCAGCGAGGCTAAACGGGATATCTGGGCGGCCCGCATTTTTGCCGCCGACATAGAGTTACATCTATGTCGGCGACTTGTTTTTTGCCGACGACAAAGATCAGTGCATGGTGCACTGCTCGACCCTTCCCTGAATCGCATTGTGTCGTCGTGATTTTGTTAGGCCGCCGGCAATATATGGCTTTGTCGTCCACGTAGTGTCGTCAGACCTTTGTCATCGGCCAGCCGCCAACATTAGGCTATGTCGACGGGCGTTTGACCTGTGTCGTCGGTTTTAGCCGTCGAAAATGGTATGCTTTCCTGTAGTGGAAAAATAGGGAGGACCAGGACTCAAACCCAACACCTCTTGCCTCCTTGTGACCCACACCTCTCTTCTAACCAACTAACCCACCCACACGCTTTGATATAACTAGCAAATGCATACTTTTTAGCCTTTACTAAAACAAGACATCAATTATTGATGAGCCCTTATCAGTAATGGTTCGTATTACAAACCGGTACTGATAAGCCCCCATTAGTAACGGTTCGTATTACGAACCGATATTGATGAGTTTGCATGACAGTTGACGTGTACCTATCTGTGAAAGGAATCTTTACCGTTACCTCCAGCCGGTAATAAAATTCCGAATAGCTACTATTGCTACGAACCGGTACTGATAACACTATCAGTATCGGTTTCAATCCAACCGATACTAATGTGACGGTATATTAGCCGAGTTTTCTCATAGTGTCATGTACTCCCTCCGTATCAAAATATTTGTCACTTTTGACTTTTGAACAAACGATTGACCATTCGTCTTATTCAAAAAATTAACACAAATATGTAAAAAAATAAGTCATACTTAAAATATATTTAGTGATAAAACAAGTCACAACAAAATAAATGAAATTTACATAATTTTTTTGAATAAGACGAATGGTCAAACGTTTGTTCAAAAGTCAAAAGTGACAAATATTTTGATACGGAGGGAGTACCATTTATTGTACGTCTCATATTTCAAGTTGGATCTCGCCTCTCGGTTTCCTAATTACTTCATGAAACATTTCAAGTTACATTCTTTGACTCTTTGTTCCGTAAATGAACTTAGAAAATTTTCCTTCCCCGTCCCCTGAAACAACGGTGCCATCCTCACTTCATTGTCCTGGCTTGCCACCACGTCGAGAAACATTGGTCGTGGGATACTGATGTACATTATCTTTTCACGCTTAATAATATTGGCAGTAGGCTTTAGTACTATCCCATTAAAGCCTCAATCATATCCTCAATATTAAGAGATATATTGTAACAATAAGACTGGAGGATTATAAAGCCGTTCTCGCTTGATGTTGGGTATTCTTCGTAAGCACCTTAATTATGACCTAGCACGGTATTCGGCCGGCTCCATACTCTTTATGCACATTGTCGACGTTTGTTAAACCGGGGGTGTCGTCGGCAATAAAATATATGGGGTTATACGCTGGATCCAAATTCGATGGTAACACAAGACAAGAGATTATACAGGTTCAGGCCCTCGTGGTGGAGGTAATACCCTAGTCCTATGTTTTTTGAATTATGATGATCAATACCAAGGGATGTGTATGGATATAGATGTCTCATGTCTGTCAAACTAAGGTCCCCTGCCCGCCTTATATACAATACAAGAGGCGGCAACAGTATCGTCGGCCAAAGCCGTCGATAAAAATCCTAGAACCCTCAGGTGTACGTAGTATCGACGGCCAGCCGTCGAGACAAAGCCTTCGAGTGAAGTTCGTCGAAAGAAACACATAGTGTCGACGACTAAATGAGAGGCCGTCGAGATAGACTCCCCAGATGTTGTTTTCGGCATGGTGGGCTATGTATCGATGGCCATTACAGAGCACACGTGAGGGTTTTATATTAGGCTTTGGAAGGCTTCTAAACCCACCTACGAACGACCGCTCGAGCACACGTTGCGCTGCGGTACCGGGGTTCGAGACGAGATTTCGGCAGCATAACCCTAGGGGTTATCCTAGTGCAACGATGGCCAGGGAGCCGATAAAAACTCTGAAGCACTTATTTTATGCATAGGAGAACCTCTTAGGGTCATGCCGTCGAAAACCTCATCTCGAAGCCTCTGGTACCACAACGCGACGTATGCTCGAACGGTCATTCGTAGGCTGTCCACTGGGATGCCCATAAGGGGCTCCACTGGACAATTCGGAAACGCGTGTTACATCTCGTATTAGAACACAACGAATCACCGTCCGTGTTCCATACGAGATGTGCCGTTTTCGAACGAGTGACGTACGGCTAGGTGACATCCACTAAACTTATCCATGGACGCTAGCTAATCACACGGCAAACAGATTAATATATTTTTTAAATACATTTTCTACTATTTTTCTTAATTTTTAAATATATTTCATAATATTTTCCTAAATTTTTAAATATATTTCATACTATTTTTTAAATTTTTTTAGTATTTTAAATAATTTTACGTAATAACTTCGTATAGCATACATTATACGAAGTTATACGATATATTTAGTGATAAAACAAGTCACAACAAAATAAATGACATTTACATATTTTTTTGAATAAGACGAATGGTCAAACGTTTATTGAAAAGTTAAAAGTGACAAACATTTTGATATGGAGGGAGTAAAAAGCAAGCCAAACGAAATGTATCCGAATATCGAGACTACCTCGAGAAGCTCCCAAAGTTCAGTCATTTCAGCCGTTCAACCATTTAGCCGTTCAGATTAGCTCAAAAGAACAGGGCCTTAATTTTGTCCCCTCAACTCCAAAACCAGACGATCAATCTCTCTGAACTGTCAATATCAGATAAAATATCTCATCACCTGAATCCAACCTGGTGAAAAATATGACATTGTGGCCCGGCGCGGCGGTGGGGAGGCGGCGCAGGGCGAGGCGGCGCGGAGGCTGGGGACTTAGCGAAATCGCTAAGCCCTCGAGCCCACGGTCAATATATATCTAGGGCAGTCTCGACGGGCAAACCCTAAGCCGTCGACACTACGCTGGTAATGATACAGTGTCGACGGCCCCAATAAAACCATCGATACTGAGTTGGCCGTTACCAGCTCTGTGTCGACGGCTAGGTAGGAGCCATCGATACTGAGCTGGTAACGGCCATCTCAGTATCGACGGCTATATATAAGCCGTCGATAAATAATAGTTGTGTTGATGGCATCATTGGTGGTCGTCGACAGTGTCGTTGAGGAAGATGTTGTCGACTGCCCCTGAAAAAACCGTCGAAATAATCTCTCCCGAGGGTTTCGGTTAACTACCGTCGAGGAAGGGGCATAGTATCGACGGCTTTCTCCCAAGCCGTCGATACTAGCGCTTGTCTCGAGGGCGACCCCCTTAAAGGGCATCGATGGTCAAACCTCTCTGTTTCAAATTTAAAAATTTGAAAAACCTAATTTCAAATGTTCAAACCATTTCATGTTGTTTCCTACTAGGAATTACACACCTGGAAAAAAAATCAAAAAATTTAGAACTTCCGTTTGTGGTGACCCCTTTGTAACCTAAAGCTTTCTAGAGAAGTTCAGGTGGAAGTTTCATATTTCATGTGATCAAAACAACGTCAAACATCCCATTTGAATTTAAATTATGTTTATTTGTAAATTTAAATTTATGTATTCTCCACTATTCAATAATCGATACCCGCACGACCGCACCCAACAATTTTTAAAATTTTTGACTACTGAAAATGAAATACTGAAATTTAAACATTATTTAGTACATTAATTAAAAAGCTATATATGTTCAATATTCCTCAATTCAAACATTACAAAAATACCTGCCCAAAAAATTAACAAAAAGCGACATTTCTAATGTTTATTTCAAAATCACAGCAATTTTGAACAAAGATCGAAATAAAATTTAAATAAAAAGGAATGGAGAAAATGTTTTAAACATACACAGTATCGACGGCTAGGATAGGACCGTTGATACTGACTCAATCGTATCGATGGCCAAACGGTGAGCCGTCGAGAAACATAGACGCCGTCACGCCACACAACGTCTCCGTGGGGCTTCCCCAAGCAAACTCGACGGCCGTAATGAGGGCCGTCGATACTGACCCCTGGATGGCTCTGTATCAAAGGCTTATTTATGGTCGTCGATACTACGTTACATGTATCGACAGCTACATGTTGGTCGTAGAGTCAGTACTTGACAGTCGAATCTATTTTCGTTTCCTGTAGTGATAGTGGGGGGCAGGGTTACAAGATAAGAGAACCAGGGTCCCCTACCGGCCCGCCTTATAAAGTGGGAGGCAAGGTTACAAGATAGAGTCATGTTCGGTTACGAGATTGGATTTCTATCTCTATCCTTTCTTGCCAGACACGTATTTATCCGAGATTACAATCATGTCTTCCCTATTTGAGATAGACTTCTATCTTCATCTTTGCTTGCAACGAGTCACCCAGCGCAAATAGGGAAGTCTATCCCAAAAAGGGAAGTCATGATTGTAATCCCGGATAACTATGTGTCCGGCAAAAAAGGATAGAGATAGGAATCCTACCTCGTAACCAAACAGGACTCTATCTTTAACCCTGCCCCCCACTATATATGACGAGCAAGGGACGTTAGTTCAAGAGACATGAGACATCTACATCCGTACACATCCCTTGGTATTGATCTTCAGATCATCATAATTCCAAGAACACGGGACTAAGGTATATTATCTTCACTTGTCTTGTGTTATCATCGAGTTTGGATCCAGTGCATAACCCTGTATATTTCATTGACTAGGGTATATTACCATCACTTGTCTTGTGTTATCATCGAGTTTGGATCCAGTGCATAACCCCGTATATTTCATTGCCGACGACACCCCTCGGTTTAACAAACGCGGACACATATGACCTAGATTGGTGGAAGCATGTCAAGCGGGATAATTTTTACAATTTTTCTTGGGATTGATATTCTTGGACTCCGTTCTTGCCAAATAATAGATCGGCCAAGCATATTGTACAACTTAAGTCCCCGTCGGCAGCAAAATTGGTTTGTGGCGTTCGATTCAATTTGATCTTGCAATCGACAACAAAATTGTAATCATCTTTAAATAGTTGATTAGATCTAAAAAAGTTGGTCCTAAAATACAAATGAAATAAATCCAAACTAGGGTAGGGTAAAGAAAACTATCGGCTTAGATGTAATCTAAAGCAATAGATAAAACGGATGATGTCTATTATCAAGTTTTAGAACCAACAAAATAACAAAGTAAAGGTAAATAATCTACTACTAAGATAATAAGATCAAGAAGCAGCGTAAAGAGGGTAAAGACACTAAAAATTAACTGATTTGATCATCTGATAGGTAGAACGAAGGATAAACAATATATAGACCAGTCTAAAACAATAAGCCAATAGAAAGTAAAACCAAGTAAGAGGATCGAACTTGACCAAGACAACACTTATCCAGTGTTGTACATGAAAACCAATCAAAAGATGATGCGCAAGAAGTCGATTGAAATCTAGAATACATCGAAACTACTCTAAACTAGGCCTAATGCGATGATATTGGTGGAAAAAGTAGATTTGTATTGATTGATTGTTGATTTATTTTTACATGGCCATAGGCAAACTATTTATATAGGAAACTACACGTTTTCCGCGCATAGTATTTGGTTCAAACTCATACTAAATCTTTTTCTATCAATAGCTTCAATCCAATCCAATCTCTTTCTCTTTCCTTATCCAGGAGATCTTCTCATGTCCTCCATGTCTTCATATCCGACTCGAATTCTTACCTTCATAGACAACCCGGCCCGGATCTTTTCTTTCCGATTAAACCGATTCTAGAACCTTCTACAACTATAAGCTATGTTTCATATTTTAGTCTTAAGGACTCTTTATTCTACATGATCTTAGATTAAGTTTATATATAACTTATTATTTTCCTAACTGAGGATGATCTCAATTCTATCTGGTTTTGGTTCCCCGTTGCACAGTGCTATATAAGGGAGATGGGGTCGGCTGGTTTGATATATGCCTATCATGTCCAAACCGATAACATGAAAACCCCTAATCTGAAAACCCTACTTAATCTTTAGGTTTGGAATTGGAGTAATGGGAAGACCGTTGTTGTGTTGTTGCTGCCCTAGGTGACGTTGCTACTGGACAAGAACCCAATGAGGTCGTCACTAATACCATATGTCTTCCGACATCATCCACACCGCCTACGTCGACTCTAATGATGTCTTCACCTCATGATTAATTAATGTCTAAGCTTCTGCTCTATTGTGTCCTCGTGATTAGACAATTGATTAAGTTAAACAATTTTCTAACAATTTTCTACTTTTTGTTTTCTTCATTTCTAGCTTGAAGTCACCATTTTTATTTTTAAAAAATCTTTGCTTACTTAGGCCACAGTATCCAACAACTAGGGGGCACAAAGTTAATGTCCTTCAATGTAGTGATGAAATTAAATGAATAGTGTGTGACCAAAGATTAGTTTCTACAACGGTGTCACATGCCAATTTTCCTTGATTGTAATAGATAATCAAAGTTCCAAATGCCTGCGTGCAGTACCAAAAACGTGGCTCTTTTGACCAATGTGATCATAGTATGTATAATAGGTAAAATATATTCAGAAATAATCCATTTATTAATATTTGAAGTCCTTTTCTTATGAAATAGCTCCAAATTATGTACTCCCTCCATCCCAAAAAATAAGGCATATAAATTTTTGTCACGGTCTTCAAAGCAAAACTTTGATCATTAATTTCTTTGATGATATATTATTAATATATACAAAATGAACATCGTATGAAAGAACTTTTAAATAGCAATCTAACCATATTACATGCATAACATGGAAGATACAAGTTTTTAACTTAATTATTAGTCAAAAGTTACAACTGTTGACTTTTAAAAATTCATGCACGCCTTATTTTTTGGGATAGAGGGAGTATTTACTATTTAGAGTCTTTTCTAACTAAACATCTTTGTAACTACTGCTAGCAATTATTTCCCTCGAGCATTTTCTATAGCTCGTGCCTGGAAAAAACTGACCAGGTCGATCGATCGTGCCGTCATTAAGGTCTTTCTTAAGAATCATACTTTAATTCCAAACGCATGCATTGATTAATTGTCTTGTCGATCGATCTTCCCTCTAAACGCGAAGGGGACATCTCGCGATTGGGCATTAAGTCGTCGTGCCTTGCTCAAATTAAATCTCCTACAACTTTTATATATATATAATCCCATATCGCGATCATGCATATTGAACATGTGTGCTTAGCTCATTCCTAACCTACTCTTTCATATCATCACATGTCGATTGATGATCGATCGATGCTGCGTCGATTTGTTGTCCCGAGTACGTAAAAATCGCTTCCAACAGCGACGCGTCGTCCGCCGTATTAATTATTGGAGCCACCAATCCCAGCAGGCCACCGCACGGACCTGAGCTAATTGAAGCCATGAATTAAGGCCATTAATATAGCAAAGTGTGTTGCAACAGCGGTAGTACGATCGATCAGAGCAGCATCAGCCAAACGCGGTGGAACTGTTTTTTATGTAAAGGCAGGAGAGCTGCTTTGTATTGATCAAAAGTTGGGTGAGTATAGGGTGGGGGAGATAACGGCTCCTCCCCCGTGGGCCCAAAAACAGCTAATTAACTAATTACAAGGGGTGCTCCAGCAGCCTACCAGAGGTGCAGGTCATTAATCAAAGAATGTAGGAAGACCGGGGCGGGTCTATCGACCTGGCGAAAAATCCGGTTGTTACGCTCAATCCAAATATGCCAGATGGTGGCGGATGCGGTTGAAAGGTCGCCGCGAGATAGTCCGCTCTGAAGAATGTATGTGGACCACCAGTTCTCGATGTAGTTCGCTTGATTCCAGCCCGAGGGATATGATTGAGGCGTGGAGCGTTTAGCAGAGTTGCTATCCGGGTCCAGATGAAGCAGCTGAAGTCGCAAAGTAGGAAGAGGTGCTCGGGAGTTTCTAAGTTCCGCCTGCAAAGTGCGAAAAAGTAATCATTTGGAAGATGGCGACGAAGTAGGGCGTCAGCTTGTAGATCCGTTTGTGCAGGAGCGTCCAGAGGAAGAACTTGCATTTAGAAGGCGCCCAGAGCTTCAGACCTGCTGCAGGGCCGGCTTGGCCACGCGGCCCACGAAATGGAGCAGGTAAGCCGATTTGAAAGAAAAGTTGTCGTCTGTGATGAAGCGCCAAGGTATTTGTTCTGGCTCGTCAGGGGATAGTTGCACACATGCAATTCGAAGGATGAGTGAGATGAGCTGTGGGATCATCTGTGGGGTGATGTTGCGCCTTAGGTCAGAAATCCAGGTGCAGTTCGTCGTGGCATCGAGCACCGATCTATTCTTTTTTGATGATGCCCTGAAGAGTTCTGGAGCAATGTGTTTCGAGGAACAACCGGAAAGCCAGTAGTCCTCCCAAAAAGAAAGGGTGGAACCATTTCCCAAGTTGGCCGAGCATCCAGCCCGTAGCAGGGTGGAATCCGGGTCGGCGACTGGGAAGGCCCAAGTGGGGTTAGGGGATCTTCTACTGATGAAAAGCCAGCGCAGCCTCAGAGCCCTAGAGAAGCAGGTGAGATCTAGGACTCCTAGGCCACCGAGGGAGGTTGGGGAGCTAACCGTTTCCCAGTTGATGCGGCCCCCACCACCGACGGTCTCACTACCCTTCCAAAGCCAACTTCTCCTGATCGAGTCAATTTTCTTTGTGACTGAAAGGGGGGCTTGACAACAAACAGGACGTAGGACGGGATCGCTAGCTGGACAGCCTTGAGCAATGTTAACCGACCACCTTTGGACGTCAAGGGGCCACACCAACCAGCCAATCTGGATGCCACATTGTCGATGAGCGGTTGGAAGTGCACGTGGCGTAGCCACTTTACGGATAGGGGTATCCCGAGATATTTAATGGGGAAGGTGGTTCTGTCATCCGGTAGGTCTTGGAGGGCGAGGTCTAGATCAATGTGCCCACAGTTGATTGGCACCACCTGACTCTATGATAAATTTGCATGAAGGCTTGAGATATCCACGAACTCTCGGAGGAGTGCAGCGAGGGTTGAGACGTTAGAAGGGTTTAGGAAAATGGCTGCATCATCGGTGAAGAGGGAGATTGGGGAGTCTTGTTGGAGACTAGGAATCAGTGACAGAGCTCCAGAGTTGGTTGCCCGGTTGAGTAAGGCAACAAGAGGTTCGATGGTAAGGTTGAAAAGGAGTGGGGAAAGCGAGTCACCCTGTCTAAGGCCTCTGCGGTGCTGAATAATGTTGATGGGGTGGCCATTGAGGAGAACCCTGGAGGAAGAGGAGGTGAGGGACAACGAGATCCAATCCCGTCAGCGGAGGCCAAAACCGCGAGCACGGAGGTTGTCTAGGAGGTAGGGCCAGGATACGGAATCGAAAGCTTTCTCTAGGTCCAACTTGAGAAGGAGTGCTAGGGTATTTGATCTGTGGAGGGATTTAGCTCTGCATTGGACCCGGAGGAAGTTGTCCTGGATGTGCCTTTTCTTGATGAAGGCGCTCTAGCAGGGGGAGATCAGCTCATCCATGAAAGGGGCTAGGCGGGAGGCAAGTATTTTGGTGAAGAGCTTCCCAACACTGTGGATTAGGCTGATCGGACAGTAGCCAGAAGCAGTTGACAGGCACTCTTTTTTTGGAAGGAGGATGATGTGAGCATTGTCGAGCACCGCCAGTCTAGAGTCGTCGAGGTTGAAAAAGCACTAAAGTGCAGCAAAAAGGTCCCCAGAGATGAAGTCCCAACAGGCTTTGTAGAAGTTCCAGGTAAAATTATCCGGCCCCGGAGCCTTATCGGATAGGAGAGAAAACATAACTAACTTGAGCTCTTCCAAGGTTAATTGCGCGTCCAAAGGGGAAAGGTCGATCATTGGCAACCCAAGGAAGTCCCAATTAAGAGATCGGGACACTCGGGGGGGTGGTTGAGGGAGTCGTCACCGAAGAGGTCATTGAAGTGTTGGTGCGTAACCCGTCGTGGTTCTGGAGGGAGTGGATGAGGTTTCTCCTGCGGCGACCGTTGGCTCTAAGGTGGAAGTATTTTGTGTTGGCGTCACCATGCTTGAGCCAGTTGAGGTGCGAACGCTGCATCCACTTGATCTTTTTGACGGCGCAAAGCCCCAATACACGAAACTTAACCTACTTTCGAAGTGTTGTCTCATCAGCCGAAAGAATCTGACACTCCATGGCCACATCGAGGAGCCTGATGACCTCGGAGGCAATGGAGAGCTGGTGTTTTGTATCGCCCACCTAGGATTGACTCCATGATCGGAGTATAGAGGCTATTCACGGGCTTGAATTTTAGTTGAAGCAACGGATGGCTGGGCATATGTGGCGACGGATCGCACCATGCCTGCTGGGCGACTTCCTAGAAGCCATTGATCGATAACTAGAAGGATTCGAAGCGAAAACGTTGCGGAGGCCATGGGAGCCTTTCAGCCATAAGAAGAAGGGGGTAGTGATCTAAGGTGGATGAGAAAAGCAGCAGGAGGGAGCAAGTCGGGAAGAGGAGCTCCCAGCCGGCGTTTGCGAAAGCCCGATCAAGCTGCACGAGAGTTGGGTTCGATTGCTTGTTTCTCCAAGTGAAATGCCGACCTGAAAGGTGAATTTCCCTGAGGGAACAAGTGTCAAGGGTTAACCGAAAATGGGCCATGAGTCTTCCGTGGATGTTTAGGTTGTTTTTGTCGGCAGATTTGTATATCAGGTTGAAATCACTGAGGATGAGCCACGGGCCAGAGAAATGCGAGTGAATGGCTTGCATTCTTGAAGGAAGAGGAGTTTGTTAGGTTCCTCTGTTGGCCCGTAGACATTGGAGATGATCCAGCTATTTTGCCCATCATGAAAAGAAACCCTGGCAGAGATAGAGTGCTGAAGGAGCAGTGGGTCAGAGATTAGGATTTGGGAGTCATCCCAGAAAAGTAGCAAGCCACCTCTAGAGCTAGAGGCCGGAATTTGCAGCAGGCCTTGCAATCTATTGCCACAAACTTCCATTAGGATTTGAGAGGTTGGGTTGGAGAGTCCGAATTCCTGAATTGCAAGGATTGTAGGGTTCTAAGCACGAACAAGGGAGGCGGCGACGTCACGCTTGGCCGCAACATTGAGTCTGCGAACATTCCAGCTGAGAATTCTTATAATGGGTAACAAAGGATAACACGAGGGAGGGGTCTCTTCTAGGGTGCCAGGGGTACTTGGAGAGAAGGGGGTCCGAGGTAAAAGCCATATGCAGGCGGCAGGGAAAAAAGGGCAACCAAAGCCCACGCAGGGTAGGTTCAACCCAAACACACCGCACGCAGGAAAGAGAAACGGGCGCGATCTGCACGCAGGTAGAGACCAAACCACTAAGTAGAAGGGGCCACACGCAGGTGGTAAACATAGCACTAGGCCCACACACAGGTGGGAGGCTCGAAACAAACTGAAGGTTAAGTTAAACATAGCAAGGATGGTAACACGCTGCAGGGCCAGCGAACTACTGGGCGGAAAGGGGGTGGCAACCCTCGACCCCAGCGGGGCCCAGCTCAAAAAGGTCCATCGCCGGGCACGCGAGCCCGCAGAGATCGAAGTTAGCGGAGCGCATAGCTGAGTCGAGTGGGGCGGTGGAGAAGAGTGTCTCTAGCTATAAGACAAGGTCGTCAACGACACCCGAGGAGGAGAGCCCTAGGCATCGGGCAAGCAGACCCTGGGCCCTGCGGATGGCAGGCACCTGATAGGAACCTGCTGGGGCGAGGCTAGGCCGAGAGGAGGCAAGCCGGGAACTACGACGAATCTTGGTGGGATGCTTAAGGCGGGGCACCTAAGCGGAGGCGAAGCAATAAGGGGGGCGGGTGCGGCGACCGTGGCCTTGGCTAGGTAGCCGGGGGTCGAGGAGGGGGGTGGCTCGCTGGTATGGCGGCCTCAAGAGCCAACGGGTCAAAAATGGAGAGAGCAGGGGGATCGGGGCTAGGCGAGTGTCCTTAGCCCAAAACAACTCCTCTAGGCCATGATAGGCTGCGGCTCGAAGTTAGTGGAAGCCCGTAGGAGTGGTGAGAGGTGGTGAGGGAGAAGGCCCAGGCAGCAGCGGTGGCCTAGAAGGGAAAAGGCTGAGGCGCGGTACGGCCAGGGGGGCCATCCCGGTTGGGCTGAGGCCACAGAGAAATAGGGGGTGGGGGCATCGGCAGCCCAGTATGGGGTGACGGCCCAGAAGACCTGGATTCGTCGAGGAGGAGGGGACCAGCGCTGCTGGGCTTTGGAGCCTTGACCGGAGTGGCGGGTTTGAACCTCCCCCGCCCGAGGACTGCAAAAGCGAAGTCATCGAGGCGGCCAGCAAGGCCTGCGCCTCGGGAAGGGCCCGCTGCAGGATGGTTACGGGTGGTGCTAGCACTGCCGCTGAGGGCGCTGCCCCGTGTCGGAACGAGCTCACCGGAGTGGTGTCGCAGCCTAGGCATTGCTGGGGCGGCGAGCCCCTGTGCCGGCAGGCGGCGCCGGAGAAGGGGGCGAAGCCCGAAGAGGACCACCGCCGCAGGGAAGGGTGCGCGGGCGAGAACACAGGCGGCGACGGCATTGGTGGGCGGTGGCGCGGCGGCATGGTGGGGAGCGACTCCGCACTGACCCAGCATCCGTCGGTGAGCTTCGCGAGGACGCACGCGAGCCCGCTGCCTCTTTTCCAGGGGGGCGGTGGCACGGGCGTCATCGCTGGTGGTGGCGCGGGCGCAGAGATCACGAAATGCAGTGGCGTCGTCATTGCCGTCATTGTCTTCACGTTGGCGCTGAGGGATGAAGAGGGAACGGCACGCTGTCGGCGGGGCGGAGGCTGCCGGAGGCGGGAGGGAATCCGGCTGTCCCAATCTCCAGGCGTGGGGGGTCGATGACAGGGGCACTGCCACCGACATGAGCGGAGAGGTTGGAGTAATCTTCCACCGAGGCAAGGTGCAGCAGGAGGTGGTGGATGGAGACCCGAGTAGGCCGCGGTCGCGGCGTGCCAGCGAGGCAGGCGGGACCACGGGCACCACCCCTGTCGACACCCATGTACGGAGACTGGTCAATGAGCTAATGAAGACAAGGATGCGTAAGCAAGCGTTGCCGGTAGCTCCCGCGGCGTGGACGTCAATGGGGAAGCTCTCCAGGGGGAAGTCCCTGCCGTTGGCGTGTAAAGAGCGACGTGCGGCGTGGCGGGCCTGCTCCGGGCAGGTGAAGCGGGCGAGGTAGTGACGGTGGGAGAGATGGGTCACTGTGAGGTCCATGTGGGGGATGTCGGTGTAGGAGCGGATGAGGGTGGCGACGACGCCGGTGTCCAGGTGCGGCTCGCCAGAGACGGCGACCAACACTACACGGCGGTGGAGCTCCTCTACGTCCGCGCGCACCGCATCGGAGACCTTGACGGCCACACGAGCGGACGGCGGGCAGAGCGCGGCGAGGCTGGATCGCCGCGAGGGAGCTATGCCGGGCAAGACCGAGTGCGCGAGGAGCGGCAGGGGTGGAGAGGCAAGGCGGGGGGTGGCGGCTGCGTGAAGGCGACACTGCCGTGCCACGTGCCCGAAGCAGTGACAGGTGAGGCACTTCACCGATCTCGGCAAGAAACAATGGCGTGGTCTCTCGCGAGGCCGCGACCGCATTGGCCTTTAAGGGCAGCTGCACGGGGCAGGTGAGTGTTGGCGGCTCTAACTCCGGCCGCCGGGAGGGGAGGGCGCAGGCCACGGCGGCGATTCTTGGGGCGAACGCGCCCCCATTTCGGGGAAGACGGTGCGGTAGTCGAGGTTACGGAGATGGCTGTGCGGAGTACCGGAGCTTGGGGGGCGGGGCGCCATGAATGATGAACGGGAAAGGGGTGGAGTGAATGCGGGACGCCGGGAGTGGGGGGAGCTCTACTCAGAAGGGGGAAGCAGGTGGAGCGAGCTGTGGCGGCGTAGGACTCCGAAGCTGCACCAGGAGCAGAGGGGGCGCATTGAAGACGCGCGGAGCAGACGGCGATAGCTGCAGCGAGCAGGAGCTGGATGGGCTCGGCACCTAGCGATTCCAGGGGAGGAGGAGGGCGGGGTCGCCATGGCAGGGGCCGCGGAGGCCGCCGGCGTGGCAGTGGGCAGCGGTGGCCGCTGTGGCGGGAGTGGCCAGCGGCGGGGCAGCGTGGTCTACCTCTTCAACGTTCGACCAGGAGAACGCGCCTAGCTCCGTGGTGGAATTGTGTGTGTGTAGCTACCCTTTGCCCGGCTGTTCCAACCACTTCGAGGGTCTTGACACTACTAGAGAACTGGATTTAGAAACCGATCCATTAATACTGGTTAGACGTACACAAACCATGACCAATCGTCACACCAGTTACGGTTCAACGGCTACGAGGTTGTTGAGGCCATCCAGTACCGGTTGGACCGTGCTCACACTATTACTGGTTCAACGGCTACAGGGCCGCCATAGTCAATCATCTCAGTACCGGTTAGAGCAGAAAATCTCTCTCCGAGTAAACAATCTTTTGTTGATCGATTTTCTCGGATTTTTATAAGCGTGGTGGACGCACACTCACCTTATACTCTGCTCATTTTTTAAACTTGTTTTTTAAAAATCGAGAATCATGGTGCTGGTTCTACATGATGAAACTAATAAGATCGTCGTTATTGGCCGCACGACTAACTTTTTTTTAGTTCGGTTCTCTTGGTTAGTCCATCTTTCTCAGCCTCACAAGAGATCATGATGGCATATATGTTCTCTCGGTTGGTCCATCGTTCTCACACGCAAAAATAGAGGATGGCCTAGTAGTACTGTGTGACAACTCTGGTGTATATGTTGACTTGTCATGGATGGAAACGTACTTGTTGCCGTTGCATATGGTTTTCAGACATGTGTGCCATTAATGTAGCTTAGGTCAAAGCCTTTTCACCTGGTTAGTACTTCAATAATCAAACCATTAATGTTGGACAAGATGAGTATGTCCAACCACTTTGTTTGATTCCCATCCTGATAAGTGCTAGCTACCGCTTGCTATCAATTTAACCACGTGGTCTCTTGCAAGTAGGTCACCGATCGAGACAACATAGTGTCAAACAGAACGAACAAAAATTCCTAAAGCCGAAACAAAAAAAAAACTAGCACAGATGAAGGATTAGTGGGTAAACAAAGAATTAGTGGATCAGGATCTAAATTGCATTTTTAGAGCATCCCAGCAGCATCAGCAAATTACTGTTGCTCCAGTAATTTGCAGGTGCTGCATATGCCCCTCTAGTTGCATTGCACACAGTTTGATGCAGTCAAATTTGAATTTCCCACCTAGAGGAGTCTGATGCAGGCCGTTGATACGGCGCTACAATGGATGCTCTTAGCCTTTTAGCCCCATGATTAGAAAAAGATGAAGGGCCTTTGCTTGTAGGATTTATCCTTGTAGATTAACGTTCTCTTCTTTTGAGCTGATCTGAACGGTGGAACAGCTGAATGACTAAAATGACTAAATTTCGAAATCTTCTCAAGATAGTCTCGAGATTCGGATCCATTTCGTTTGATTTACTTTTTAAAGCGTTATGACCCACCTTTAAAACAGCCAAAAAACGGACTAAAAAACTCAAAACGTCTTTTCAAAACGTAGATAAATCGTTAAGCTGAAAAGAATTGGGCCTAAATTCATATTCGACAACAATATGTGGTAAGCACTTCTTGAAAAGTCTAGTTTCTTAGTAGCCACAGAAATCATGCATCCCAAAAGGGTTAAAAACATTAGAGAAGTTATTCTTAACGGCTAACCGTTGAGGAACAACATCATGATCGAGAGAAAGAACATTCTTGATGGTTACCCATCAAAAATTAACTCTTGTGGATAGTTGGGAATGCACTTATCCATGATCAAGAAATGGTTCCTGTCAAGCTTTATTCTTAAATTTTAGATCAATTAGACCCTTCTCTGCCGGTTATTGGCTATTGGACGATTTTGTGGAGAAGGAGCCCAAAGGGACTATGGTGGAAGAGGTTATTATTTTATGGCCACAACAATGTTCGACGAGGATGCCTAATTACCCTTTTTATTTATCTTATGTGGTGTTTATGCTTTAGCTGAGCAGAATTTACTTCCTTGCGGAGCCCTTCGTAGGTCACTTAGGGTGTGTTTGCTAGCAGCAACGCGGACGGTCCCGTCCGGCACGAGATGAATTTTTGTTTGGTTGATAATAGGTGCATTCGTTCGTCCGACATCCTCTCATCTCTTGGTAGTACATACAGCCAGTTGGCTCCGTCCGATGCAAATCGGTGAGTTCGGCTCGTTCGTCTCCTCCTCTCCCCACACCCTGCCTCCTCCTTCTCTCCCCACGCGCCGCCCACGACAGCGGAGCAACACATGTGCACGTGCCGCCAACGCCATGGCCGACGCTGGCGACCCCCCACCCCCTCTCTGTCCCCTCTACGGCCACCCCGCCTCCTCCTCCTCGGTGCCGCCGTTGGTGCCTCTATGCCGAGAATTGTATCGGACATAGAGGGAGGAGCTCTTGGCGGCGAGGGGTGAAGGGGTCGGCACGAGGCAGATGAGGGAAGAAGGGGGAGGCGGCGGCGGCTTGGCACCGCGGCCAAGAGGAGCAAGTCGGCGGCGGCGGTGGCATGGAGGCCGAGGTCCTTTCCCTAGCGCGCATCCTCCTCTTCTCTACCCGGCGACACGCCTCGTCTTCCCCCGGCGCGCCTCCTCCTCCCCTGGCGACTAGCGGCACATGGCGAAGCTTGCCACGGCAGCCAACGGGGAAGGAGGCGGAGCCGGCGCTGGAATGGCGCACGGGCGGTGGTCGGCGGCCAACCAAGGAGTGAGACCGAGAGGAGCAGAGGAGGGGGAGAGAGTGGGGCTGGGGCTGTGAGAGTGAGGGAAAAGGAGAGGGTCGGCGGGGAGAAAAAGGAGAAGACCAACCAAACAGGACATCATGGGTGGTTCGATCCCTTCCCATCACATCCTTCTCATTATTCCATGCTTGACGATGATTCACGGTGCAACCAAACGCACCCTTAGTCACCCGCATCAGCATTGTCTGCAACCCACTACAACGTTCTTGAATGGGCACAATGCCATGTCCACTGTGAAACATACAATGCCCTCTATTGAATGCCTTGAAGGTCTCCTCGTTGGAGATCTCTACAATGGTAGTGCGTACCACAACAAAACGTCGAATGAAGCTACGTAGGGATTTCCTTTCCTGTTGTTTATGCGCTCCAACTCGTCCTGGTTGCCCAACCACGTTTAACAGCTATAGTTAGGTTTTGTGTCGAATATGTGTACGAGTAGGTTACATGGACTCTGTGTTGTAATAGGCACAGGGTTGGATTAGTGTTAGAGTCGGACTCTATCCAGGCCTCTACTATATAAAGGGAGGCAACCCTGGTGTAACCAAGACAATGACTTCATAATAGTAGCATAGACAAGAGGAGGTCAGCGACCGGCATGTGGTCGTGACTTGGTTAGCCGGTGTGCTGCGGTATTATGGATTGGGGAGGAGCATCCATAGTCAGAGCCCCGCAGACGTAGGCAGCGATGCCGAACTGCGTTACCAAACATCGTGTCTCCTGGTGTCGTTCGTGATCTTGCATTGGCGCATATCCTGACAGCTCTAGATGTTGTCTTGGAGAGCCTCAATCAGTATCAGTTGTGTCGAACTCTGGAATGAGCTCTCCCTCAGTTTGAAGAGCTAAGTACGAGCCACTCTATCGAGCATTGTAAGTTGCCATCACCTTGACTCCCTCTAGTTGCACGTTGTACAGAGGTTACATAAAATAGGTAGGTTCTCTTTGGGGTTCTGACTCTCACCATCCCGCCTAATATGTTTGGGTTTAAATTTACTCAGCCATTAGACTTTAGCAGCCCAGAAAAGATAGCACGACATCTAAATTGGACGAGATCACGTCGTTTCTCACGGCCGTGACGATATGCCCATGGACACACCGGCCCTAGCAATATTGTCTAGCACTAGGGCCAAGACGGGAAAACATCTCTCTATGGCCCGGTGGTGGTGCCAACCAACAGGAGGGATGACAAGACGGAGCTAGCCTCGACGGCTGTAACAACACTCACAAGGATGTTCGCAGGAATTCTCCGACAGACAATCGCGCGGGTGATGATTATGGCCTCTTTGATAGCTTGTTTTAGTTTAGTTTTTGTTGGGATTGCAACTTTTGTTATTTTTATATACACCATTTACTTTATTTTTTTGAAAATAATTTTTTATAACTTTGTAGGGTTTTTCCCAAAGATCTCAAAAATATTTTTTAATAATTTATTTAGCTTTTTCATACCACTTTCAAAGGTGGTCAAATATTCCCAACAAAAATTAAACTAAAACTAAACACGATATCAAAGAGGCCCTATATATCCCTTAAATAGTTGTGTGACCAGCTTGTTGGGTATTGTGAGCATTTCACCTACGGTCGAGAATAGCTCTAGGTTCTTTCGGTTAGGATTGATGCCAATGCAAGATCACAAACGATACCAGAAGACACGATGTTTATTAACGCAGTTCAGCTTTTACCTACATTCGTGGAGCTCTAATTATGAGCGTTCCTCCATAATCTATAATACCATAGCTTTCGCCTGTGCCGCGCGCCTGCACCGCACGACCTCCCACGGCTGGGCCACCGCACGCCTGGGCTGCTGCACACCGCCTTACCCCGCCTAGGCCTGCCACGGGCCGCCGCGCACGCGCGCCCAGTTGGGACGTCCCACCAAGCGTCGCCTATGCCAACACCACGCACCATCCCGCCTGGGCCGCTAGCCGAGCTGCGCCTCCGCCTAAGCCTTCTGCCCTACGCTCCACCTGGGTCGCCGCTACGCGCCCTATCGGTACAGCTCATGTAGCACGTCCCTGGTCGTCCAACACATGCACAGTGACCTCGTACATTGTGGGACCCAGTGCGGACATACACCGTCGTCGAAAAAACAAGAAAAATCTCATCCACCTCTGGATCCAATCTTTGATATCTCGAGCAGGCTTCCCAGACCGCCACCGCACACCACGTTGTCATGGAAAAACATGTCGCACCCTATCCATCCGCATCCACGACACAACTTCGCCTCCAGTGTCGTAATGTAGCGCCTACCGTGCAACATCCTATCGCATTACTGCTCCCACCATTCCAATCAATCTGGCATCCTTCCACGCCTGTCGGTATAAAAATGAACGCCGAGGTCATTGTCGTCTTGTTGTTGGGCTTGTTGTTGGTTTCTAGCGACTTGGGCGACGACCAGGGCAGCAACTTGAGTGCCGATGGCATTCACATCAACGGCTAGTGGCGGTGATGGCAGCTACTCTTTCGGAACATTGGCATTGCACGGAGCAGGTGCATATGCATTGCGCTGGGCGGCAACACGGGTGCTCCTCCTGGGCGGCATCTATCAGATTAAGGTAAGATTAACTATTAGGGAGGGTGTGACATCAACACTTAAAATATTTTCGAAATACAGTTTTACACTCATTATAAAGCTCCAGAACAATCCAACACACCACGTCTTGAGCATGCGCAAAGGTAGCGCAAGACGTTGGATAAAAAAAATCAACTCAACCATGGTTTACGGGCACAGCCAACAAATTAGGTATTTATATTATCGTCGTCACTATCGAGTAAATAGTTCTTCGTACTTTGGAAATGTAAGGGTAGTTTTGGTGAGCCAATTAACACTTTTCAATACAAAGAAAAGAAAGGAACAACTTGATCATCATTTTTTTTCTTTTTTGAAAGAGGGGCAGATTATTTTTTTGAAAAGGGGCAGGAGAACTGTCGTCCTATTTCATTGATCAGAAGGAGAAAATAAAAATAAAAAGATCATGCAAGCATGAGGTACAACCACAGCACTCTGCTGCAACCCTGGCTAAAGCTAGACACATCTCCGGTCACCACCGGGAACACCGACGGTGGCCCCATAGCTGCCACCTAGGCCAAAGACCGAACAGGACAGAGATACAAAGGTGGGAGAAGAGGGAACATCACCAACACTCACGCAGTGACGAGCGACTCCTAGGGAAGCAGATCCAGCAGAAACCCCTAGCGCAGGACGGTGATCACGACGCCTCCAACAAGGTAGCGACGAGGAGAGAACCCACCGCCATCGTAAAACTGCTAGGGTTTTCACCCAAAGCAAGGGAAGGTCCGAAAAGGTGTTGCCTCCAACAAGGAAACGACACCAAAGGTGATGCCAACACCAGCCCAAAAGGGCAAGGCTTTCGCCAAGGATCTACCCTAGTAGCGCTGAAGGCAGGGGCCGCCGAAGGTCAATGGCACCAGAAGAACCGAGCCGCCGGCCGAAGACACAAAATCAAGGATCATGAACGAACGCTGCCACCCGACGCAGAAGAAGCCGCCCGCGCCACTTGACAGCTCGGAGAAAGGGAGGGTCATGACGGTAGGGACGGGACCGAACCAAGAGGCAGAGAACGGGGTCGACTCCTAAGAAAGGTCGCCAGCCAACGCCACCGGAGAGGGGCCACCACGCCTGGTGGCCTGCGCATGGGAAGCAATGGAGACCAAACGCCACGCCACCTAGGCGACACAAGCCGAATCCCACCACTAACCCGGAAAACGCGGAACCTACACCACCGAGCACCTTGTAGGGAGGGGAGGGCAAGAGGGCGAGGACGGGGCTAGGCTAGAGACAGGGGTCACAGCATCGCCGAGAGATGGACGACGGCCCACCACGCCACCACGGGAGGAGCCGAGGAGCCGCCGGACACACGCCCCTGGAGCCCACTTGCTCAAACCGGACCCCCCAAGTGGCCTCCACCGAGACGGGCTCAGGAGGAGAGGGAAGAAGGAGAAGAAGAAGCCGGTCTCGAGCTCAGCCGAGCCGGACACACGACTGTGGAGCACACCCCCTCCGACCTCTTCAGATAAACACCGCCAGGTCCGGGCCTCCTGCCCGCGGATCTAGCCACCAATGAAGAGGCCCCCCTAGACGGTCACCCAAGACTGGCCCGGGGGAGGGGGACAAGGAAGAAGGGAGAAGATAAACCAGCAACAAAGCTCCACCACGGTTCGCAAAGTAGAGGACGAAGAAGGGAAGCCGCACGCAGGGGCGGATCTAGAGCGAAAATGACCGGGGTTCACCCCTTTCACAGATGATCATACATAGCATATCTCTCTTTTTTTTTATTCCGGGAAGATAAGACTTCAAGAAAGGACACCCTAAAAACATGAAAATAGTTAAGGGCCATGTGAAGAGTTGGTAAAATTTACCAACCAACTAGATAACTAGAAGCGAAACTGGTATATCCTAATCAGGTAGATAGGAGTTAATTTTAGGTTACTGTTGTGGTACTAAAGTATATATTTTAAGCCTAAAACATTTTATGGAATACCTAAAATGTCTCACAAGACTCAATATTTAGGTACTTCTTGGAGAAGCATAAGCAATATTGTAGCCATCGTGTAGTATCTAAATTTTTTTAGCATATATAAATAAACTTTGATTAACACCTATGATAAATCATAAATGGTTGATCATTATTAATTGTCCATCACCATGAAAGAATGAAACCCTAGTTCTTAACCATCACGTTCTTTAGAAAACAATCACCATTCATCAGATTGAAACACCCTTTGTCAAAAAAGGAAAAAAAATTGACGGGAAAAAATACATGCAACTTTAAATCAATCAAGCTCGAAAGGTGGTTCAAGTAGAGAGTCAGAGAGATTAACCGGAAAAGAAGAGTTTGCAGCTAATATTTTTGATGAGTGATGACTAGTGCCTATGCAATTTGCGTGCTTTCCAATTTTCTGCCTTTTTTTATGACGACAGGCACAACGTTGTGCTGTTCTGATTCATGGTGATTGCATTTGAGCCCTGGTCTAGTCGACTAGAAGGTCTATTTGCCGCTTTGTTTATTGGCCTAGCGCCTTCTTGGTTGCATGGTTTGCCATCCGGGTTCACTGACATTGGGCTGGGTGGTGCACACATGGACCGACGAAGCTAATGCAAGGTAAAAAAATTAATTGACCCGGTGTCCTGTGACACCGGTTAGCCCAACATGGATCCGCCTCTGGCCGCACGTCCAGCTTGGAGGCTGCACGACGGGGGAGTATGAGGAAGCCGCAACCGCCGGCCACCTAGACCGCCACACCTAGAAAGGACAACCATCGCCGGCCACCCGGCCGTCGCCACGCCTAGTCACTCGGGCTGCAACGAAGCATGACTAGGGGCTGGAACCACGCCTAGAAGGCCCCTGAGACGGGGCTGCAGCGAAGCACGCCGATGCCGCAGGACCACCAAAGCTGCGGTGCCGGAAAGCAACCCCAGTGAGGAGGGCCCGTGGCCACGCCGGACCCGGCAACCCCCTCGGCCAGATGTGGAGACAAAGCCACCGCAGCCAACCACACCTACAGCCGGAGTGCCCAGGATCGGCCAACGACGCTACCATCGCCACCACCAGGGGCAAAGCAGGGGAAGGGGGTGAAGGACCGGTCGCCGCGCCGAAGCAGCAACCAAGGACCAAAGGGAGGGGAGCGAGGCCCGAGCTCAGATCTAGGGGCGTGCAGGCCGAGGCTCGCCGACCACGGGCGCCGCTGCCAATGCCGTGCCGAGGAAGGGGATGGGCCGCCGCATGCAAGCGTGGCGCTACAACTGGCGGTAGTCGGCGAGCACGGCAAGGAGTGCCGCCGCTACCACCCGCCCACCAAAACTGATGACT
>SPJY01020745.1:2541917-2574300 GCA_005191435.1 Raddia distichophylla
CGGAACTCCGAGCGTCGGCTCGACTTGACTCTAACTCCCAACTTCTACTAACTAAGAGCTACTCTACTAAGTGGAATGAAAATGTGAAAGTGTTGTGTGTTGTGTTACAAGTGAGGAGATGGGGTCTATTTATAGTGCTACGCAGCCAACCGGGGTGCTCCACGTGTAGGGACACGTGTCATCTATCCCTCCTCCAAAGGGGAATCCAAAGTGTCTCGAGAGTGGGTTGGCCGGCCTAGTGGGTCAGCCGACCCACCTTCTTCACCTCCCGGCCGTAGATTTCGTCTAGGATGCTCCCTTGATGGTGTAGATTAACCCCTTAAGCCGATGGATCAATTGGACTTGCGCAAGAAAGGAATCCAAGGGAATCCTATGCTCATTTGTGAAGCAACCGTGTCCATTCGATCAAACCGACGGTAGTGGATGGTCTAGATGTCTTCATCTTGTGTTTTTATGCCACTGGGAAGAAAACAGAGCTGGATCGGTGACGTGGACAGGTCGGCCGGCCTGGCCTTTTTCCCGGTCTGGCTCTGGTTTGTCCCATTTTGCACCTGTAGACCCAAAACTCACCAAAACTTGTGGAACTTTATTAAAATAACTGAAATGTTAGTATAAACCTTGATTTTTCCTTGAAAAGCCAAAATTCCGGAATATGTTGACGTATGAAATTGGTGTTTATTTGACGTCAACAGTCGTCGACGACACCCAAGGAGGAGAGCCCTAGGCTTCGGGCAAGCAGACCCTGGGCCCTGCGGATGGCAGGCACCTGAGAGGAACCTGCCGGGGCGAGGCTAGGGCGATAGGAGGCAAGCCGGGAGCTACGACGAATCGTGGTGGGATGCTTAAGGCGGGGGCACCTAAGCGGAGGGGAAGCAATAAGGGGGACGGGTGTGGCGACCGTGGCCTTGGCTAGGAAGCCGGGGGTCGAGGAGGGGGTAGCTCGCTGGCAGGGCGGCCTCAAGAGCCAACGGGTCAAAAATGGAGAGAGCAGGGGGGATCGGGGCTAGGCGAGTGTCCTTTGCCCAAAACAACTCCTCTGGGCCATGATGGGCTGTGGCCCGAAGGTAGTGGAAGCCCGTAGTAGTGGTGAGAGGCGGTGAGGGAGAAGGCGCAGGCAGCAGTGGTGGCCTAGAAGGAGAAAAAGGCTAAGGCCACAGAGAAATAGGGGGTGGGGGCATCGGCGGCCTAGTATGGGGTAACGGCCCAGAAGACCTCTCCGTGTCGAGGCGAAGGGGGCCAGCGCTACTGGGCTTTTGAGCCGTTGACCGGAGTGAGGGGCTTGAATCTCCCCAATCCGAGGACTGCAAAAGCGAAGTCATCGAGGCGGCCAGCAAGGCCTGCGCCTCGGGCAGGGCCCGCTGCAGGATGGTCACAGGTGGCGTCGGAGCGGTCGCTGAGGTTGCCGCCCCCTGTCGGAGCGAGCTCACCGGAGTGGCGTCGCGGCCTAGCCGTGGCTGGGGCGGCAAGCTCCTGTATCGGCAGGCGGCGCCGGAGAAGGGGGCGGAGCCCGAAAAGGACCGCAGCTGCAGGGAACGCGTGCGCGGGTGAGAACACGGGCGGCGACGGCGTTTGTGGGTGGTGGCGTGGAGGCGCGGTGGGGAGTGACTTCGCGCTGACCCAGCGTCCGTCGGCGAGCTTCGCGATGACGCGCGCGAGCCCACTGGCTCTTTTCCAGTGTAGCGGTGGCGCGGGCATCATCACTGGCGTTATCACTGGCGCGGAGATCGCGAACTGCAGCGGTGTCGTCATCGCTGTTATTGTCTTCACGTCGGCGCTGAGGGATGAAGAGGGAACGGCACGCTGTCGGCGGGGCGGAGGCTGCCGGAGGCGGGAGGGAATCCGGCTGTCCCAATCTCCAGGCGTGGGGGGTCGATGACAGGGGCACTGCCACCGACATGAGCGGAGAGGTTGGAGTAATCTTCCACCGAGTCAAGGTGCAGCAGGAGGTGGTGGATGGAGACCCGAGGAGGCCGCGGTCGTGGCGCGCCGGCGAGGCAGGCAGGGCCGCGGGCACCACCTCTGTCGACTTCCATGTACGGAGGCTGGTTGATGAGCTTGAGCTCTAGGGGGAAGCAGGCCGGGTCGCGGGTCCATACCTAGACGCGAAAGGTTGTGGTGTCAAAGCGGAGGCGCGTCCCAGCTTCAACGACGTCGATGCGCCCAACCCCGACGAAGGCGGGGTCAACGACGGCCGTGGACCACGCCTACAAGGGCAGGCCCTAAATGAAGACAAGGACGCGGAAGTGAGCGTTGCCGGGAGCGCTCGCAACGTAGACGTCGATGGGGAAGCTTTCCAGGGGGGAAGTCCCTGTCGTTGGTGTGGAAAGAGAGACGTGCGGCGTGCCGGGCCTGTTCCGAGCGGGTGAAGCGGGCGAGGTAGTGACGATGGGAGAGATGGGTCACTGTGAGGTCCATGAGGGGGATGTCGGTGTAGGAGCTGATGAGGGTGGCGACGACATCAGTGTCCAGGTGCGGCCCGCCAGAGACGGCAACCACCACTACACGGCGGTGGAGCTCCTCCGCGTCCGTGCGCACTGCATCGGAGACTTCGACGGCCACACGAGCGGAGCGCGGCGAGGCTGGAACGCCGCGAGGGAGCCATGCCGGGTAGAACCGGGTGCGCGAGGAGCAGCTGGGGTGGAGGGGCAAGGCAGGGCGCGGCGGCGGCGCGAAGGCGACACTGCCGTGCCACGTGCCTGAAGCGGTGACAGGTGAGGCACTTCACCGAATCTCGGCAAGAAACAACGACGTGGTCTCGCGCGAGGCAGCGGCCGCATCAGCCTTTAAGGGCAGTCACGCGGGGCAGGTGAGCGTTGGAGGCTCTAACCCCGGCCGCCGGGAAGGGAGGGCACAGGCCACGGTAGCGATTCCTGGGGTGGACACGCTCCCATTTCGGGGAAGACGGCGCGGCAGCCAAGGTTACGGCGATGGCTAAGCGGAGTATCGGAGCTTGGGAGGGTGGGTCGCCATGAATGATGGACAGGAAAGGGGTGGAGTGAATGCGGGACACCGAGAGTGGGGGAGCTCTACTCAAAAGGGGGAAAGCAGGTGGAGCGAGCCGCGGCGGTGTAGGACTCCGGAGCTGCACCAGGAGAAGAGGGGGGCGCATTGAATACGCACGGAGCAGACGGCGATAGCTGCAGCGAGCAAGAGCTGGATGGGCTCGGCGCCCAGCGATTCCAAGGGGAGGAGGAGGGCGGGGCCTCGGAGGTCGCCGGTGTGGCAGAGGGATGGGCGGCGGTGGCCGCCGTGGCCGGATTGGCTAGCGGCGAGGCAGCGAGGTCTACCTCTCCAGTTCGCCTAGCTCCGTGGTGGAATTGTGTGTGTGTAGCCACCCATTGCCCGGCGGTTGCAACCACTTCGAGGGTCTTGACACTACTAGAGAACTGGATTTAGAAACCGATCCATTAATACTGGTTAGACGTACACAAACCATGACCAATCGTCACACCAGTTACGGTTCAACGGCTACGAGGTTGTTGAGGCCATCCAGTACCGGTTGGACCGTGCTCACACTATTACTGGTTCAACGGCTACAGGGCCGCCATAGTCAATCATCTCAGTACCGGTTAGAGCAGAAAATCTCTCTCCGAGTAAACAATCTTTTGTTGATCGATTTTCTCGGATTTTTATAAGCGTGGTGGACGCACACTCACCTTATACTCTGCTCATTTTTTAAACTTGTTTTTTAAAAATCGAGAATCATGGTGCTGGTTCTACATGATGAAACTAATAAGATCGTCGTTATTGGCCGCACGACTAACTTTTTTTTAGTTCGGTTCTCTTGGTTAGTCCATCTTTCTCAGCCTCACAAGAGATCATGATGGCATATATGTTCTCTCGGTTGGTCCATCGTTCTCACACGCAAAAATAGAGGATGGCCTAGTAGTACTGTGTGACAACTCTGGTGTATATGTTGACTTGTCATGGATGGAAACGTACTTGTTGCCGTTGCATATGGTTTTCAGACATGTGTGCCATTAATGTAGCTTAGGTCAAAGCCTTTTCACCTGGTTAGTACTTCAATAATCAAACCATTAATGTTGGACAAGATGAGTATGTCCAACCACTTTGTTTGATTCCCATCCTGATAAGTGCTAGCTACCGCTTGCTATCAATTTAACCACGTGGTCTCTTGCAAGTAGGTCACCGATCGAGACAACATAGTGTCAAACAGAACGAACAAAAATTCCTAAAGCCGAAACAAAAAAAAAACTAGCACAGATGAAGGATTAGTGGGTAAACAAAGAATTAGTGGATCAGGATCTAAATTGAATTTTTAGAGCATCCCAGCAGCATCAGCAAATTACTGTTGCTCCAGTAATTTGCAGGTGTTGCATGCCCCGCTAGCTACATTGCACATAGTCTGATGCAGTCAAATTTGAATTTCCCGCCTAGAGGAGTCTGATGCAGACCGTTGATATAGGCACTGCAATGGATGCTCTAAGCCTTTTAGCCCCATGATTAGAAAAAGATGAAGGGCCAGAGTTGCTTGTAGGATTTATACTATTAATTGTAGATTAACGTCATTTTCTTTTGAGATGATCTGAACGGTTGAACAGCTGAACGACTAAAATGATTAAATTACGAAAGCTTCTCAAGATAGTCTTGAGATTCGGATCCATTTCGTTTGATTTACTTTTTAAAGCGTTATGACCCACCTTCAAAACACCAAAAAAAGGACTAAAAAACTCAAAACATGCATGTCTTTTCAAAACGTAGATAAATCGTTAAGCTGCTAAGCCGTTAAGCTAAAAAGAACCGGGCCTAAATTTATATTAAACAACAATATGTGGTAAGCACTACTTGAAAAGTCTAGTTTCTTAGTAGCCAGAAATCATGCATCCCAAAAGGGTTAAAAACATGAGAGAAGTTATTCTTAACAGCTAACCGTTGAGGAACAACATCATGATGGAGAGAAAGAACATTCTTGATGGTTACGAATCGAAAATTAACTCTTGTGGACAGTTGGGAATGCACTTATCCACGATCAAGAAATGGTTCCCGTCAAGCTTTATTCTTTAATCTCAGATCAACTAGGCCCTTTTCTGCCGGTGATTGGCTATTGGACGATTTTGTGGAGGAGCCCAAAGGGACTATGGTGGAAGAGGTTGTTATTTTATGGCCATAACAATGTTCGACGAGGATGCCTAATTACTCTTTTTATTTATTTTATTTGGCGTTTCTACTTCAGCTGAACAGAATTAACTTCCTTGCGGAGCCCTTCGTAGGTTACATAGGGTGTGTTTGGTAGTAGCAACCCGAATGGTCCCATCCGACACGAGATGAGTTTTTGTTTGGTTGATAATAGGTGGATCCGTTCATTCGACATCCTCTCATCTCTTGGTAGTACAAACAGCCGGTTGGCTCCGTCCGATGCAAATTAGTTAGTTCGGCTCATCCGTCTCCTCCTCACCGGCTCCTCCTCCTCTCCCCACGCCCCGCCTCCTTCTCTCCCCATGTGCCACCCACAGAGCAGCCCATGGCAGCGGAGCAACCCATGCCGCGGATGCGCACATGCCACCAACGCCATGGCCGACGCTGGCGACCCCCACCCCCTCTCTGCCCCCTCTACGGCCACCCCGCGTCCTCCTCGGTGCCGCCGTTGGTGGCCGCCGCCGGCGACCTCCTCGGTGCCTCTATGCCGAGGAGATGTATCGGACACAGAGGGAGGAGCTCTTGGCGGCGGCGAGGGGTGAAGGGGAAGGTTGCGGCGGCTTGGCACCGCGACCAAGAGGAGCAAGGCGGCGGCGGCGGTGTGGAGGCCGAGGTCCTTTCCCCAGCGCGCATCCTCCTCTTCTCTACTCGGCAGCAAGCCTCGTCTTGCCCCAGAGCGCCTCCTCCTCCCCTGGCGACTAGCGGCACAGGACGAAGCTTGCCGCGGCGGTCAGCGGGGAATTAGGAGGCGGAGCCGGCGCTAGAATGGCGCATGGGCGGCGGCCGACGGCCAGCCGAGGAGTGAGACCGAGAGGAGCAGAGGAGGGGAGAGAGAGTGTGGCTCGGGCTGTGAGAGTGAGGGAAAAGGAGAGGGTCGGCGGGGAGAAAGAGGGGAAGACCAACCAAACAGGACATCATGGGTGGTTCGATCCCTTCCCATTGCATCCTTCTCATTATTCCATGCTTGACGATGATTTACGGTGCAACCAAACGCACTCTTAGTCACCCGCATCAGCATACTTGTCCTCAACCCACTACAACGTTCTTGGATGGGCACAATGCCATGTCCACTGTGAAACATACAATGCCCTCTATTGAATGCCTTGAAGGTCTCCTCGTTGGAGATCTCTACAATGGTAGTGCGTACCACAACAAAACGTCGAATGAAGCTACGTAGGGATTTCCTTTCCTGTTGTTTATGCGCTCCAACTCGTCCTGGTTGCCCAGCCACGTTTAACAGCTCTAGATGTTGTCTTGGAGAGCCTCAATCAGTTGTGTCGAACTCTGGAATGAGCTCTCCCTCAGTTTGAAGAGCTAAGTACGAGCCACTCTATCGAGCATTGTAAGTTGCCATCACCTTGACTCCCTCTAGTTGCACGTTGTACAGAGGTTACATAAAATAGGTAGGTTCTCTTTGGGGTTCTGACTCTCACCATCCCGCCTAATATGTTTGGGTTTAAATTTACTCAGCCATTAGACTTTAGCAGCCCAGAAAAGATAGCACGACATCTAAATTGGACGAGATCACGTCGTTTCTCACGGCCGTGACGATATGCCCATGGACACACCGGCCCTAGCAATATTGTCTAGCACTAGGGCCAAGACGGGAAAACATCTCTCTATGGCCCGGTGGTGGTGCCAACCAACAGGAGGGATGACAAGACGGAGCTAGCCTCGACGGCTGTAACAACACTCACAAGGATGTTCGCAGGAATTCTCCGACAGATAATCGCACGGGTGATGATTATCCCTTAAATAGTTGTGTGACCAGCTTGTTGGATATTGTGACCATTTCACCTACGGTTGTACGGTTGAGAATAGCTCTTGGTTCTTTCTGTTAGGATTGATCCCAATGCAAGATCACGAACGACGCCAAGAGACACGTTGTTTGGTAACGCAGTTCAGCTTTCGCCTACATCCGCGAGGCTCTGATTATGAGCATTCCTTCCCCAATCTATAATACCATAGCCCTGCCTAGACCTGTCACGCTCACGCACCGCGCGCCCGGCAGGGACGTACACCCGCTTGTGCCGTCCCACCAAGCGTCGCCTGAGCCAACACCACGCACCATCCCGCCCGGGCCACCAACCGAGCTGTGCCTCCGCCTCCGCCTCCGCCTGGGCCTAATGCCCTGCTCTCCACCTGGGTCGCTGCTGCGCGCCCCGTCAGTCCAGCTCGTGTAGCACGTCCCTGGTCGTTCAACACATACACAGTGACCTCGTACATTGTGGGACCCACTGAGGACATACATCATCGTCGAAAAAACAAGAAAAATCTCATCCACCTTCGGATCCAATCTTTGATCCCTCGAGTAGGCATTGTTAGTATACCAAAGTTGTACCAAATTGTTCATATTTCAAAGTGCTTTTTGATACAGTATTATATTATAACAATTCTAATATATAATAGAGGAATCTAACAGTCAAACTCTACCTTTAAAGACATTTGTAGAGTCAAAATACGCCATATATTTTGGAACGGAGGGAGTATGTAGTAATGAGCACCGCCTTTGATATGATTTTCTACCCTGTTGATCATAGCCTAATGAATAGTTAATAAACTTCTCCTAATTAAAAAATCATTTGAAATGCTTAGCAAATGTTTTCTAAGTCAAAATGGGTCAATCCTTGCCTATCAGTGCTCATGTTATATACATGATGTTTTGATCCTATCAACGTTGCCATGACTTAGCTTTGCTATCAACAGTGTAATGGCACAGATGATCGATAATCCTAACAATCTAATCACTATAGACGAGAGAATACTCATGTAGTTGGGTGTCAGGTCTGCCTAAGTGCGAAAGTTACTGTCCACTGGACATTAGAAATACACAAATGATTTGATTATTGAGGATCCAGGTCTTAGTTGATCTCAAGGGGATCGCACCTCCTGGTTAGGGTGAGTCTGTTGCCATTTTAGGGGGACGTATACTTTTGTGAAGGGTATGGTCTTAGCTATGTTGGCAGCCATATATGGTATCAGTCTGCCTATGATTGTTCGGGGACCATGTCCACAGAGATGGCTTGAATTTGTCATGCTTGGGGACACGTGGTGTCACCATATTGTTGGAAATACCCCCTTATGATGAATTGAATTGCTTAGATAGCATAGTACGTCTTTGTTTAGTTGAAATGACAATTTTTATTTGTTCGTATTACAAAATTGGCATTCCTACAGATAAAATAACCTAGACTCCACAAAAAAAGCATGTATTCATTATGTGCATTAGGCAAGGGAATTGGCTCGCAAGCGTGTTTGAAGTTGCACTTACCCTTTAATCCTTTTAGGGGATGATGGTGACGACACCTACGAGATGCTCAATGAGGAGGCCGATTTGGAAGACGATATTTGTGATGGGTTATAGGAGCACTTCAGTAGCTTGCCTACATGGGATGGGATGGCATAGCTTTGGATTCACCACTCGTCTTTTGTTTCCCTTTTGTTGTATCAGACTTTGATAAGAGTTCCATTTTGGTATTATAATCATTTGATCTTTTGGCCATAAAAAACTGAGCCACTATATATTTGGCACTCTATTAATATAATGAGATGGTTTGGCAATAGTTTGTATGTAATGATTTAGTTAATAGTAATTCATGTCGCGTTAGCAAGATCGTGGCCTAGCGCAGAACGCACAAAGGCTTTGGATTGGTTGAAAATCCAGGACCAACAGCCTACCTATCTTTTCCCTCCGAGCAACTTCCTTCTTGAGCCTTTTCTGTAGAAGACAAAGAAGTGCTTTCTATATTGATATATACTTTAACTTCTAACTACCTACGACGCCCCGTTTTGCCCCGTTTGGCAAGCGTGGAGCATCTTTGAATCCTGAGCTTCATTTTGACCGTTCGATTTGGACGGAAATTTCAATTTCGCACTCATGGCTATGACTGATGTGCGGTTGTACAAAAGGATCCCGTGCAGGGGTCGTTCCGGTGTTGGCTCCGGGGTATGTGGGCGTTTTGAGTGTACCGCGTGAAAAGTGTGGTCTCGGAGTTGGCTCCGGGGTGCATCGAGGGAAAACCCCGTACCAAGTGTGTGGTGGTGGTGAGGCCCAGAGTAATTTCGAGGTGCGCGGGTAGTTGGGTTGACTCCGTGTGCAGTGCAGTCCCAGCCAGAGTTGGTTTCTACGTACAACAGCAGGGTCGACAGTGCAGACTATCGCTGACAAAAAATACACCCCAGATCAGAGGGCACAGCTCGATCGAGGCGGGCTCTTGTTTTCCGCCACGATGCTATTCATGTAGCGCTAGATCGGCCACGTAGGCTGCGCTGCATATGTAACAGAGATGGTCAGATGCAATGCACATATATATTGGCATATGGTCGACATGCTTGCCTGCCACAACTTGCCCATGGATCTCCGAAGGGCATCAATATTTCAATGCACAAATAGAAAAGCACATGCGCTCCCTCCTAGATAACCAGCATCCCAGCTCCAACTCGGGCTTGAAGACGACCACTCGGTTTCGGTTTAGCTTCACTCGACTGAACAATGCATGTGACGTGTGTGCCTATATATTATTAGAGAGTGAATTCCCTGTATACCGCAGTAAAAACATGAAATTATCTCATCTACCACTCAAAATTATCTCTTTTCTTTCATACTACTGGTTCATAATTTCGCCCCCACGGTATCACTCAGCGTTACAGAGCTACAACGGAGCTACATGAAGATGATTATTCCTCTATCTTTTAATACATTACAAAATAGAAAAAATCATAAAAATAGTATAAAATTCATAAAGCCAGAAGAAAAATTTCTACATACTCATAAAAATATGTGTAGTCAAATTTGAAAGTGAAAATTAAATTTTTTTTATATGTACATGTTATTTCAAAATTAATACTTCCAATCATGTCTCATGAAAAAAATAGCAAATATTAGAAATATAGAAAATTACAAATGTTTGAACAAGTAGAGCATGATTCTCTACTACTAAAAAAGCTCTTGTAGTGACGGCGGTGATTGTGGTGTTAGCCCCACCTTCCAATCGCAATTGTTTGATCTCAATTCAAAGCTATCCAATAATCTTGACCTGTGCACGGGTAAGACAAAATTAGCGGGTAGATTTTTGTTTGATGGGTATTGCTATGGGGTGGCAATACCTGATGGGTATGTACCCTTTGCCATCCCTATAAAATGTACAAACTCTGCAAAGTAAAACCATTTGAATAGCCATGCTCATGGTTAAGGACGAACAAAGTGTGTTTCACAATGTAGCTACACTTTAATTAATTTGACATGGGTAAGGTTATTCTGGCCTTGTGCCATTGCTAGATGACCTATGATGATGAGCATGAGATTGAAAATATTATTGTGATGAGAACTATGGTTAAAACTTGGACATGAGATATGGAGACATGAACTTGAGGTTGCAAACTTTGTTATATCATTTTTAATTATGAGAAATTATTTATGTATTTATGTTTTCCTAAATGCTCTATACTACTAGTTCAAATACTTTTATGCTAATAAACCATTATCTTTCCTATGATGATCCCTTACTTGGCCCTTTCCAAGAAGACTTACTTGTAGTCACATGCTAACCTCGCCTTTTATGTGGGGCCATTTATTCAACAAGAAGGTCAGGAATTCGATGAGGCGCAAGACAACGTTGATGTTTTCTCGGAGGATGCACTAAACTACTAGTGGTTTCCCATCCAGTGTGTGCTTGTGGCTGCGATGGGATGCCTAGCTTATCTATTTTATATTTGCATTTGCCAAGATTTATAATATAAACTTATGTACTAAGAGGCTTCGCCACACTTTGTTTACTTCATTAGTTAATGCAGCTTTGGTTGTGATATTTTATCTTTGTTTTACTGTGGGTACGAGCACTGATCCTTGGGACTCATACTGCTAACACAGAGGGTTTCATTTTTGTAAAACTGGGTCCTGACATAGTATGTTCGCAGAGAAGGGCACGAATCAAGCTGCCTCGATCGCAAGATCAAATCTCACTTGCGGAGTGAAATGGAGGAAAGGATGTTGGTATTGAAGTATGCAACACTGCAGACAGTAAATAGAATAATTTTTTTCACCTGTGCATGTCTCTCTAGATAACTTTTCGTTACACCGTATTATAGCATGTTAACATAATAAATTGTTTATTATTATAGTTGGCAACGGTGTATTGTTGTTGTTGCCTTGCATCCCTTGTGGGTACATCTCGCAGATGCCTAGGCATTTGTGGTGGTGTGTTTGTTGAGGCCACCGGTCGCCTTCTTTCCTCTCCTCTTCTCTCTTTTGCCATACCCTTTCTCTCTTATGCATTGTATTTCACCCCTTCAATAGTATGCCAGAGCTTTTGCTCTTTGTGTTCAAGAAAACATAATAAACTATTCAATGTTTCGCTCTCTTATGTATGATAGGACGTGAATTGAAACGGAAATAAAGGAGGGAAATAATGGCAAAAAAAGGAGGCGACGGCGAGATTTCGCTGAATTGGCCTCTGCTTAGGGCTCGGGGGACATGTGGCTTTCACCATGACAACCCCTCACTGTTCAGGGATTGCTTTCTGGGCTGGTGCTCGGAAAGCAGCCGGGCTCCCATGCTCCGGACGCATATTCCACAACGTGTTTCTTTTCCCACAGGGACCATACGCGCGCGCTAGTTGCTGACTTGCCTGTGCAGTTGCACGTCATCGGGTGTGGATGCCATCCTGAAGAGCATGCAAAAGCTGGCCGTGCTCGTTTCCCCCTTGTGCTCCTGCCCAAACCTGGTAAATTCATGCATGCAGCTAGCCGGCCAAGTGGCATCGCAGTGCTAGTGGTTGGAGCAATGAGGAAAGACGATTTGGCCGGGCATCCAACTGCAGGAACCGCCTCGGCGATTTTGGTTATAGTTCAATGCATGCTTTGCTCGACTTGTGCACGGTTTGAGTGATCTTTTTCCACGTACGTATATAAAGATCTCCATGTGCATCCGTATCCGTCGATTCTCTTTTCGAGACACGTGCATGTAAAGAAGAAGAAAAGTGAGAGAAGGGATATAAATCTCGAAACGATAACTAGCGGCTTCATGTATATGTGGGGATGAATTTAATTACCAAAGTGATATTTGAGAGTATCACTAAAACAAATTAAGAATATATTGGGAGAAACATGACTCGAACCCTAGGATCTCGCGAACCACATGACTTCAACCTCATTCTTCTAGTCAACTCACCCACTGTCACGTAGTGATATAGTTAGTATATGCATTCCTTTTAACTTGGACTTTCCACGAGAGATCACTATCGGTTCATGGCTCAAATCGGTAGTGATAGTGTCTCAAGACATCAATATTGGTTCGTGGATCAAACCGGTAGTGATGTCTCGGTATCACTACTACCGGTTCGTGTATCAAAGTGGTATCACAATTGGTTCGTGACCAAAACCGATATTGATATCTCGTCACTGCAGTTTGTGAATAATCGATAGAGATGTACCCGTAGTAAAACCCACTCCTCTAATATTGTGCGGACCCACAAAAATATCACATGGAGTTGTGCAAAATGTGCAGCTCGGCCGACTAGATCTTACCGGAATGCATTCAAAAGGCTCTTTTGGGTCATTGACAAGTTGGCGTCCCAGATTGGAACATCGAGGTGAAGGCTCAAGAGGAAGCCTTCATATATACAGGTGCACAAAAGAGATTAACAAAGATTATATATTACCCCTGCTAATTTGATTGGTTTTACACTCACGTGTAAAACTTATCAAGAGAGGCAAATCCGTCAAAAAAGTATGTGCCATTAACAACTATTAATAATGTTACTAAAAATATGGCATCGACACATTGTGTTGCTCTAGATAAAATAGAAAAAAGTACTGTCTATGTAGGGCACACAAGAGCAGTGATACAACAAAGGTTGCTGCATCTAAGACGAATGCTATATTTGCCAATAGCCTCTCTCGCCTTCTGATGCTGTAGGTTAAATTACCTTTGTTCTTTCATTCACTTTTCGAGAATTAGATAGCCTTTTTTTTTCCCTGCGCTACCTTGACGTGTTTGCTGACATACTCAGCACGAGCTATAGCTATCACGCACCAGTCCTAACAGTAGGTTTTTCTGGTGCCTTTTGAGCAATTATCAAGAAAAAGGTTCTTGTTCCTGCGTCTTTTTCACGGCTTGGATAAAAAAGAAAGAAGAGATCTTTTATGGTACTACCTCCTTTTTTTGTTTGACGCATTTGACTTTTGGACATGTCTTTGACCATTCGTCTTATTCAAAAATTTAGTGCAAACATGCAAAATAAAAAGCCATGTTTAAAGTACCTTTATTGATAAAACAAATCACAACAAAATAAATGTTATTTGAATAATTTTTTTTGAATAAGACGAATGGTCAAAGGTGTGTTCAAAAGTCAAAGGCGTCAAATAAAAAAGAATAGAGGGAGAACATAATAAAAAAAAAGGGCCTACTATAAATCGGGCGTTCAATTTTAAGAGTAAATCGAAAACTTGTTCCAAAAATAAATAAAAAAAACTTTTCTAAACATATACAGTGTACTGCTAAACATACATAATATTCTGTTAGAACATTTGGTTGTGCCTATTAGAGAACATTATGTTCTATTGATGGAACACGCAACAAGACGTTATTGAATAGGCAAAAGAACTGTTAGAATATGCCAATAAATTAACTGTTGGATAATTCTAAAAAATAATAGAACATGACAAAAAAAGACATAACATGTTGAAATATAGTTGAACAGCTCAAACATGCCAAAAGAATTGTTCAAACATGCCAAAAAAACTTTGGAAGAAGCCAAAAGAACTAATGTTACATGCCAGTAAACTGATGAACACAACATGTTCCGTGGTGGATTATTCACCCATACAAAGCAAGATGTTCTATGAGGATAAACCGATGTTTCAACAAGCAAACTCAAATATTTCATACGTACAAGTGTGATGTTCCAAATGGAAAAAATGATGGCGTGCATCTCTACCATCTTCTCCCTCAAATCTAGCGAGCCTCCGTCATGCTTGTTGGATCCGGTCACCTATCTCATGGAATGAGCGCAGCAGGAGGGTCCACCACGTAGGAGGGAGGGAGGAAGAAAGAGAGAGGGGGGGAGGTGGAGGAGAAGAACAAGGAGGAGTATCGCTATCGTTGCCGGGTTGTTTTTCTGTGTGTTACCATCAATGTGTGTGCGAGTGTAAAGATGTAGGACCTATTTGGTTTATAGCCTAACATTGCCACGCCTACATTAGTCATGCCACAGTTTATTCGGCGGGTGTTTGGTTCATACCACAAATGTGGCTTGCCACACTTTCTTAGCCATTGGGTCCATGAGTCATAAACTGAAATTTTTGCCATAATTTGCCACAAGTGTGGAGCTATATTTGGTTTGAGTACTAAGGTTACCACACTTTGCCATAACTAACTTGTTAAATATGGCTAAGCTTAGGGTCTGTTTAGTTGCTACCTAATATTGACAGAGCTAACATTTGGCAAGTGTGGCAAGCCGTATAATATGTGGCACCAAAATTCACCAACACACTTGTGGCAAAATTAGTTAAAAAACTGAGTCTATAACAAATGGGAAATGTGGCAAGCCACAGTTATGTCACAAACCAAACACCTACCAAATAAACTGTGACTTGTCTAATGTTAGGCGAGACAAGGTTAGTCAGCAACCAAACAATCCCTTAGTTCATCAGTTTGTTAGTTACGCTTTAGTATGAAAAGAGAATCTTGCCACACTTTTTATAACCAATAACATGTGGAACTTGCTTGTTGGAAGAGGAATCTTGCCACATTTGTGGCTATGAACCAAAAACTTACCTACAATGGTTAAGCCTGCCTAACTTTAGTTGTGCTTATGGCAGTGTTAAGATAGCAACCAAACAGACCCTCATGAAATACCAAAAACTTACCTACAATAGTTAAAGAGAAAATTGCACTATAACTCCCGAAACTTGTACCAAATTGCACAAAATCCCCTAAACTTTGAAATTGCTTTCTCAGCTCCTAAAACTTGTCTCTAGTTGCACCGTTAGTCCTGGCTGTTAGGATCCGTTACATATTCTGTTAAACGGTGACATGGCGCCCACGTGGCCGTTAAGTGCTGACGTGGCCCCAAAAAATCAACAAAGACCTTAAAAAAATTAGGAAAATTTAGAAAAACCAAAAAAATAATTCATAAAATTCATAAAAAATCTAGAAATTTCATAAAAAATCCGAAAAATCATTTAAAAATCTATAAAACTTTAAAAAATAAAAAATAATTCAAAAAATCATAAATAAATCCAAAAATTCATACAAATCCAAAAAAATAAATAATCATTAAAAAATATGTAGTGAGACCAGATCCTCGCGAGGCCACATCATCAAAAAATTTGGCGGTCTGTTCCAGCCGGACAGCCACGTAACCTAAATCCGGTCGTTCATCCAAATATAATATATAAAAAAAATTCTTCCATTGAATAACTAACGAGGCGTGCACCTTGCCCGGCTAGCTAGCTGAGCTAGCTTTCAAATACAAGTCTTTTCTTCAAATTCCACCTCCCCTTTTTCTCCCACATTCCCTATTTTACTAGCAACGCAGCGCCTACCTCTTCTCCTCCCGTGGTCCCGCCATCCCCCTACTCTCCACTTCTTTTTTTCTTCTTTACTTCTTTTCTATTTTTCTTAGGTCGCAAAAAATGAAAGTTTGCAAAAATAGAACTATACACACAGAAAGAACATTCATATAAAGTTTGGACGTTTTTTAATATTTCTTTCAATTTTAAATTTAAAAAGAATTTGATATTTTCTACTTAGACTATATTTTTTCCTTTTTATTTTGTCCTCCCTTTCCCCAAAAAAAAACTAGAAAACAAAAATAAAAGCATGGCTGGACCAAAATAATCCATATAAATGTAATTTATTTTGAAAATATTGCAAAATAGAAATTTTAAAATAATGTTGGCCACTTCTTTTTGTCCTTTCACCTCCTTTCTATTTTGTTTTTTAAGTAAGTGGCATGATAATTAAAAAAATTGAAAGTTTGATAAAATTGAATCATGCATGCAGAAAGAACATTCATACAAAGTTTGGATGTCATCCGATATTTTTTAAAGTTCATATTCAAAAGTAGTATGATCTTTCCTATTTAGATCATATTTCTCACTTTTCTATTTTATGAAGCTTGCATACATGGAAACGTGGTTTGACCAAAAGAATCCATAAAAAGCTCATGAATTTTAAAATTTTGAAAAAATATAAATTCTAAAAATAACAAATGGAACCATGCCTGCTTCTTTTTGTCCTTCTTTCCTCCTTTTCATTTTGTTTTTGTAGATCACAAAAAATTGAACAACCTAAAAGTTTGCAAAAATGGAACCATACATGCAGAAAGAACATTCAAAGCTTGATGTCTTCTGATATTTTTTATGTTCATATTTAAAAATTGCTTGATCTTTCCTGTTTACGCCATATTTCTTCCCTTTTCTATTTTGTTCTCTATCTATTCTCAAAAAAACTAGAAAATAGAAAGCTTGCAAAAATGGAACTGTGGTTGGACCAAAAGAATTCATAAAAATTATTTGCGCCTTATTGGACGAGTTTTTAGTCTTGTCCAAGCTTCCTAGAGATTTGTTCCCTATAAATTTTCTAGCCTCTAGCTGTGCTTGTAAATAGATGTATAATGCCCTTCTTGCTTGCTTGAAAATGCCTAGGATTTTGTAGAAGTTTTTACTTTTTAATACCTAGCTTTTACGAAACAAACTCGAGATTACCCCTTTGGTTTAGCCGAGCTAAATACTTTGATCCTCCTGATGAGCTCAGCTCAACAAAGTGTTGATTCGAACCAAGTAGTACCTCGACAAATCTTTCCGTCTCTCTGAAACACTAAAAATTTGCCCGTACTTCAGTCTCCAGAAAAACAATCACTGATCAATCCAATTTCACTAGCTAATGTTCCATATATATAGAATTGCAGTACTGTTAGAACTAGATAATTCACTTAGTGATGTGGCCTAATACACACATATATTACTCACTAACAAACAAACACATTGCTGATATTTAATTACTCGTAATATGTTTTAAGGCACGAGGAGAGACTGGACTAGCTAGAGCACAAGAGAAAAATTAAGATTAATTAGAGAGACGCATGCGTGGAAGCTGAAGCCGATCGAACAGCCCAAGCCTCCATGGAATTTAAAACGGAGAAGATGCCCATGACAGGCACCTCCTCCCTGCTCTGATTTTCTTTTTAATATAGGCCACCAATGCAGCCATCGTTTGCACTGAAGAAATCCGTTCACCGCTCTGCATCTCCATTGACAGATGGAGATCGGCATTAAAAGAAGAAAGAAGGATGGCCGAGCTGAGCTGATCCAAGACAGCTGCCTAATCATCAAAAAAACGCGAGCATCATTCATTCATTACCACAAAAACCCGGAAAATTAATTCCGGTTTTAATTTATAGCTGAAAATTTGTAATTCTTTTAACAGTCAAATGGTTTAGTACGGTGGATTGTGACGCGCCGTCCTCTCTCCAACCATAAGACCAAACTCCTTGGACTCATGGCCATTGTTACGAAGACATTAAATAGAAGAAGCGCTCCAGGATTACATGGTTGAACCTGGGCAATGTTAGTACTCTCCACCCGAAAGCTAATTTGCGCCGCTAGAAGAACAACATTGTTTGTCTTGAAAGCCAGCTCGGATGCCCTTCACCCACATTGCCGTTCTCATGGATGATCTATTCTACACCCATGAAGTACTTCCATCAAGAAAAGGCATATTCAAAACAATTTTTTTTTTGTATAGGATAAGGACTAGGGCTTTAAGATCATGCTTAACCCTATACCCCTTTCCATATTTTTTATGACCCAAACATTATTCATTTAGTGAATAATAGTGTTGGGTCGTAAAAAGTATGGAAAAGGGTATAAGGTTAAAGATGTTACTTGTGAAACTCGATATAGCAAAGGCCTTCAACTTTGTCTCTTGGCCCTTCCTTCTATATAACCTCTAGGTGTGTGGTTGTTAGATCTACATGTTCCTCGCGTTCTCCTTAGTGACACGCTCTGTGGCTCTATCCAAAGAGGCCTTCGGCAAGGGAACGTGTTATATCCCTTCCTCTTCAACCTTGCAATTAAGCCTCTCCATAAGCTGCTAGACATTGCAATGGCCAATGATATGCTTACCCAATTCTGGTGCCAATGCGAACATGTGCACCTCAATCTTCATTGCCCCGTCAGGAATGAAGCTAACACTTTGTTCCACATCCTGGCAAACCTACTGGCACGTCACTCAGCATTCCCCTTGAACTACCTTGGCATCCCTTTCTTCGCCAAGAGGCTTCTCTACCAGGGATACAGGCAACACAAGCGGTTGGTAAGGCCTCTACAGGCGGTTTTAGAATCGCTTGTAAGTAACCGCGACTGATGCCTCGCGGAGCATTACAAGCGGTTTGGCGGTTTTAGAATCTACTGGCACGCCACTCAGCATTCCCCTTGAACTACCTTGGCATCCCTCTCTTGGCCAAGAGGTTTCTAAGGTCCACTTCCAACTATCATCGACAAGATCTCCAAGGGACTGGCAGACTAGAGGGGCCAACTGATGTCCAAAGGTTGTCGGATCACCTTACATAAACCAGTATTTGTTGCCATTGCCTTCCTACATGTTCTCGGCGGATCACCTTACATAAAGCAATATTTGTTGCCATTGCCTTCCTACATGTTCTCGGCCATCGTACCCACTCGTTTAGTGCCCAAGCACATCGTCAAGTTCAGACACGCCTGGCTATGGAGATAGAGTTCCTTGCGTTTGGAGGTCCCTACCCATGACAACTAGAAAACCGTTTGTGCCCCCATACACCAAGGAGACCTCGGGTCATTCACCTCAAAATTTTTGTGTGCACCCTCGACCTCCAAACGTTGGGCCTACACCTCAACACTCGGTCTCACAGGTGACTCAACCTGGTTTTAGATGGACAACACCATTGAGGTCAACAATGGGAACTCTATTTTGTTTTAATCAAGGCTTTAAATCGCTTTTTCGTGGTTTTACGACGAGGCCCGAAAAAAGCTATAAAAGCTATAGCGGGCTATCGCGGAATCTATTCTATTTAGCGTTTTAATATGAAAATTATATAAATATGAAATAATTGTATAATATTAATCAAATTCAACTAAATAAGGTACATACATGTTACTTTAGCAAAACTTGTAATCTAATGGATGTCCATATGATCATAATTAATGTGTAGAGTAAATTACCATGATACATTATTCTGCAAGTTTATTATAGAGAAACTTGACGAGGTGATCATTTATTAGTTTTATATCAATGATATCATCATGTAAGGTTCAATGATGTAAAAATGAGTGAGGACATACCTAAACATCTAACTTATGGTTGGATTTTAAAAGGAATTTTTAAAAAGTGGCATAGTGGAGCTATAGAGGTTATAAAAATAGAGAAAATCAATTTAGTGGCTATAGCGAGCATAGCTGTGTTCGTGGAATTTTTGCTAACCAATTTGAATAAGATGAATGGTCAAAGGTGTGTCCAAAAGTCAACGGCGACTTCTTTTTGTGACCGGAGGTAGTATATTTTAATGTTTTGCAAATGCGACTGAATTTGACATCAAAGCATCGCATGGTTCCATGTGGTTGTGGATATTTTTTTTTCAAAAAACTATTGTTTTAGGATATCTATACAAGTTCGCATAAGATTATGCTGAGTTTGGTTAGCACGAATATTTCCATATATATTAAATGGTTTGTGTTAGTTTGGGATTGTTTCGACTTGTTTATGATATCGGCAGCCAAATTATATATTTCCAGTGAGGGCTAGGTGCTTATCATTGTGTGGCCTGTGTATATATATTGCAAGTCTCCTGGTTAAAAAATTTCATTTTCTTCTCGTGCATTAAAAAAAGATGGAGCGTTGGCGCTCTTGACTAGTAATATAATTTGAGGATGCGTTTGGTTTTATTTATCTCACCCAACGAATTGCCATAATTAAGCACCAGCTATGTGTCAACTTTGGCTTATGTCAAAAACAGATTTAGATCTCTGTTTGTGGAGCGTGTGACAAGATCACTTTGCAATGGTCAATATCCCTTTGTGATCTCCAATTCGCGCCAATCTAGATCAATACTACATCACACCGAATACTCAGTTCTTTAAGCATAAGCTAATAGTAGCTTATGTCAAAAACAGATTTAGATCTCTGTTTGTGGAGCGTGTGACAAGATCAGTTTGCAATGGTCATCCCTCTGTGATCTCCAATTCGCACCAATCTAGATCAACACATCACACCGAATACTCAGTTCTTTAAGCATAAGCTAATAGTAGCTTATAATCTAAAAAAATTATGAATGGAGAGATTCGAAGGCCAAAAAATATAAAAAAAGGTTTTCAAAGCTCTAAGAAAACCTCTAAAAGCTATGAAAAAAAGCTACAAAGTGTTGCAATGTTTGACTTTGAAAACCTCTAAAAGCCATACAAAAAATAGCTATACAGTGTTGCAATGTTTGACTTCGACAAAAATTAAAAATTTCGGCTATAGCCTTTACGTGATTTAAATTTCGCCTCGGCTATACCACAGGCGTCTGCATTGAGCCAATTCATGCAGGCGATTTTTGGAACCATTTTTTCCAACCCTCTTGAACTATTTTTCTAATTTTTTTTCTCTTCCGGTAGGAATGACTAGGTATGTTGGAAAAATGTATTTTAGAGTTTAGATGGCTCCACCCAGGTGGGTGGCCGTTGCTCCGGTGGCGATGGCAATGGTGCCGGCTCGTCGCTACTCAAACAATTTTCGTTTGTGGCCATACTCCGGTGGCGACAGCAACGGTGAGGCCTCAAATGCAAGCAACTGCACAGTGGTCATCCTTTTTAATTTAAACCTAAAAGAACAATTAATACCTAAAGATCCATCAGTGTTGAGCTACAAAATTAATTATCAGTAACGAAGACTAGCTAAAAATCACAAGGTCAAGAAGACACGGACACAGGCACAAACAATTTTCCACAAGACGGTGCCTTGTGCCCATGCTTAAAGCCCTGCCCGGAGCGATGAATGTGCGCGTCTCACCTACAAGAAAACGTGCACTAACAATGACCCCTGAAGAATGGCATGGAGCTCCAATGGCGTCACCTCCTGCCGACCTCCTCTCTCTCTCTCTCTCTCTCTCCCCCGATATATCCACACGTATACATATATATAACGCCCAATAGTTGTGTGTGTGTGCAGTGCATTGTCTCCTCTTCCCCCATGCTTTCTCTCTCTACACCTCCCCAGCTTTCTCTCACTTGAATTAATAGCCCCCTCGGCTGCCGCCGGTCAAGTTCAAGAACAGCATGATCTGGCGGTACATGCTGTGCTCGGCGTGCTGCGTCCTGCTGTTCCTGCTCCTGCACTGTGTTGGCCTCGGGTGTCGCGGTCGCCGCGGCCATGGCCATGTGCGCGCGCGCGTGCATGGCCCGAGCAGCTTGCCGGTGATCGGCTGCCTCGTTGCCTTCTACCGCAACCGGCGGCGGCTTCTGGACTGGTACACTGAGATGCTGGCGGCGTCGCCGACGCAGACGATCGTCGTCGACCGGCTCGGCGCGCGGCGCACGGTGGTGACCGCGAACCCGGCCAACGTCGAGCACGTCCTCAAGGCCAACTTCGGCAACTACCCCAAGGGGAAGCCCTTCACCGACGTCCTCGGCGACCTCCTCGGCACCGGCATCTTCAACGTCGACGGCGAGCTCTGGCACGCGCAGCGGAAGCTCGTCAGCCACGAGTTCACGGCGCGCGCGCTCAGGGAGCTGGAGCTCGCGGTGCTCGAGGCCGAGACGAGGGAGCGCCTCGTGCCGGCGCTCGACGGGGCCGCGGCCGCGGCGGTGAGCGGCGGAGGCAGCGCCGCGGTGGATATGCAGGACGTGCTCCGGCGGTTCGCCTTCGACGTGATCTGCAGGGTGTCTCTGGGGGTGGACCCCGGGTGCCTCGACCCGGCATTGCCGGCTCCGAGGCTGGCGGCTGCGTTCGACGCCGCCGCTGGGATCATCGCGCGGCGCGGCGCCGCGCCGGTGGCCGCCGTGTGGAAGGCGAAGCGCGCGCTGGGGGTCGGCTCGGAGCGGACGCTGCGGAAGGAGGTGAGGGTGATCCACGAGGCGGTGATGAGCCTCATCCGCAGCCGGAAGAAGGAGCGCGCTCTTCTCGCCGTCGGCGGCAATGGCGGCGGCAGGAACGACCTGCTGTCACGGATGATCGAGTGCGGCTACGCCGACGAGGCGATCCGCGACATGGTGATCAGCTTCATCATGGCCGGCCGGGACACGACGTCGTCGGCGCTGACATGGTTCTTCTGGCTGCTGATGCGCCACCGCGACGTCGAGCGGGAGGTCCTGGCGGAGATCACGAGCCTGCGGCGCGGCGGCGCTGTCGACCTCGCCGGCGAGGGATTCGAGCTCGGCGACTTCCGCAGGATGCGGGTGCTGCACGCGGCGCTGTGCGAGACGATGCGGCTGTACCCGCCGGTGGCGTGGGACTCGAAGCACGCGGCGGCAGCGGACGTGCTCCCCGACGGCACCGCCGTCGGGCGCGGCGACCGCGTCACCTACTTCCAGTACGGCATGGGGAGGATGGAGGCCATATGGGGCGCCGACGCCGGAGAGTTCAGCCTCCGCCGGTGGCTGTCCCTGCCGGACGACGCCGCCGCGCCGTCGGCTGCGGCGGCCGGCGGCGTGTCGCCGTTCAAGTTCCCGGTCTTCCAGGGCGGGCCGCGCACGTGCCTCGGCAAGGAGATGGCCTTCGTGCAGATGAAGTTCATCGCCGCCGCCGTGCTCCGCCGCTTCGAGCTCCGCCCCGTCGACGAGGGCCGCACGCCGGCGTTCGTGCCGCTGCTCACGGCGCACATGGCCGGCGGGCTCAGGGTGACGGTGAGGCGGCGAAGCGGCGCACGCATCGCCATGCATGACGCAGCTGGCAATTAAATACTAGGAGGTACCAAAAAAAGCAAGGTCAATTAGTCGAAGGCAATACATACACGACAATACATGTTTCTAAAGATGACTCGTTTTATTGTAACTTACTCGGTTACTCCTGTGTATAATGCACTATGGTCATTATGTTAAAAAAAAAAAAAAGCGGTTTCACTTCTTTGTGGGCGCCTGTGTTTTGGTCATCTCGCAGGCGCTCGCGCTCGCTGGCGCAGCTGCTGCTCTCGCTGTTCGCTGCTCGCCACCCACCCGCGCTCGAAGGACGCTGCAGCGCGCCGACGCCGCGAGGACGCGCGGGCGCGGAGCTGTTGCTCTCGCTGCTCGCCCTACCCACGCTGCTCGAAGGACGCTGCTGTGCACCGACGCCGCGAGGACACCCGCCCGCGCGAGGACGGCGCCGATGCCGCTGCGCCGTCCGCCGACGGCTCGTCGATCTACTCTTCTCTACCTCTCTAATTTGCTCGATTTGTAGCTTACGGAGTTTTTTTCACTTTGTTTATACTGTTTTTTCAGTACTTATGTGCGATGAAATTTCTATACAATCGTAGTGAAATTTCTGTGTAATCGTACTGAAAAAAGGGGGCACCTGCACGAAACGCAAAATGCAGGCGCCTGCACTGTAGTCGGTCCAAAAAAAAAAAGATAAATGCGCACCCAAAATTGCTTTGCAAAACAAAAAAATTGTTATCCACGTAAACATATCCTCTGCAGTAAGGTAGAGAGATGCGCTGACTGACATGTCGGCCCATAGAGGATAGGGCCCACATGTCAGTGGTAGTAATTTCCTCTGCCGTACGGCAGAGGATTTGCCTCCATTATTCACTAAGTTGAAATACTCATTTTAGTAAGTAATTTTCTCGATGACAATTACCAATAAATACTTTACTTGCGTCGTGCGATAGTGTTTCTAAATTACGGCTAATCTATGTTTTTATGTCTACGATTTTTGAATTTTCATATATAGTTCCTCCCTTAAAAAACACACGTCATTTTTCGACGATGACAAGACCCAAATCGTAATCACTGATTAATATCCTATTCTATCACAAATATTTCATATGTTTGACTAAGCGCAGTCTCTAAGATGTAATTTTAACCACTAGTATCATTACGGTTTTTTGATGATTAATTAAAATTGTATATTGTTTAAATACGTTTTGAGACAAATCTATATGTATGATTATTTATATACATAATCTAATAATTTTAAAAACATATATCAAAACATAGTATTTTTCTTCCGAAAACCTATGTACCTTTAGAAACATCCATGTAGAAGAAAAATCAAGAGTCAGACCGTACGTACCCTTCGAAAAAGGAGGATTTGACGATTTGCTTGTTAGAATAACTATGGGGTTGGCCCATTTAATTATTTTAATAGAAATTCCAAGAGGCCCATTTAATACTAAACCGTTCGAGAAATTGAGAGGAGAATATCTCAACTTAAATAGTTGGATTGTGGTTCTCCCAATTAGAAAAGTGAGAAAAGAGAAAGACAGGGCCATACACGCTGAGCGTGACGTGACGTGTCGAGCCGGACGACCTCTCCCTGAGCCGGGCGACCTCTCCTCGGGCACGGGCGAGCTCTCCCCGAGCCGGGCGACCTCACTCTGAGCACGGGCGACCTCACCCTGAGTGGGCGACCTCTCCCAGTAACCGACGATTAATGACGTTCGTTACTAGTGGCCAGATTAATGGCGTCCGTTACTAGTGCTTGATGGCGTCCAGGTTCGACGAACCTTCTCTTCCTGGCGCCTATAAAAGCATGAGCACCTCTCCCTGTGTAATTGACTCTCGCTCTCAAGAGCTCTCTCTCCCGCACATTCCATTCTTCCATCTGTAGCGCTGCCGTTTTGCATTCCCGCCTCTGTTTCCTTGCGCGCACAAGGAGCGGAGGGAGCAGGCCTCCGGAACCTCGTCCTTCTCGAGATCCTGCTCGGGATAGAAGGCCGATAAGGTTTTTGGGGAGCGTTCTCACGCGACTGCTCGAGTTCTTCGTCCCTGGATCGTTGCGAGGAGGCACCTGTACATCTACACTGCATCGACGTTCGACTGCACCGATCTCTACACTGCATCAACACTTCACTGCAACAACTTGTGATCGTCTACACCGACCATCATGGCGAACAACAATGAACAAGTCATTGTTCCGCCGGCGCCTGTGCCTGTGGTGGCACCGGCTCAAGGGTATATTTATTTATACCGTGCTTTTGTCTCTTTGTTTTCCTGTTCATTAGCCTTTGCGTATGAGATAGATATTTTTATATCTAGTACCGCTGGTCTTGAACTGGAAACTGGCAATTGTTTAATTATGATTTACATAATTTTGTGGATTAAAATATTAAGAAAATTCCTAATATTTTCAACATTGCCACTCTCAACATTGGTTTTCGCTGAAATGCCACTTTGGTCCACAGTCATACACACAGATGATCACATGTGTAATATACACAGAGTGGCATACTTGGCGAGAATCAATGTTGAGAGTGGCAAATCATCTATTTTTTTCTCGAAAAACACCCTTGAAAATACTATAGGGGGTAACTTTTTTTAAGCACAGATTTAACATGTTAACTAGGATCCAATGCTCATCTTTGTTGTTTGTGGGTCGCTTGGCTGTCGTTGGTCATGAAAGAATGATCGGTTTTGTTCTTAGTTGAGCATAGATAAGAGCATGTGGGGGGTTTGGGTGACTTTTCCCTCAAATGGGGTTAGGTGATGGATGTGTGCTTGACTGCAAGTAGCGGTCAGTTGCAGAGCTCGGAATAAAAACGCTGTGGAAATATCAACTTGGGGGGAAGGGAAAAAGTTTGGTGAAGCTGCGACCGTTTCGAGGAAGAGGGGAGGCGAATGGAAGCAAATGAGTAGCGGTTTTGGGCATCGTGGACCACGTGCGGATGTATAGTTATATGTGCCCATCTGCCTTGATATCCTGCAGCTAAACTCGCTTTCAAACACGGAAATATTCTTCATTTTTTTTTAGGAATGCCTAAGTAACAGACGACCCCACCGATCATTTTTAACGGAGGAGGTGATTTATTTATACACTGATGCAGCGTTGACATCATGATATCATTAACATGGAGTACGTAAAAATTGAAACCGTAAGATGCACCATCGAATTTTTTGAAACTACGTGAAACTTTCTTAACTATGTGAAACCACTAATTAAAATTACATGGAAAACAAATTAATGTACATAAAAATATCTGAATCTAGTAGTTCAGTGGAAATAACTTTAACCCATCAATGTTGTCTAGCTGCGCCATTTTATTTCCAAGAGCATAAGGACATCATTCTATATAATCTTGAACAGGGGCGGATTTAGGGGGTGCCCGGTATGCACGGGCACCCCCTCAATTTTTTTTAAAAATTTTAACCCTATATATGCCTATTAGGTCTTATATTAAAAGAAAAAGACTATTTCATAAGATATTCTGGCCATTTCACCTTGAGCAGCCCACTAAAATGATCCAATATCATTTCCAACTAGCCACCCGCCCACCCCTGGCCTGGCCCATTCGGCCCATTGCAGCCAAATTTGGGGGAAAATCCCCAAAATTCCCCATTTCCCAACCCTAGCTCTCCCTCACACTCACGGCCTCACCTCACCCGACCGGCGCCGCCTCCCACCCGTTCGCCGATCGTCACCACCTGGCCCGCCGCCCGTTGCCTCCCGTCGTCCGCCGTCGCCGCCTCCACCCTAGGCTCCAGCACGCGGCAGCACCGGCACGGCCACGGGCCGCCCTGCCACGGCGCCGCCCCCCGTCCAGCAGGCCACGGGCCGCCCCGGCCTGCTCCGCCTCGGCGCCTCCACCGCCAGCCGCCGGTGGCCAGCCGCCTCCTCCGACCTACGTTGCTGCGCACCTGCTACCTCCTCTCTCATGCTCGCTATTTGGAAGATCAAAACGATTTTTCCAAAAGCAAACAAATGATGACCATTTCAGAAGAGAGGTGTTCCTTGCTATCATTGATAGTATTCTTCAGGGACTTGATAGCAGATTTGACAAAGTTAATATGGAGCTTCTTGTTTGTATGTCTGTCTTAAATTTTGCCAACTCATTTGAAGCATTTGATAAGGACAAAGTACTTAGGCTTGCTGAATTTTATCCTAGTGAGTTCTCAAGTACGGATTTGATGAGACTTCCTTTTCAAATTGAACTCTCCATTAATAATATGTGAAGAGATGATAGGTTCAAAAATCTTAAGGGTCTTGTTGATCTTTCTCTTAAGCTTGTTGAGACAAAGAAGCATAACACTTATAGGTTTGTCCATTTGCTTCTCAATAATTAATTTAGCATACTCTTACTCTCTCTTTTATGTGAGATGATAACAAAAAACATGACATTTATATATTGTAGGTTGGTGTATTTGCTTCTTAAGTTGGTATTACTATTGCCGGTGGCAACGACGAGTGTTGAAAGAGTATTTTCTGTAATGAATTTTGTGAAGAACAAGTTGAGAAATAGCATGGGTAATCAATTTCTTAATGATTGTTTGGTGGCTTACATTGAACGAGATATCTTCTCCAAGATACCGGATGATGATTTGATAGAGTGTTTCCAAGCTATGAAGACTCGCAAAGTACTGTTATAAGGTGATTTTCTATTTTCCTTGATGTATTGTCGTTTTATATTCATATTTTGCGTTATGTGACTATCGGTTGATTATTTTAGTAACTTTCACTATTCTAAAAGCATAATTGTAACTTCATGACACTTTAATCATTCCACATAAGACATAAGTCAGTAAGTGTGCACCCCCAACTTAAAATCCTAGATCCGCCCCTGATCTTGAAACGCCTTACTAGTCAAATGATCGTGCTTCTAAAAAAAAAACTAGAAAGCTCAACATGAAAAAAAAAAAAAGTTGTACGAGTAACTTGAGTCTTAAAATAATGCAAATTTCAGAAAACTAAGTAGTAAAACCATTTTGAATTGAGCCAAAACTCAGCATCACTCATTACAAGGGAAACTGAGGAGGCAAAACATAGAAATGAGACAAAATGATTTGTATGTCCATTAGTCATCACCCCAATTACCAAAAGAGGCTTTTTAAGCAATAAAGATTAAGATTTTGGTAAGAATTGCAAGAGGGAGGACCAATTCTATATGGTTTTGTAAACGAATGCACAAAATAAAATGAACATGACAATAGAGATATCTAAAAAAGAAAATTTGAACCTTTTGATGGAATTCATTGGTGACAATTTGTCCTATATTAAAAGAATTAGCGGAGTGTCATGCTCCCTCTGGTTACGATAGAAAGTAAAGAAATGTAGCTTTCATCACAGAATTTTATCACCACAATATAAAAAATATAAGTGTAATGTTATGATAATATTTTTCTAGAGATCCTACCATACAATATAGGAAACGAGAATATTGTGGTCGGCCAAAAATCTTTTGTGGTCGGCTAAAACACCGCCGGTACTGTTTTTAACTCTATGTCGGCGGCCAAAAGAAAGACCGCCGACATTAAACAACAATATGGTCGGCCAAAAAATAACCGACCACAATAGTCACGCCAACTCTCCCGTCTTCATGCAAATTTGAAATTTGGAGCCGCTCATCTAAACTATCGGCGGAAAAATTTATGCCGTCGACATAGAGGCACCCAACTCACGGCATCTTTACGGCCTCACGAAACCACGTCAAGGCGGGCCCACATGGCAGACGTCTCTGACATGATGGTCCTCCCTATGTCGTCGGCCAATGTTATGCCGCCCACAAAAACCGTAAAAACCCACCGTTATACTTCATTTGGTGGTCAGGGTTAACTCAGCCGACAACATTCCTCCACCTTTGTGGTCGGCTTGACCCTGGGCCGACGACATTCCTCCACCTTTGTGGTCGGCCTCATTGTAGGCCGACGACAATGCTCATTCAATGTGGGCGGCCTGCACTTGGGCCACCCACAGTACACTATCTATGTGGTCGGCATGAAGTCAGGCCGACCACACAGACTCCCTGCCCCCCGGCTATAATTTTCGGCCCTCCCGCGCCTCGGTCGACACTGCCCTATGTGTCATCTAATGTTCTAGAGCAACCACGACACATTGTAATATCTTTCACTGGTCTACATTGACCTGCGTTGCATTTCTGTAACTGGATTCTTTGAGATCGACCTTATCATTCGTTGAACGGAACTGACGCTAAAGTCTCGGTCTGGAGTGAAAATGTGCCGAATGTGCAACTCATGACAATATAGCCCCGTGGAATGACTTTTGATGTGTTGGGCATGCCCTAAAACCTCACATAGCACGTAGGACATTGTAGATCGAGGCACGGCCGTGTGTGGCCGGAAAGCGTCCAAGGGGGGTCTGGGTGTCTTTGTGGTCGGCTTGACCCGAGGCCGACGACATTCCTCCACCTTTGTGGTCGGCCTCATTGTAGGCCGACGACAATGCTCATTCAATGTGGGCGGCCAGCACTCGGGCCGCCCACAGTACACTCTCTATGTGGTCGGCATGAAGTGAGGACGACCACACAGACCCCCCGGCTCTAATTTTCGGCCCTCCTACGCCTCGGTCGACACTGCCCTATGTTCCATCTAATGTTGTAGGGCATCCACGACACATTGTAATTTCTTTCACGGGTCAACATTGACCTGCGTTGCATTTCGGTAACTGGATTCTTTGAGATCGACCTTAACGTTCGTGGAACGAAACTGACGCTAAAGTCTCGATCTAGAGTGAAAATGTGCCGAATGTGCAACTCATGACAATATAGCTCCGTGGAATGACTTTTGATGTGTTGGCCATGCCCTAGAACCTCACATAGCACATAGGACAGTGTCGATCGAAAGCGGCCGAGGGGGCCTGGGGGTCTGTGTGGTCGGCCTGACCCTAGGCCGAGGACATTCCTTCATCTTTGTGGTCGGCCTCATTGTAGGCCGACGAAAATGCTCATTCAATGTGGGCGGTCTGCACTTGGGCCGCCCACAGTATACTATCTATGTGGTTGGCATGAAGTGAGGCTGACCACACAGACCCCCTGCCCCCCGGCTCTAATTTCCGGCCCTCCCACGCCTTGGTCGACACTGCCCTATGTGACATCTATTGTTCTAGGGCATCCACTTGGGCCACGCATTGTAATTTCTTTCACGGGTCTACATTGATCTGCGTTGCGTTTCCGTAACTGGATTCTTTGAGATCGACCTCTACGTTCGTGGAACGGAACTGACGCTAAAGTCTCGGTCTGGAGTGAAAATGTGCCGAATGCGCAACTCATGACAATATAGCTCCGTGGAATGACTTTTGATGTGTTGGGTATGCCCTAGAACCTCACATAGCACATAGGACAGTGTCGATCGAGGCGCGGCCATGTGTGGCTGGAAAGCGGCCGAGGGGGCCTGGTGGTCTTTGTGGTTGGCCTGACCCTGGGCCGATGACATTCCTCCGCTTTGTGGTCGGCTTCATTGTAGGCCGACGACAATGCTCATTCAATGTCGGCGGCCTGCACTTGGGCGGCCCGCAGTACACTATTTATTTGGTCGGCATGTAGTGAGGCCGACCACACAGACCCTCTGCCCCCTAGCCCCAATTTCCGGCCCTCCCGCGCCTTTGTCGACACTTCCCTATGTGCCATTTAATGTTCTAGGGCATCCACGACACATTGTAATTTCTTTCATGGGTCTGTATTGACCTGCGTTGCATTTCCGTAACTGGATTCTTTGAGATCGACCTTAACATTCGTGGAACAGAACTAACGCTAAAGTTTCGGTCTGGAATGAAAATGTGCCGAATGTGCAACTCATGACAATATAACTCCGTGGAATGACTATTGATGTGTTGGGCATGCCCTAGAACCTCACATAGCACATAGGACAGTGTCGATCGAGGCACGGCCGTGTGTGGACGGAAAGCGGCCGAGGGGGGCCTGGGGGTCTTTGTGGACGGCCTGACCCTAGGCCGACGACATTCCTCCATCTTTGTGGTCGGCCTCATTGTAGGCCGAAGACAATGCTCATTCAATGTGGGCGGCCTGCACTTGGGCCGCCCACAGTATACTATCTATGTGGTCGACATGAAGTCAGGCCGACCACACAGACCCCCTGCCCCCCGGCTCTAATTTCTGACCCTCCCGCGCCTCGGTCGACACTGCCCTATGTGTCATCTAATGTTCCAGGGCATCCACAACACATTGTAATTTCGTTAACGGGTCTACATTGACCTGCGTTGCATTTCCATAACTGGATTCTTTGTGATCGACCTTATCGTTTGTTGAACGGAACTGACGCTAAAGTCTCGGTCTGGAGTGAAAATGTGCCGAATGTGCAACTCATGACAATATAGCCCCGTGGAATGACTTTTGATGTGTTGGGCATGCCCTAGAACCTCACATCGCACATAGGACATTGTCGATCGAGGCACGGCCGTGTGTGGCCGGAAAACGTCCGAGGGGATCTGGGTGTCTTTGTGGACGGCCTGACCCTAGGCCGACGACATTCCTCCACCTTTGTGGTCGGCCTCATTGTAGGCCGACGACAATGCTCATTCAATGTGGGCGGCCTGCACCCTGGCCGCCCACAGTACACTATCTATGTGGTCGGTATGAAGTGAGGCCGATCACAGACCCCCTGCCCCCCGGCTCTAATTTCTGACCCTCCCGCGCCTCGGTCGACACTGCACTATGTGTCATCTAATGTTCTAGGGCATCCCCGACACATTGTAATTTCGTTGACGGGTCTACATTGACCTGCGTTGCATTTCCAAAACTGGATTCTTTGAGATCAACCTTAACGTTCGTGGAACGGAAATGACGTTAAAATCTCGGTCTGGAGTGAAAATGTGCCGAATGTGCAACTCATGACAATATAGCCCCGTGGAATGACTTTTGATGTGTTGGCCATGCCCTAGAACCTCACATAGCACATAGGACAGTGTCGATCGAGGCGCGGCTGTGTGTAGCCCGTCCGAGGGGCCCTGGGGGTCTTTGTGGTTGGCCTGACCCTGGGCCGACGACATTCGTCCACCTTTGTGGTCGGCCTTATTGTAGGCCGACGATAATGCTTCACTTGTGTGGGTGGTGGGAGCACAGGCCGCCCACAATATTTAGTTTTTGTGGTCGGCATTTAATTCGGCCGCCCATATTGAGGAATTTATGTGGTTGGTTTCGGGGCCGACCACAAAAGTATAATTTTTGAAATTTAAGAGCCCGGGCGCTAAGTCATGAGTTTTACCTAGCGCATGGGCATTTATTTCGATCGCCTCGCCTAGCCCCGTCCCCACGCCGCCACTGCCCCCATGCCGCCGGTCAGCCCCTCACCCGACGGCGCCGCCCCGCCCCCACACCACCGCCACCCC
>SPJY01020745.1:2574978-2681663 GCA_005191435.1 Raddia distichophylla
GGTGGGGGTGGAGGCGACAGCCAGATTAGGTTGGGTGGGGCAGCGTCGGCGGCGGGAGATTGGGCGGCGGGGCGGCTAGGCGCCGGCGGCGGCGCCGGCCGCGGGCGGTGGCGGAGGCGGCGGGGGAGGAGGAGGAGGAGCGCGGAGCGAGCAGGGGGAGGAGTCGGGGTCGGGGGCGCTAAGGGGTGAAGGGGAGGAGAAGGGGAAAGGAAGAGAGAGAGAGTGGGGGGCGCGGGTTGATCTGGGCCGTTGGATTAAGATCCAACGGCCCAGAAAATCGACTGGGCACCCCTATAGGGGCCCAGTCGACTGTGTACAAGTCGGTCCCATATTTTTAATGTTGTTCCATCGTACTTTCACGGAGATCATTCGTCTCGTCTCATACATAATAATTTTTATATATACTAGGGTAGAGAATACTACTGGAATACAAAATGTCTCTCTTCTATAATTGTAATGACGAAATTTTGACAGTAGGCTTAAACATAACACGGGCCTAGTTAGGGTTTGTAACCACGTCAACACCAAAATCCAGACCGTTATCAAGACTTGCGAGCCGATTTGATCAATAGTTGGTATAGTAAGGATGGAAGGCACAAACTGGAAGTGATGTATCAATGCCGGGTAGAGACTTATGCCAGTTCTTAAACTCTTCACCATTAATTACCATTTATCTGCCTGTGGGGGATTAAAATCTGGCAGCGATAAGTTATCGTTGAGCTAGCTCGAAATGGTGGTTTTGTAATAATGCATGTAATGCCTACGTGCAATATAGATAAAAGCAAAACTGTGTGTTGGTGCCTAGTGGTGAGGACATGGTTCCAATTTCAAAATTAAGGTTGTGATTACCCCGACAACGTCGTACTGACTATCTTTTGACAAAAGTTCGTTTCCTGCACCGGGGTTATACCTTTTTTATTCCCCCATCCTCCTATGTTAGATCACGCAAAACAATTTTACTCATGTGAGACAGCGCGAAGCATCTCGCAAGCCCCCAAAAACCGAGGCCATGTGACCATGTGAGTGATGTTAATTTATTATTGTTTCCATTTTATCTCAAAAAATTGAAGGAAAAGACAAATCATGAATTTATGACCTGTGAGAGGAAAGAAACAAATCAAAGAAATTAATAAATGGCACGTTGCCTAATTATGACATTTGCATTTTTTTTTATGGAACCACACCAACCACCCGCCTCATCGCAAAACCCTAAAAGAAATGAAAAACAAGTACCGATCAAAATCAAACCACATGCAGTACAAGTGTACAACAAATATACATAATTGGAAATGAATAAACCACATAGAAAAGGTGGCTATTTGATGCCCGTTGTGTTATACTCGCTCCATTTTAAAATTACAGTCGACCGTACATTAACTGACAGCGTCTCCAAAAAATAATTTTCATCACTAAAAGCTAAGACAATTTATTTATATAATACAATTAGACCTGCTCATGGGTAGCCCGGCTCGACGTACACGACCCGACCCGACCAGTGCATCGGGTCGAGTCGGGCCTCGATTTGACACCCAACCATCGGGTTGGGTCGAGTTCGACCTCGAAAAAATTGCAAAATAAGCCGTGCGGTTCGAGTTTTCAGGTTTCGGGTCTGGTTTTTGGGTTTCGGGTTGGGTTTGGGCCCGAATTTGTGACTTGGTGCACTGGGTCGGGTCGGGTTCGGGCTGACTAAATTTTCGTCGGGTTTTAGAAAACTCGACCCGAACCCGACAGATGATCAGGTCTAAATACAATTAAATTATAATATTAAGGAAGTTGTTTCGGAGACTTTGTCTATGATTATTATGCACTCAATATAAATAGTTTACAATTTTTTTATTAATAAAATTTCAAAAAATTAACTTAAAGCAAGTGTAAAATTACATTATTAGAATAGAGGGCAGGAGAAGGCGTAGACGTACTTCTCCAAAAATTTGTTAAGTAACCTTGCTACCAGGTGTAGTCCAAGGTATGATGTATACGAACAATCACAAAGTGAACAAGAATACAGGGATATAGGGTGGAGTTTTTCTTTATTAATTTTCAGATCTCTGTACAACAGGAAGCTTCACCTCTTCTTATATAGTACTGCTTAGGGTTTTGGCTATGTCCAATGTGGACCCACCGTGGGAGGGGCGCCGGCCGGCCCTAGCCGTATGCACGCCGCACACCGGCCCTAGTCAGGCCGGGTTCCCCTCCAGGTGATTTCCCAACAATCCTCCTTGGACCTTGCCACCGAGATGCATGTCTCATTAAAACATTCAAAAACCAGTGGGAAAAAAGAACTGGAGAATGAGTACATAGCATACGCTTGCAGTGCGCATGATTTTACTCATTAAAAATCTTATGTGAGAAAACTTTAGGGTAAACTCACTAAGGAAAAAAGAGTACAAACCACCCAACATTGTAAACGATATTCTAGACCAAGTTGGGAACTCAGGATTCATGCCAAAGTTTAATTTAGGGTGTGTGAAGTATCTCCACCTGAATTCAACACTTCTTTCAGTTAGATCATGCTAATGCCCCTAGCACATCTTTCAAAAGAGGCAGCAGGTAATGACTTAGTGAATAGATCAGATAAATTCTCATAGGATTTGGTGTGCTGAATACTTATTTCATTTAACTTATGTAGTTCATGCGCATAGAAGAATTTGGGATCGATATGCTTAGTAAGATTATTTTTCACAAGCAGTATTTGTGCAATATAAGCATCATTATCTTCATATATAATTGTAGGGGTTTGCCCAATAGGTAATCTACATGACTGCAGGATGTGTTTTACCATTCTTCTCAACGATGCACATTCATAAGATGCTTCATACAATGCAATGATTTCTGATTGGTTTGTGGATGTAGCCACAAGCGCCTGCTTGGACGACTTTCATTACATTACAGTGCCACCATATAGGAAAACATACACAGTTTGTGATTTACCAGAATGCGGGTCCGATAGGTACCCAATATTGGCATAATCAACAATATTCATATCTTGGTTCTTCCTATAAAACAGGTCAAAATCAATGTTTCCACAGAGGTACCGAAAGATAACCTTTGTTCCATTCCAATGCCTCTTCGTGGACGCTCCACTGTACCGAGACAACGACGTGTTCACGGCAAATTCTATATCGGGCCGGGTACTGTTAGCAAGATACATAAGTGCACCTATTGCACTCACGTACGGAACTTCCTGTCTGAGAATTTCCTCCCCCTCTTCCCTGGGTTGGAAGGGGACTTTATCTTTCTGCAAAGACATTTTTATCATGGGGGTTCTTGAGGGATAGGTTTTGCCAAAACAAACCTTCCAAATACTTTCTGAGTATAGGTCACCTGGTGCACTATGATCCCATGAGAAAAATGCTAGAGCTGCAAGCCTAAGCAATGCTTAATTTTACCTAAGTCTTTCAATTCAAATCCATACTTCAAGTACGAGCATGTTTATTCTAATTCTTATCTTCATTTCATGTAGTGACTTTCAGAGTTACACATATGTTTCTATTTGCTCTATCTTGGTTTTGGATAGTGATACTCCAAGTATCTTCATTCACAAGTCTGAATCCAAGTCTTTTATACATATATTCAGTAATAACTTTCTATAATTCAAATTTCACTCTTAACTTCAAGTTGAGTACTGCCAATAATCAGATATATCTAGCGGAATACCATGACCAGGGAATAAACTTCTTCATGAAGCGTCGAGCTATCAGCCTTATTATGTACCATACCAATTCATTATTCTCGTTTCTCTTCTAGAGAAAATACTAGTATACCGCGATAATTACCTTCTTTCATATGGCATATATATATATATGTCGATTTTGGTTGTTGCTCTACTCATAAATTCCCTTAATAAAACAATTCATATGGTCATTTAGTCGTGGGGTGTTTCGTGCACTTCTACTTACTCTGCACCGCTATTTTCCATCACGGTAGCAAGTTCCTTTAGTTCTCATCGTCGGTGTGTACACACACTTTGGTCGATACATTCATGCATTTATTTCTGCATGGAATATTCAAAACTGGGAGTGACTCACTATCAGGCTTCTCTCTAGCTGGCAGGTCTCAATTGGCTCTCCTTTTTTACTTGGGGAATTTGTATGATTTGGTTGTGATGAGACCTCTTCCCCTTTTTCCGCCGGTGTCCCTGGGTACTTCAGGTCAGAGGAACCAGACTCCCTGTTCTTTTTGAGGCCTTTGAACAGGTTGATAGGCACCTTCAATTCTATGGTACTGCAACCCTCTATGTCGCATTACTTCTAGTAATGCAACCTAATCACTCCCTTCATATCACAAAAATAATGGGCAGTGGTAATTTCATATACTCAATAATCTACAAGACTTTTATTTCTTTACTAGTGCAAGTGTCATGCAAGGGAATTCTATATGCCTATTTTCCAACATTCTCATTCAAGAGTTCTAATTTTCCCCCAGATGACGGAAAAATAATCCTCATCAATAGTGGTACGGTACTAATGAGGACATCATTGACGCGGTTGCCCAAGACGAGAGGACGTCGAATTCGCTGCCGAGTCCGGTTCAGACTTCCAGGACCAGTACACCTTCAAACGGACATCCAGATCACATACAACGTCCAAATGAGGCAAATAAGGACTCTATGGAAAGCTTACGAGATAAGCTTTCTAACAGATCCAACAATGCCTTCAAATTCAATCCGAGTCAATGGGAATCGCAAAAAGAAGATGACTGACAGAAACTTTCCGGCGCTGCGTCGCCATATTTTTGGGCCCAAAGCCCGTGTACCCCTAGAGTTAGGGTTGAGCATGTGTGGGCACCTGTTTGTGCTCCCCTCCTCTGGCCGCCGCCCTATATAAGTTCCACGCCGTGCTTCGTATTAGTTGGGTTTTATTTAGTTGATTTCGTCACTGTCGTGTGAGATTTCGTCTTGTTCTTCTTGTGTCGGCTAGACCAACAGGACCAAGTTTCTGAACCCCATCATCCTTAATATATATTAGCAATTGTGATTGCTTATCTTGTGTTCTTACTCTTTCTTCGGTTGCCTGCAGGAACCGTCCTTCGTGGACAGGTTGATTGTGCTTCTGGTTCGGTCGATAACACTCGTCGTGGTCGTTTAGCGATTGCCGGGATTTCCAGTTCCTTTGTGGGGTTGGAAACCGGGATCTCTCACCAGAAGATCGGGACCCGCGTCCGCGCCCATCAAGTGGTATCAGAGCAGTCATTGTCTGGTGTGAAAATTTTTGTTTTCTGTTTAGTAGATCGGTTTTGTACCTAGAATCTAGAAAATTGCCACACACAAAAAGAGTTTGCATCTACTATTTTCCGAGCCACATTTAGCCTTTTACAATTGTTCTCGCTGTATACGTCGTTGAGTTTTTGCCCACAGTTCGTCGTGTTGCTGGTTAGTCGAGTCTAGGTCGGTTTAGCTGTCTTTGATCCAAATCAAGTCCTACTCGGTTTGCCCGCTAGCCGCTTTGTGCTTCTGTCCCGCCATCGCCAACCATAGATAGGCCGCATACAGCCTTGTGTTAATCGCCCTGCAATGCTAGCCCTCCAATTCAGCCATCGCATACTCACTGTTCGTCGCCAAAAAGCGGAAAAAGGCAAAACAACCTATCCAAGAACCCTGATCCGGAGACCCTTCGGTAAAACAGCCATAACTTTCTCATACGAACTCCGATTTGGGTCCACGACCACTCGTTGGAAAGATCTCGACGAGATACATCCAACCAAAACTCACTATGTCTTTTTTGTTAAATTAGAATTCAGAAAATCCATCAGGAAGACCACCTATCCGGCCCTCGAAGTTTATGCACGCTTTTCAAAGCACACTCCAGAAATTGTATCGGCCACTCCCAACCTCCAAATTGAGGGAAAACATCTCTATATCCATATTTCTGTGTTGCTGAGGCTGGGAAAAATATCAGAAAAATCATACAAAAATAAAATTTTTGGTGAAAGAAAGAGGCTGCGCCTAGAAAAGAGCCGCGCAGAGATTGAAAAAAAAGGAGAAGAGAAGTTGGCAAGGGAGTTCTATGTGTTCAATTACAGTGTGCTTAGTCTGATCTTAGCCCTTTGTGCCTTTCTTTTGTGCTATCCCTATATTCCAGTTTGACCTACATCTAAGACTAGGTGAGTTCCAGCACTTGAACTACTTTGGGATATTATTCAACTTTGTATTGCTGTTTGAACAATTGTTTATCCTTTGATACATATAAAAGCATGTCCAAGCTCCACCATCTACTAACCAAGCAGAGATGGATCCTAACCATCGCTTTACCACCCTGTGCATTGAAGTTATCACCGACCAGTTGCCGATTATGCCTACTGCTTGCACGGTAAGAATTGGTAAGAACAAAGGATAGGTTAGAGAGAGCTATTGACACCCACACACAACAGTAGCATATAGTTTACATATATTCTTGTGTGTTTTTGTTGCTCCCACTAACCATGTCTGGAGGAAGTAATAATGAGTCCGTGCTTAACGCTGATTTCGTGAAGTACATGAAGGACCAGCAAAAGGTCATAACTGATATGGCCAATAGCATCACTCAACTAGCAAATGCAAATGCCAAAGGGATGGGGCGGCTCGAGAGAACGATTGTCAACTTGATCACGAGAATGGAAGATGTTGAAAAAAGAGTTCCTGCCCCTGCTGCCCTACGCCTCCTGCACCCCCTGCAGTCCCTGTTGATCGTCGCTCTTGGGCTGATGAGGTTGAACAAGCTGAGAATGACTACGTTGCTGATTCCGAAGCTGATGATGGATTTGACGCGAACAATGATCGAGATCATCGAAGGCTACGCCACAATCGGCAAGGTATGGCTAGAAATCGTCAAGGTAATCGTGAGGTACGTGATGATTCATTAGCTAAGGTTAAATTGATAATATCTCCATTGCTGGTAGATATGATCCTGATGCTTACCTTGATTGGGAATTATTGGTAGATCAAAAATTTTTATGTTTTACTGTCTTACCTGAAAACCAAGTTAAGGTTGCTGTTAGTGAATTCATTAATTTTGCATCTATTTGGTGGCATGAACCTACCACCTAGCAAGCTTTAAAACGTGCCATGCGATCTAGATTTGTTCCTTCTTCGGTTGTCTGCAGGAACTGTCTTTCGTGGACAGGTCGATCGTGCTTCTTGTTCGATCGATAACACTCGTCGTGGTGGTTTAGCGATTGCCGGGATTTCCAGTTCCTTTGCGGGGTTGGAAACCGGATCGTTTAGGTGTCCGTGACAGCTACCGAGTTATTCTTACCATCTCTCACCAGAAGATCGGGACCCGCGTCCGCGCCCATCAGGTACATATAATTCAAATATGGAAAATTACATGATGACCCTTTGCATGCACTAGTTGGATGTATGTCTTTTGCATAGTGATTAGGGATGCTTTGTGTAGGACTTCATATCTCCACACATTCTTCATGAGTTACAACTCCTCTATTTAATCGGGCTAATTGTTCAATTCTTTTCGATTCATATTACTACTAGTCTCTCTGCAAGAGGTGACATGCTATGCCTATGCAAAGTGCCTTACTTCAAATACTATCATCAAATGCCTTCAAAATAGTCACTAGCAGTGTCCATTGCAGCGAACTTCGTATGATGATATGAGAAACAATTATTTAATTCTAGTGATCTACAAGATTTTCTCTTCAAATGCTTCGTTCCTTGTGTGATAGTAAACTCGATCATATAGAGAAAACAGTGTTGAGCACTATAAAGTACCAAAACTGTCATGATAATGGCTGAATTGGAACGCAAATGTTCCACTGGATGCAGTCCAGAGATTCAGGGACTTTGGTATTCTCTTCATAATATAAAGTTCATTCATTAATTTCCGGTGTCACATTCAGGCACACAAAATCTTCAAGATTAGGAAAATCATTACGATTATATTATAGTCCGATGAGTTGTTTGTGCAATCCCTTATGATTACAAAACTGGGGAACCCAGAATATAGTAATGAAAAGATAAAAGTTAAGAGATTACTTACAAGCTGACTTGCACTACAAGTGCATCAAATTTAGTGTAGTTTAGCCCAATTTCATATTGGAGGGATTACTTACCGTAGGCTTTTCCTACATCCGGCATTTTCATAATGCATAAGCATTCAATTCTATTCTTTTCATTGGTTTCTCCATGAAACACATATGCACGGATGTCTTTCAGATTTAGCAGAGTCCAAATATATTTTGGGTAAACAACACTTCTAAAGTGCTGATGTAATACCCAAAAATAATATATCTTCGGCTCTTAATGAGCATGCTATGCAAGGTTCGCTACTAGCAATTTATTCTAATTAACATTGTCGATATTTTTCAGGACCGATAGGAGGTATATTGGCTCTCTTCAAAAGCTATTTGTTGTTCCACAACAATGCTCATATCGTCCAAGAGCACTACATAGATTCTAGTTTGCAATCAGGTAATGGCAAGATTCATGATTCAAAGAATTCATAAATTGATTGCAACTTCATATATACTGGAATAAGGGTAAATACAAAACCCGTCATGAATATTAGGAACAATTGACTCAGTGACACTCTTTAAAATTCATTTTTCTGCCCATGACATTCTGTCCCACTATCATAGATTGAGATGGTCTCACATGTCATAGACACATACCACAAGGCGTGTGAATTGAGTGTCATGTACCGAATTTTCCCTGAGAATTAATGTGCGTTCTTCTAAAGCTTCAGTTTTAAATTCAAATTTGCTCTTCGAAAACTTACAATTCATGCTTAAATTCATATATGTCTGCTAGCAACCACAATCTAGAGTACAAATGCATAAAATGATATTCAAAATAAGCGCGCACTACATGTGGGTGTGCCCCCGAAACCTGTAGGCCAATGTGACACCGCAAGTTTATGACCTGCACAACATAGCAGGGCCACGACGTGGTGCCGATGCTATGTCTGATGTGTGTGACCTACCAAGCCTGCACAAGTGCAGTAGCAGCAGACCGAAAACAGAGTATCACAATTGGTATGCGGCATAGGCCGCAGTAGGGTCATGCCTGTCGGTGTAATAAATACCAGGGTATAAAGAGCCTTGGGGAAACGTCGAGGGCCCCACACGTCAGGTGGGCGTTCAGACCCCAGCGTGTGGGCGAGCCCCACGGCGCATCAAGCGGACCCCACGCGTCAGGCGGGCGAACCAGGCCCTAGCGTGTGGGCGAGCCCCTCAGGGCGCCGGGCGAGGGCCCCACACGTCAGGTGGGCGTTCAGACCCCAGCGTGTGGGCGAGCCCCACGGCGCATCAAGCGGGCCCCACGCGTCAGGCGGGCGATAAGACCCCAGCGCATGGGCGGGCCTTTGGAAGACTAGGCGAGGGCCCCACGCGCCAGGCGGGTGCGTGGGCGAGCCCCCAACCGTCTGACGAACAGCGGGATCCCAAGATATTTGATGGGAAAGCTAGCCCATTCGGGCCGAAAAGTTGGAAAGGATGTAGTCAAGGTCTAGCCCATCGCAGCGAATTAGCACCACCTGATTTTTGGAGAAGTTTGTGCGGAGCCCTGTGATATCACTGAAGGCGCAGAGGATGTCTACGAGGGAGGAGACGTCCTCTTTGGTAGGGGTTGGTGAAGATAGCCTAAGTCAAACACCATAAGATTTATGTTTTTAGATTCACCGTGTTATATACTTTCATAATATATAATGTATATGGTATTAAACTATACGAATTTTTAGAAATTGATGGTCAAAGATAGAAAAGTTTAACTTAGGATAAAGCTAAAACATCACTTATTTTGGGACGAAGTTAGTACGTAAAGATCAGAAATGCATGATTAATTCTATTATCTAGAAGATGTCTTTGGTGGCCTACGTACGATTAATGCCTTCGATTAGGGGGGAGAGAGAGAATTACTATGCAACAAATTATTACACCATCATGTCGTAATATCTAGCTAGCCGCGCAAACTTAATTACATTTCTTTGAAGCAGCAAATTAAGAGCATTGTATTCATGGAAGTCAAAAAAAGAAAAAAGTTCAAAAATACACAAAAGGGAAAGGAAAAGAAAAAAAAAACGATTGCACGTGAGTATTTAACTGGTGATCCAAACTGCATGCAGCTATTTACCTAATTAATAACCTGGAAGTGGATGCTGACCTGGCTATGCGCATTTCCAGCCTTCAATACATGAGACCGATCGAGATCTTCCATGCCAACTACCACGTACACACCATATAATATACTGTATCTCCTCTGTGGTACCAGATCGAGGAACAGCCTAAACATGAGACCGATCAAGATCTGAAAATTATTACGGCAAGCATCGAATGGATGAAACAGAGATGTGCAATAACAACCATGCATGTGACAACTTCATAGAATTGGTATCTATATATAAAGTACATGTCTATTTTTTTCTGCTACAGCTAATGGCTAAGATATATATTGAGCTTGGAGAACTTCTAGAAGCTAAAACGTTTGATTCAACTAGAATTTGAGATCTCCGAGAAGAAGCTTCAACGTATTATAGAAATCAACAACAATACTAAAACATAGCATTATTCAATTGTACAGGAAAGCATCTATATATTGGCCGATCATTTTGTATTATTTGAACAGTTTTAAAATGACTTATCTAACTAGAGCTAAAAAAATCATTGTAAAGGTGAACAATTTACATATACTTCCAACAATATCATAGAAGATGCTTGTACATGAACAATCTTATTTGTTCTACCATATATAGGCATCGTTTGTTTGGGAGTTGCGTTGTGTCGCATTGCGTTTTGCCCGCCGAGCCGAAGGTTCAAATTAAGTACGCGAACGCGGGGTGCAAAGAACGCGACGCAATGCAACCAAGCGCAGAAACAAACGAGCCCATAGAAGACATTAATTTATGTACCTATAAATTGTGACATATAATGCAATATAAGCAACAGTTTATATGCAACCATTTATATACACTGACTTTAGGTCCATTAGCCGACACGTAGGCACTACATACACTCCCTTGTATTAATCTTTGTAACACATACAACACATCGATACACACAATTCCAACACTGCCCACCATCGTAGTACACCCTGAAAATCACAATTCTCAACAAGATATGTCTTCGTCCAGAACCACTACAAAGCACGATCTTGATCTCGGCTTCTTCTCAAAGGCCTAAATCGGGATCTCCCATGTACTCACATCTCATATAAGTAAATGAAGGGTAGACGTAAGGTATGCTATTACTTCCTTTGGAAAGGGTTTGAACAAGGGTAAAAACATTGTCTCCTTCCATGGCTTATTCACCATGGTTCGAACGATAATCTCGTGAAAGAAAGAGGGTGGTACGATCAACTCAACTTAAATACGACTCAAAGCTCTCTCTCTCCCCATGTCACCTTGCGTTTTATGTAGCATGATATCGTACGATTAATTGTACATATATGCATGCTCGATCAAAACATTCTGACCAAGAGAAAAAGACTACGTACATACAAATATAAATATTTCATATACATATGGATATGGCTCATGGATGGATGCGTAATTAGTTGCAGATGCAAACAAAGAAAGGGGTTTCACTTCCGGTCCCGGCCGGCCAGGCCAGGTACGTACACATATGCATTGCCAGTACATTTATTCCCATGGAGCCCTACTCTGGTAGATGGAAACCTAACTTAATTGTCTTATTGTCGACGTATATCAGACACGTATATCAGACACGTATGTACTTAGGTACGTACAGGTACATACGATGGATCGATGCGCTATACCGAACACGATGATTTACAAAGATCACATGTCTAGCTAGCTAGGGCAAGTCAGGAGAAGAACAAACAGGTCACCATAATTGGTGAACGGAAAACAATGCAGAAGGCTAGCTCAAGGCTGTGATAATTGATGATTTGCCTGCATGTACTACGTATGTACGTATACAACAGTAGAACGCATGCATGTGGTCGCTCTGTCTGCAGGCGACCGGTCTCTTGACCGTCAGGCGTCATGAAGCTAGCAGATCGAAGTATATATATAGAGCACATGGCATATGCACATACTCATTTAATTGATTAATTTCGTGGCACCAAAGCACAGCTGCGACGATCAATACGCAGGACTGTGCCCATATATATGGTGCAGTAATAATTGATTAAGTGGCACCAAACATGTACAGTTGGCGACGTTCAATACGGGCATGCACGTCCCCCCAGCACCCTGCACGCATCAATGAATGTCGTATATTTTTTTTAACAGTTGCATGTCATACGGACTTTTGATGGTATCTGCCATCATGCAACCGATATGCATATATGGAGTATTACGGGACTAACACTATTAATTAATTTGATCAACACCTTGTTAGATTAAATTGGGTTGGCCCGTTTAATTTAATTAATTAAAATTCTAAAAGCCCATGTGAAAATACTAGGAGTAATAAAGGTTTAGTACCGTATGAAAATTGAGAGAGGGATTGACCAACTTAAATAGTTGGGTCATGTGTCTCTCAATTGCGAGGTTAGAAAAGGAAAAGGGATTGCCACGCGCGTGCGCTGAGCTGAGTCGTGTCATGACTAGACGTGACGTGCGCGCTGCGCGGATGCGGAGCGTTTTACCGTTTCTGATAACTGTTTGGTCTCTTTTAGTACCAGTAACCGACATGGTTGATGACTGGTAGTTGATTACGTCCGTTACATAACCAACGACTTAATGGCCAGATTGATGACGTCCGTTACGTCCGTTACCGGTGCTTGATGGCGTCCAGGTTCGACGAACCTTCTCTTCCTAGCGCCTACAAAAGCGTGCGCACCTCGCCCTGTGTAAAATACCTTGCTCTTCAGAGACATCTTCTCCTTCGAAAAGTTCCGCTGTTGTGCTGCTCGTCTGCTTCCCACCTCTGTTTCCTTGCACGCACAAGGAGCTGAGGGAGCAGGCCTCCGGAACCTCGTCCTTCTCGTGGTCTTGCTCAGGACAGAAGGCCGATAAGGTTTTTGGGGAGCGTTCTCACGCGACTGCTCGAATTCTTCGTCCCTGGATCGTTGAGAGGAGGCGCCTGTACATCTACACGGCATCGACGTTCGACTGCATCGATCTCTACACTGCATCAACGCTTCTCTACAACAACTTGTGATCGTCTACATCAACCGTCATGGTGGCTGAGAATGTGCAAGTCATTCCTCCGCCTGTAGTGGCTGCGGCTCCGGCTGAAGGGTATATTCGTTTATACCGTGCTATTGTCTTATTGTTTTCCTGTTCATTAGCCCTTGCGTATGAGATAGATATTTTTATATCTAGTACCTTTGGTCTTGAACTGGAAACTTGCAATTGTTTAATTATGATTTACATAATTTTGTGGATTAAAATATTAAGAAAATTCCTAATATTTCCAACAAACCTTTCTACAACACAGTTGCCTAACATAATCAAAATCACACACTGGAAAGTTTTGTGCTCGGCGAGGGTGTCTCTTCTCTAGTGAGTTAGGGTCTAGGTTTAATATGACATCGGGGCCTTGTTCCTTTCCGCTTAAACTAGCTAAGAATTATAATCTAAAAAATTCGTAACACCTCGAGAGAGCTCTTGTAGAGTTCAAATAATGTTGGGGAGTGAGTTTTACCTTCCCCGAACAGTGAAACATCTCTTTGTGTTCCTCGGGTATCCATTTGCCCGTTACCCGTAAACATACAATTACATGGAATGATGGTGACACACCTGTGTTGGCGGCCGCTTGCTAGCCATCGAAACAGGTAATTTTGAACGACTAGTCATCGTGTCGGGGAGTACATATGTTGTTGGTTTGGAGTTAAGCCGCCGACATAGCCCAAATTCCTTTCATTGGATCTTCTCACGGAACCCGCTTGCACTGTCTGACAAACAATTTGATTTCGAGAGTATGCCTGACAAATGAAGTTGCTGAGGGCATTAAGCATTACAAAGCATTCAGAAATCAAAATATTGGCATGCCGCCGATAGACAAATTTCAGCCGACGACACTGATCTCGTTTCCTGTAGTGGTTGCCCGGTGGCTTGTTGATCAAGACATCGGAAGACCTGGCAGTTAAGTCTTCCTCCTTATGACAGCTCTACCCATGACGATGGAGCACACTATGGTTATGCTGACATGTCACGTAGTTTTAGGGATTAATTACTATATATATGTTTATCTTTTGGGATTATTTTCCTAGGGTTAGTATAAATTCACCCTCTGGCGTGAGGTTGGGGCATCAATGATTGATCACTCAATATAATCACCGTATTTTTAGACGTCACACACCACACCGTCATTGTTCATCTCGAGAGAGTCTTTCTCTCTCGTAAACCTCTTGTACCGTGATCTTCTGATTATTATAGTAAAACATTGAACGCAGGACAGAAAGTCAGAATATCTTACTTTGATTAAACTTGTTGCAAAAAATAGACGGGGAAGGATCGATGCCATTCCTGTTCGTTCAGAGTGGCTGTCCATCGCATACACATGATCAACGGCCGGTGCCCTCTTCCCTTGGTCCATGGACCTGCATGGAGCACTGAGCAGACCAGCCCTAGGTCGTACGTACGGTTTCGATTGATGAGACGTCGGACTCTCGGATCCCCATGCATGCAGTCCCCAGCCGGTGAAGACGGACAGCACGTACGTCGTCGCTCAAACCAACCGACAGCTGAAGCTATAGCCATTAGCCGGCCCCAAGAGTCGTGGCCACCGACACGCATTTGCTCTGGATCTGCCTAGCTCGGTCCACTACTAGTAGTACAATGGAGCTCGCGTAGCTAGAGAGGGTAGCTAGAGAGAGTTGGTGTGCTAGCTTAGAGAATGTTTAGCATTTAAGCACCCTATAACCTTCTTTAAAGAGGTTTTTTTTTTACAAGTTCTTAGTGCTCTTTCCTTTAGTACAAACATGTAGGGATGAAAACGGAGTGGATACGGATATATAGTGGCTTTACCATGCATATCCGTATATGCCTTTTATGCGGAGATGGATACGATTAGCATTAAAATGGATCGGATATTAAGGCCTTGTTCTTTTGAGCTGATCTGAACGACTGAATAGCTGAACGGCTGAAATGACTGAACTTCGAGAGCTTCTCGAGATAGTCTCGAGATTCGGATCCATTTCATTTGACTTGCTTTTTAAAACGTTAGGGCCCACCTTCAAAACAGCAAAAAAACGGACTAAAAAACTCAAAGCATGTATTTTTAAAACGTAGATAAGTCGTTAAGCCGTTAAGCTATTAAGCTAAAAAGAGCTGGGCCTAAATCTGAAACATATTGTAATAAAACAGATAGTACCCAAAATTGGACAATAACCGAAAATAAAACGAATATATACCGGATAATACGTTGTCATCCTATGTAACAAACATTTGATTGGTATAGAATATTTGAATAACATAACATAATGTAATGTTGATAGTCTCAACTTAAGATATTAAAATTGTACATATAGTTCACAAATTTACCATACATGATGACTAAATACTAATGACACGCGCGTTACACATATAGCAACTATCCACTTCATTTTCATCCCAATGTGAAGGTGACTACTGTGATGGACTAAGAATATGGCATGTGGGCCACGTATTAGCTGCTAACTTGCTAGATGGGTTGCTATCTGAGTTTTGGTCATTATCCGTTTAACTATCCGGGTAGCTATTTTTTGTGAATATCCGCATCCGTCCGTTTACATCGGATGTTGTCGATACCATATCCTCTCCGCTATATGTTTGATCTATTCAGATAACTATATATCCGTATCCATATCCGTCGGATACTAAAATTTCTTACCATTTTTTTTAAAAATATGTCGGATACGGATACGGCCCGGATATTATCCGCTCCGTTTTCATCCCTAAAAACATGCATTGAGACCATATCATGGTTCAAGAGTAGGTCGTCGGCTCGTCGCTCAACCAACCGACAGCTAAAGCTATAGCCATTAACCGGCCCCAAGGTAGAAGACGACCGAGTCCGAGTCGGTGGCCACCGGCATGCATTTGCTCTGGATCTGCCTAGCTCGGTCCACTACTAGTAGTACAATGGAGCTCGGGTAGCTAGAGAGGGTAGCTAGAGAGAGTTGGTGTGCTAGCTTAGAGAATGTTTAGCATTTAAGCACCCTATAACCTTCTTTAAAGAGGGATTTTTTTACAAGTTCCCAGTGCTCTTTCCTTAAGTACAAACATGTAGGGATGAAAACAGAGTGGATACGGACACATAGTGGCTTTACCATGCATATCCCTATCCGCCTTTTCTAATCAGATGTGGAGACGGATATGGATAGCAATAAAACAGATCGGATATTAAATCGGAAACGGATAGTAATAAAATGGATAGTACCCAAAATCGAATAGTAACCGGAAACAAAACGAATACATACTGGATAGTACATTGTCATCCTATGTAACAAACATTTGACTGGTATAGAATATTTGAATAACATAACATAATGTAATATTGATAGTCACAACTTCAGATATTAAAAGTGAACATATAGTTCATAAATTGACCATATATCATTTTCATCCCAATGTGAAGGTGACTATTGTGATGGACTAAGGATATGGCATGTGGACCTCGTATTAGCTGCTAACTTGCTAGATGGTTGCTACCTGAGGGTACTACACCATGACACACAATTAGGGGCAGACGTCTGCCGGTAAAAATCAAGAACAACGGCAGACTGTGTGCCGACAATTATATAAAAAATTACTTATAAGGGCAACAATATGTCTGCCAGTAATATTTTGTCTGCCGGGAAAAGGATGACTTATAAGGGCAAACTGTCTGCCGGGAAAAAGACTAATAACGGCAAACTGTCTGCCGGGAAAAAATTAATCTGCCGGCAAAAATAATTGCCGGCAGCTAACTTCCCGGCAGATGGTGCTGGCGGACTGTCTGCCGGGGATACCTTTTACCGCCAGACAGTTTGCCGCTATACACTGTTTTTCCCGGCAGACACGGCTGCCCTCAAAGCTATGCTGTGGTGTAGTGGGGGTTGGGATCCCCTGCAGTTGCTACTGTAAATATACGGTGTGTATTTTCACCTGAAAACAGATTGTAACTTCTATAAATATGTCATACGGTATCCAATTTGTACGAAACAAATTTTGTAATTCATTTTAAATCCTAAACAACCCATTTTCAAAACTTTTCGATTTTTTTGAATTTTGGAATTTTTAAAATTCAAAAAATAAAAAAAAATCATAAAAATTGAAAAAAATGAAAAGTTTCGAAAATGGGTTCGTTATGATTTTAGATGAATTACAAAATTTATTTCATACAAATTAGATACCGTATGATATATTTATAGAAGTTACAATATGTTTTCAGGTGAAAATGCACACCGTGCATTTACAGTAGCAACTGCAGGGGATCCCAATCCGCTACCTGAGTTGTGATCACTATCCGTTTAACTATCCAGGTTTTTTTTTTCCGGATATCCGTATCCGCTCTGTTTACATCGGATATTGTCGATACCATATCCGCTCCGCTATATGTTTGTTCTATTCAGATACTAAAATTTCTTACTATTTTCAAAAAAAGGATGTCAGATACGGATACAGTCTGGATATTATCCGCTCCGTTTTCATCCCCGCAAACATGCATTGAGACCGTATCATGGTTTAAGGGTAGGGATCCGTCCAATGCAAGGTCTGCAGCCTGCAGATCGAGAGCGCTACGTACGAACTGCCATCTTAGAGAGAAACGCCAGATTAATAATATGGTCGAGGGTATCCATTTGTAGCTGTACCGAAGAAATTCGTCTCGAAAGCTCAGCGAATAAATCCTAGGAGCATATGCAGGATGAAAGTGAGGATGAATATATATGATGTATCCATTATCCAGCAGTCACAACCGTTCTGTTCTTTCCTGTCGATCGAGATCGGCACACAGAGAAGAGCTATCGAGCTAGATCCTTTGGGGAGCAATTAATCAAGAAGAGGGTGGTCGGAGGCCTGGCACTCTGGCCGTGGTGCTCCAAACTGTCGGAGCTAGGCAAGGCGAGCAGGTGATCATGTGCTCCATATTCCATCAGTACTACGATCGCTTAATTCATTCGGTCTCTCTAATTAAGACTAGCAAAAGTCCAAATATGTAATCGTACGGATGGTGATGCATCCAGTCCAATTCCAGGCTGTAGAATTGAAACCCAGGCTGTAGAATTGAAACAGATTGCATCGATCCAAGGATGCTTTGGCGGTCAAAGTGCTCTGTTATTGCCTGTGCCACCCCTGCACAAGTCCAGCAATTTAATTGACAATCTTTTTTGAGCAAGAGGCAGAAGATATGCCTTTGTATTAATGAAGAGAAGTTACAGGGTGGGAAAGATAATGGCCCCTCCCCCATGAGCCCAAAAAAGGGGTGTGCGCAGCCTGCCAAAGGCGCAGGTCATCCAGAAGCGGTTTAAGGAAAAAGGCAGTATGTCTGTTGGTCTAGCGGAAAATTCTATTGTTGTGTTCGAGCCAAATCTGTCAGATGGTGGCAGAGGCAATTGAGAGAACCCTTGCAGAAGCGCCGCCCTGAAGGATGTCGTTGGACCAACAAGCGTTGAAGGAGTCGGTATTTGCCCACCCGGCGGGGTCGAGGGGTTGGGCGTTAAGCAAGGACGCCAGCCGGGACCAAATGTAGCAGCTGAAGGTGCATTGGAGAAAAAGGTGCTCGGTAGTCTCCAGATTGCGCCGCAGAGAGGGCAGAAGTATTCATTCGGGAGCTGCCGGCGTAGCAGGGCGTCAACCGTGAAGACTCGTCTGTGCAAGCGCGTCCGAAGCAAGAATTTGCATTTGGAAGGGGCCCATAGCTTGCACACCCTCCTGAAGTCCGGTTTGTGCACGCGCCCGGTGAATTGGAGCAGGTATGTCGACTTGACTGAGAACTGGCCGTCTGCAGTGAAGCGCCAGGAAAAATGGTCCGGTTCCTCCGGCGTTAGTTGAACTTGAGTTATCTAGCGGAGGAGCAAGGCCAACTCCGGGATCAGCTAGGGGGTGAGATTGCGCCGCAGGTATGAGATCCAAGTATGATTCGAGAGGGCCTTGTGAGCCGATCTATTCTTCCTTGCCGAGGCTCAAAAAAGACCGGGCGCGATGTGCCGTGGGGCAGCACCAGCCAACCAATGGTCATCCCAGAAAGAGATAGAGGCGCCGTTGCCAAAAATGACTTTGCTTCCCACCCGGAGGAGGGTGTCGTCGAGATCGGAGGTGGTGGGTGTCGACGGTTGGAATATCGGTCCCAAGTCAACTAAGGTTCTTGAGAAGAGGAGATAGAAGACCTGCCGAACAAGGTGAACAGCAATCAACGAGCAACAGGGAGACACAGGGTTTTTATCCTGGTTCAGGCCTCTCAGGAGGAGATAATAGCCCTACGTCCAGTGCTTCTTTATATCAAAGATGATTACAAGATGGGACTCGACGAGATGAACAAGTCTCAGCGAGATTATGAGTGTACAGGAAACTAATAGGCGATCTTAGCTTTAAGTCGCGTAGGATTGGCCCCTCTACACACCGTAGGGGCCTGGTTTATATAGTGTTGAACAACCGACCTACCGAGGGATAATCGGGCCGGGCTGACCACGAGTCCGTAACGAACTCATATACATGCCAAATACATCCCGAGGTAGATAAGGTAAACTCTAATTCTTGGGGTTCACGACGTCTGCTCCAATCTGGGAAACCACGTCCGGGTCTTCACGTAGCCGTGCAGAACTCTTGTTCCAGACGGACTCGAACACGAAGTCTAGGCCGTTGTACACAGTGCCAGCCAGAAAGCTGTTCGGCAGGATGCTTATGGGCCTAATAGAGCCCTCTAGGAAGCTAGGTCCTAGTAGGCTGTTCGATTGGACCGTCAGGGAGTGGGCCATGGCAATGGGCAGTAATTTTATCCCTGACAGCTAGCCCCAGAGACTCAAGTGGAATATCTCACTAGAGTGGGGTCTTCCTCTTGAGACTCCAAATCATGCAGAGGGAAATTTTACTGCTACAAAGATGTGCAACAAACGACCGAACAGGTTATAACTAAGCCGAACAAGACTTGTTCGAGTACGAGCAAACCCGCTCAGTGCCGAGCAACTCTATCGCGTCGAACAGGGAATCACATCTGTTCGAGCAGAGTACCCAGCTCTCAGTGCAGACACTGGAAAAAGTAGCCGTTGGCAAATTATAAAGGTAACTTCGCTGCGCAGTGAAAACGGGCGACTGCTTTTACTTAGCCATTGCAGGAAAAAAGTAGCCGTTTGGTAGCAAAAAACCGTTGCAGAGTTGCTTGTCTGAGGCTATCAAGAGCACCAAGCCGCTTGCGGCTCGCCACTTCCGCTCTCACACGTCTTTCCTTCCCAAGCCCTATTCCAACCGCGCTCAGCACAAACAGCCACCGCCCAACTCCAAAGCTGCTCGTCCATCCTGAGGATTGTTATGGCCAAATTCTCAGGCACTAGCATGACTGAGGAGGACTTGAGGACTTTAGAGTCGGAGGGACACATCGACGCCGGCAGCTGGAGGTTGCCCGGGGAGGAGGAAACACCGAAGCCACTCGAGGACGAGTTCGTCAATTTCGAGCAGTCCGCGCTGTTTGGATTGAGGTATCCAGAAAGCGACTTCGTGGAGGCCTTCTTGAACATCAGCGGATTGGAGATCGCGAACCTCAATCCCAATTCGATCCTCCAGATGGCCGTCTTCGCACACCTGTGCGAGGGCTGTCTGGGAGTTGATCCATTGGTGGGGCTGTTCCTTCACTACTACACAGTGACGAGGAGCAGCTCCACCGCTTTCGGGCTCGGGTGCTACTACCTCAAGCTCCGGGCCACCGCCGACGACGCGCCATACCCTCGTCCATCCCTGCTCGATTCGATGGGGCCGTGGTGGATGAGGTGGTTCTACACCAGGAGGAGCGACGACAGCAAGCTCGTCTTCACCGGGCAGGCGCCGGCGAAGGGAACACAGATGCCGTGGCCGGAGCCGACCGGCGAAGAGTGGTATTTTACCCGAAAGATCGCTTCCCTTGTGGGCCTCGGGCTCACGGGCAGAGAGATCATCCGAAACTTCGTGGCAAACAGGATCTGTCCGCTGTGGAAAAGGTCCTACCCTTTCTACAAGATAGTAGATTGGGAAGACATCATCAGGGAAAGCACGGGTAAGTTCCTCAAACGCTCAACCCTTCTTTGGTGATTCATCCGAACAGGAATTAAGCTCATCCTCTGTTTGGGCAGCGAAATCGACAGACGCATGGGTGGACGAGCAGGTCGACGCCATGCTGAAAGCTGCCAGGAAGGACACTGAGGTCACCGGCGAGGTGGCCTATACGTGCCCAAGAAACGTGCTCGTCCGCACACCAGAGGTAACAAATGCTGATCCTCTATCTGAACTGCTAGACTTACACGATTTTGGTATGCTAACATTCGCTTCCCATACAAACAGGACGAGCAGCTGATCCTTGGCGGGATCATCGAGGAGCTCTCCGAGTCTGATAAAGAGGGAGCGAGGAAGGGCAAGGCCAAGGTGGCCCAGAAGCCCAAGGTGGTCGCTGGGCCGACACGGAGCTCGCCGCGCCGTAGCGGCCGCCAACAACCTCCGAAGCCCCCTACGGTGAAGAAGTGCGCCGAGCAAGTCAAGCACGAGCGCGGACAACCAATGGGGGAACTCCCAAGCCCATCCCTCCTCATCGAGCAAAGTGACGAGGAGGTACAGAACCTGACCCTTTGGCTGAGGCGCTATGCACAAGCTCAGCTCAGAAGAGAGCTCAGCTCAGAAGAGAGCTGAGTTTATCGCCACGAGCGCCCGGAGGCCAAGGCGAGGAAGAAGCCGAGGATCCGCCGAGCAAGAGGTGCAAGCTCCATCATGGAGCAAAGAAGAAGAAGGTCAAACCTTTCGCGGTAGGTATGTAATGGCAAGACTCTCACCCTTATGCTACGCCGAACCGCATAGGGCTTAATGTGATTTTTTTTCATCAGCTGCCCAGGAGAAGATCGCAGCAATGTACTATTATTAAAGACAAAAAGAATTTAAAGATGTATGATTACCTTCAAGGTTTTTTTCCTAGCTTGCACCTCATTTTTTTTCCCTAAAATGTAAATTGGTAGTGGCCTTCAGCCTGGCACTCCTTCTGGGGACAGGGGAGAAATCCTTGTTACAATCTCCATGAATTTGCACCGCCTCATTGCAGACTGGCTCAATAGCAGTAGCCTGTCTATCCTGAGAATCTGCTAACTGTTGTTTCATACAACAGTCAGAAACACCACTACAACCCACTGGAGTATGAACAATTAACTGCTGATTCAGGTCAGAGTCAGAATAGTAGCTAGTTTCAATGTCAACCATTGAAGGAGCCACATCCACCCATGAGCTAAAATAAGGGGAGAAGCTGGCCTCCTTAGATTTTCCAAAATTTTGCAGCCACCAACTGTCCAAATTAGGAATCCCCCTAACTGAACCAAAGGAGAGACCATTAAATTTGATCTAAGGAGAATCTGGAACATCAACAACAGGGATACAGTCAGATAGAGGAGTATCAGGGGAAACATACAAGACCTCTTCAATAACCACTTTGTGAGAACAGGCATTGAGAGTTCCAAGCATTGACTCAGCCTTTGAATTCGAAAAAGGAGACATGATGCTAACAGCCTTCTCAGCATCTAAAAATTTCCCTTGGATGCCCTTCTGCAGAGAACAATCAACAAAGGCCACCTCATCACCAGTGAGCTCTAGCAAATTAGCTTTTCCTTTGCCTGAGTTCTTCCCACTTGAAGCAGATACATTTACTCTTAGATCAGCCTGGACACCTGATTGATCAAAATATCAGTTTTTTGTTTCTTTGTGCTGCTGTTCTTATCAGTCTCCATCGCATCAATAGAAGAAGAAGGATTGGGCAGCTTTTCTGGGAGGGATCACCCAACTCAATGATTTCATCAAGTTCAAAATAGAAGTCATAAAAGGCATCTTCCAAACAGCCCTCAGCAATAGCTGGGAAACAAGAGACATCTCTACATCCAATGCAAACTCTAACACAGTCCAGGTTCCTCAAGCTACTTGTGTCCAATTCAATAGGTTTTCCAACCAGAGAGCAAACATAAAATAACACAGATTCTTCACGTTGCTCAAGAGGAACATTGTGGACTTTGTTCCAGGCTTTCTACAACATACCTTTTGCTCCAATCCCAGTTTTCCAAGGCTCAATTTTCAAGAAAGCATCATCACACCTCATCCTCATTTCCAAGCAACCTGACATAACCTTAATGGCCTCAACCGAAGGGAACTTAACCAGAAACTGATCATCTTTGATTCGTTTAACAGGACCAGCCCACTTTTTATCTTCAAAAATTGCAGTAAATTCTCTCTGAACATCTTCTATGGAAGCTATACCCTGAGTAATTGTGACTAAAGTAGCACTGGTTTTGTCAAAGTGAGAAGGGGGATTCTTGGCACCAGGAATATAAAAGAATCCCACATCTTCACATGGCATGCCAAAGGAAGGAGCAACATAATCCCAGGGTTTCTTAGCAGAACAAGAAGCAGAAAACATGGCCATCTTGACCACAGTTGAAACATTTAACAGAATTGGGATAGTCAGCAAAAACATGCCCCTTCCTACCACACTGAAAACAGGGGCCAAGCATACCTTCCTTAGGTCCGAAACTAACCTTATTTCTATCATCTTTATCTCCTGATTTCTTGCTTTGCCAAGGATCATAGTGACTGCTAGGAGGTTGGTCATTCTGTTTACCCCTTCCTCCTTCCCAAGCACTAAAAGTACCACCACTATTACTAGAATTAGATCCACCTAAAGCAGCAGTTGAACTAAACTGACCAAAAGAAACCTCAGAAGTCCCAGGAGCAGCAGCAATATTTGGACCCATTTGCTTCCCAAACATAGCACGAGAAGAGTCAACCTGAGGAAATCCTTGATTCCAAGCACTAAAGGAGATTGATCCATCAGACGAAGGAAACCCACGATTTCTATTTTGCATACTAGAAGAGGAAGGAGGGAAATCCCCAGCAGAACTCGACCAGAAATTAGGGTTCGGTCCACTTGACCTACCTCCAAATCTTCCCCCATTTATACCACGCCAACCTTGAGGGAAGCCGCGGCCACCACCACGACTAGCCCATCTAGCACCATTGCCATGTCCTTGAACATCAGAATCAAGATCGCCTTCCCCAACAAATCGAGAGTCACCAACAGAACCGGCATGAGAACCACCTCCATCTCTAGCCCTAGCCGTAAATCCCCCAAAAAAACCAAAGCCAGAACCCTCAGACGCACCACCAATATGACTGAAAAGCTACTAATCATCGCTAACCTATTAGTTGGATATCACCGGTCACCAAAGAGGTATGAGGCAGCGCGTATACTTGAGCGAGGTGGGTCGTATATAATTGTGGTAAGGAGCAGGTATTTATCCGACCCCGTGAATGCTGTTTTGGGCCAAATTCATTGGGCTATTGGGGCTTATGGGCTGCCCCTATCAAGTCTATTGTCCAAGCATTCAAACGCTATATATTACGTTCCTCTATTGCTGTTTTTATAAGCGTTTTTTTGGATGGGTGCATCAATTAAGATGGTGATAAAAAAGAAAATATTACCTATGTTAAAATAGGAAAGATAATGATTTCATAGAGTGCTGTAAATAAATATATGTAGGAGAGTAAACGTGTAATAAATAAAGACATAGAAGAAAAAATTCAATAAAATAACATGTATGTCTTATGTTTTGAAATAAATTTGCTGAAGTTATATATATGCTCTATAATTTAGAAAGGAGGGAGTATTTAGGGGGTGGGACAGGTAGAGCTTGAGCATGCATTCGTGGCTCTCAAACCGGTTGTAATACCTCGTCACTACCGGTTTGCAGATAACCGGTACAGATATACCAATAGTAAAGACCACTTCTCCAGTGGTGATCATGCATAGTACCTACTTGCTATCACAAAAAGAAAGGAAAAAAAACAGCTGGATGGTCACACTTGTCCTTGCAATACATGATATGCACACACAAATTTGGTCCATGGGTCATGGTCAACTCCGTAACCAAAGTACACCAGAAAACCGCGCACAAAAAACCGCACAGCTAGGCGATCAACTACATGCCATCCGAAGGCTTGGCTGATCCGCCCCATTTCTGAATCCTCGAATACGCCTCACTCGCCTGCACATACATACATACATACATACATACAAACATACATGGTCATGCATTCAGAACCATATATAACCCATTTGTCACAAGCAAGCAGAGATCAGTGTCCGACTGATCTGATCTCACCTCCTTGTTCCAGTTGGTGCGCAGCGTGATGGCGACGAGGATCACGGTCTGCAGCCCTACCCCCGTCAGCATGCCGCCCCACATCCCCTGTGCATTCAGCAGGTCAGCAGCAATATCCGGAATGACATGACATGGACACCCTCGCCGCCGGCGACGACGACGGAGACGATGCATAATGTCGGTAGTGTACGTACCTGGACGCCGCGGTGGAGCTGGAAGGCGATGAGGTAGCCCACGGGGATGCCGACGCCGTAGTAGCAGCCGAGGTTGATGTAGGCGACGAGCCACTGCCAGCCGGCGCCGACGGCGACGCCGGAGAGGACGGGCTGGACGCTGTTGAGGAGGAGGGTGAAGGCGAAGACGACGCCGAGGCTGGCCACGGCTGTCACCACCTCGGGGCTCTCCGTGAAGGGCACGCCGTACACGTCCCGGAGGAGCAGCACGGCCACGAAGAAGGCGGCACCGATGGCGACGGAGGACAGCAGCACCACCAGGATCGAGAACTTGGCCGCCCGAGGCCTCCCCGCGCCCAGCTCGTTCGACACCCGCACGCTAATCAACAATATTCATAGCTCGATTTGATTAAATTAGGAAACTTTTAAGTTAATTATTTGTGGATGCGGTTAATTAAGAAAGAAACCTGATGGCCGCGTTGAATCCGAAGAACACCATGATCTGCCACCCGAACAGGTTGGTACTGCAATATATATGCATGCAATGCGCAACAGGTCAGCACACTGTGCGTGCCTGTGCGTATGAAGCCTGAGCTTACTGTGCCAACTGCAATGATCGATCAAGGAGACAGAGACGCAGAACTGCAAAGCTATGGATTGATCAGTGATCATCGATCTCACCAGATGGAGACTGCGGCGACGGCGACCTGGGCATTTGGCAGGTTGCCCACGATGACGATCAGGAACATGTAGAACCAGAACTCGAGGCTGAATCGATCAGTCCGTGATTCATCAACATGCATGGCAAAACTTGTATGGTTAATCACGTACGTAGCAAGTACCAGAACATTTGAAGCACGTAGCTAGGTAGTATAATTAAGTAGGTACCAGAGCATGATGGCTGAGCCGAGGGAGAGGCGGGCGAAGCTGACGAGGCCGGTGAAGGCAAGGCCGTCGAAGCCGTTCCAGGCGCCGGGGCAGTAGCCCATGAGGATGTAGGCTGTTGGGCTTTTGCCCTTGGTCCAGTGGGCCTTAGGCCCACTACGGGGGAAGAAAAGAGGAGGGGGCAGCGTAGCTGCCCAGGCTGGCTGCGTGCTCAGCGAGGGTTCCTCGAACCCTGCTGGTCCGTGGCGGCGGCGGCGGCCGTTGGCTCGCCTCCGGCTTGCGCGGGCGCGTGGGTGCGTGGAGGAGAGGCCGGAGACTTCGGGGACGTCGTTCTCGTCACCTATATGGGGAAGTCCCGTCCTCCTCTCAAGCGAGATACTCTGAAATTGCTCACGGCTTGCGCTGGTTTTTTTCCCCTCTCCACTTCTCACTGCTTCTCGGGTGCTGCTCTCGCTGGCGTCTCGGCGTTGCCGCCGGCTGGTGCTTGCAGCCCTCGCTTGGTCCTCTTCGACTCAGGTTCCGTGGCCACGGGGTGGTCGCCGTGAACTTGCCGCTGCGCTCTCCTGCATCTCGGGCTCCTTCCGTGGTCTTTGGCCATATAGGAGTGACGGCATCGTATCTCCGATCCTCTTCGTCGGTGGTGCTTCCTAGCACGGCGAATTGTTTTCTGGGACAGTGTGCTACACGCTTTGCCTCTTCTTCATCGGCTTGGTTCCGGTGCACTGTAAGAACTTCGTTTCCCTGTTTCTTTACTGTCCAGTGGACCGATTTGATTTCCTGGGAGACTAGCCTTCGAGCTAGAGGCCGTGATCAAATCAGGAGGCACTGAATGTTGGCCCTGTAACTCTGTTCGATGATGATTGCTTTACTTGAGGCTTAATAATCTGTGGAGAAAAAGGATTTGCTAGACCTAGAAGTACTGCTCTAAGTTCATTAATCCTGATTACTCTATGTGCATGATCTAGTGTTTGATGCTGGAATTAATTGGTTAATAATTCTGCTGCACTTGCTACCTGTTTAATTGGAGAACTAGTATTGTGTTAACTCATTTACTAGTTGGTGCAGTCAGCTTTTGAGCTGCTGTTCGGCTCATTCTTGTGGTTGGCTTGAGTCTGGCCGAACTGCTATATTGGTCTTTTAATTCCTGGTGCACCCTGTGGCAACTTGATTATATATACATAGAGAAGTTTTGCTCCTGTTTTGGACTAGAGCAGTGCTGTCTAAGGGCTTGTTTCCTTTATTTCCAGATTAATTTATCCTGTGATATGTTGCCTAAGATCGGTTGGATGGCTAATTTTATTAGCAACCCCTTTTCTTGCAATCTGAGAACAAACTCTATATCAAACTTGAGCTTTAAAGCTGGTTCTTTTATTGTCCATTTAGCTGCCATGAATCTGGTTTCTTTGCTGGTCATGAATTTACTTTTGTTCTTATTGGAAGATGTTAAATTCATGATTTACCTTGCTGTTCATGGCTTAAATGTGATCTATTTCCTAGCTGTTCACGCTCTGGTTGTATTGCTATTTATCTTGCTCATTATGTCAAATTTGCAACAATCCAGAAAACAATTATTCGTTATGGCCTCGGGGAGTAGTAGTGATGTAGTTAAGCCCGAGACTTTTGACGGCACCAGCTTTAAACGCTGGCAGGCACGTACTAGGCTGTGGTTGACAGAGTTGAAAATCTACTGGGTTATCTCCGATCCTCCGAAGGAAAAGAAGAAACTTGAGGGTGAGGAGAAGACCCGGTGGGAGGATGCCAATCACGCAGTCCTAGCACGATTGTTAGCCGTAGTGTCGAATAGGCTTTTCGACACCTACTCCACTTTCACTGATGCCAAGGAGCTGTGGGATGACCTGGAGCTGAAATTTTCAGAAGGGGATAACGGGAATGAGAGCTTTGTGGCCGAGAGTTACCTGAACTACAGGATTGTGGAGAACCGCTCGATTGTGGAGCAGGTCCAGGAGCTTCAGCTCCACGTGAGGGACCTGAACCAGTTCGAGTGTCTCCTGCCTGAAAGCTTTCAGGTGAATGTAGCCCTGGCCAATAATTCCTTAAGCAAATACCTGAGGGAATTATTTGAAACTATATTTAATAATCTTGAGAAATACTGCTCAAGCCTGGGTCATTGCGAGGAGGCACCTGTACATCTACACTGCACCGACGTTCAACTGCACCGACCTCTTCACTGCATCAAAGGCATCTCTGCACCAACTTGTGATCGACTACATCAACCGTCATGGCGGCTGAGAATGTGCAAGTCATTCCTCCGCCAGCGCCTGTGCCTGCGCCTGTAGTGGCTACGGCTCCGGCTCAAGGGTATATTTGTTTATACCGTGCCTTTGCCTTTTTGTTTTCCTGTTCATTAGCCCTTGCGTATGAGATAGATATTTTTATATCTAGTACCTTTGGTCTTGGACTGGAAACTGGCAATTGTCTAATTATGATTTACATAATTTTGTGGATTAAAATATTGAGGAAATTCCTAATACTTCCAACAGCTCCTCCTTCGGTGGCGGCGCGGTAGAGGAGCTCGGGAGACGACGGGATAGACGGCGGAGGAACTCGGGGGCGCGGCGGAGGAGCTCGGGGTCTCCAGTGCTCGGCAGAGTAGAAGCTCCAGCAAGCTTTGGTGGAGGCCGGCGAGCTGGAGCTCGGGCTAGAGGGAAGAGAGAGGAGTGAAGGAGGAAGAAGGAAGAAGGTGGGAGGAAGAAGAAGGTGGGGAGAGAATGACAGGTGGGGCCCGGTTGTTAGATACGTATTTCTCCATATTTTGGTTCGTATTCGGTCGGTGTATGCGTTAAAAATACAAAGAATGGCTCGAGAATGTCATGCTTGATAGATAGTTGCAAAAGAAATGGCATTTTAAACAATAGGCACTTTATAATGGCAGACCTGAATATATGCAACTTAATAATGGCATGGATGAAAAAAACCCTTTTTATTTTGCTTATTTCTGTGTGGTATACAGTGCCATAAATATTATTTGTTGCTCCAAGATTAGAACTGAGCAAATAGAAGCATGAATCTTAATTGATGCTGCAGGTGTTAGGAATTCCCTGCTTTCAGCCATTATTTTCTAATGCATCTCCTTATCTATTACCGTACACAACCATGTATTATTGTAATTTGCCAATGCATCTCCTCATCTTTTTTATTTCCTTGTTGTCTAATTAAACTTGTGCATCTCTTCTTTTACAGTGTACCTTTAAAAAGAATCCATCTTTTATGTTTTCCTGGTCCAATGAGACCTAATTGCTATGAGGTGCTCCATAATGAAAAATCATTGAACAAATGTTAGATGCAAAATGTATGGATGATATTATTTCCAAACAAATGTGAGCAGTGCATGCTTTGACTTATGCTCTTTAGATCCAGTAGTTATTGCTTCTTGGATTTTGGCACCATGATACAAAGTCCAGCTCGAAATCAAGCTGAAATTTTCTCATGTTCACCTTATATATGTCATTTTAAAAAAAAACAACATGAGGGTGAAACTGCTAATTACCATGAAAGAAATACATCACTTAATCATGACAATAGGTTCATTTGAAAGTGCAAATTCAACTACCGTCTTATTTTCATGGTTGCTTACAATCTTTTGTTGGTCAAGCATGCTTGAGCTCATATTTTTTATATTTGCTGAAAATCTCATATGTTCACCTCCTTTTGGATGTCCCAACGTCGCATGGTCACCCTTGCTTCAGCTAGCCTCTGCTTATTTCTGCTTGCTATAAATTCTTGCTTGCTTGCTGAAAATCATACCATTCCCGCTTTTTGAAAATTCAAGGATTTCCCTATCTTGAAGTCCATCTCGACCTTTTTGTCCTGGTATATTTTAAGTTGATATTGATGCAATGTGCTTCTATTGTAAACCTTACTTCTTTATTTCTGTAATTTATTTTTATAATTTCTCTACGGCACTTATTATTTTGGAATTTGTCTGGTTCAGGCTGCTAAACATCAAAATATTTACATAGATTTCTGGTGAAGTGGTGAGAACATGTTGCCATTAGGAAATCTTAGTAGTCTATGATAATACAATTACCGATGATAATGCTTTTTTATATGCATGATATTTGTTAGATTTTTCATTGTTTCTATTATCCTTTTATTAGGCTGCTCACTGGCCTAACATGGAGATGCATGTCTCTTAATTATCTAATTCAGGTAGATGCATTGGTTGCGTTGGTCTAACATCTTTCGCTCTCTGGAAAACTGAAGGGCACCTTTGAGGCCCCATGTCAAGAGCATACAGAAATTGACAACATGACATTCAAAGTTGTTCGGTTGAAGAGGCCAACTACAAATACATGAATTTTTACTTATTTGGAGAGAGTGCTCTATTTTATTTTATTTCATTTTCATGAGTAGCTAACTTGTTGTAGTACTTGTACTTGGTAATGTCTGTAAAAGAGGTGGTTTATATTATGAGAGCCACCTAGGCTTATGCATCAATTACTAGCCCCAAGTATCCCTTCCTTGCACGTAGTATACATATTCAATATTGTGTACCTATCTTACACGTCATTGTCATTTTAATTTGCCTGCCTGACTGTCTGTCTATGAGAAGAAGACCGCACCATATTATTCAAAAGTTAAGAAACAAGCTAACAAGCTCTCCTGCACAAAATCTTGATCACTGTCGTGAGCTTGCCGGAGTCGTGCCATTTCCTTGTTGGGTTGCCATTTCCCTAGGGATGCAACGCGAGGGCCTTTTTTTTTTCCAGGGCTCTAATTGGACCAGGAAAATCCGAGGGTATGAAATTTGTCCCTGGGATTTTTCCCCTCTCTCCCAAACGAGCCCTAAAAGATCCCCAATCTAGGTTCTCTGGTTTGAAATCCATGGGGCTGAGAGATGAGAGGTGGCTACTGGCGACAAGTGTTGCTAGCAAGGAGTGGTGTCGCCTAGCAGAGTGTTGTGCGGCAGAGGATTGCTGCCACCAGCAGAGTGCCAGGCGGCAGGGAGCTAGCTATCACGGTCAAACGGATCTCTTCTGTTCCTCGAGCTTGAATGAAATAACAAGGATTTTTATCGTGTGTGCCATTACGAAGTGGCGAATAATCACAGCGGCCATTATAAAACCGGAAATATTAAAGACGCCATTTTATAGTGCTGTCTAATTTCTTGCATGCCATTTTGTGCACTGAAGGGGTCATGCCGGACCAAAATACGCTGGGAAATACGAAAATACGGTGGGGCCCACATGTCAGCTCTTCCTTATACACCCAATCGAGCCCGATGTAACCAGCCCGAGACACCCGACCCCAGCCCCAGCCAGCACAGCGGCGTTTCTAGGGTTCGTCGGCGACCTCGGCACGGACGGCACCGGCGGCGTCCGCACCGACGGCGGCGACGGCGGCCCAGGCATGGCTGGCGGCGACGGCATCGACGGCGGCCTCGGCACCGATGGCGGCCTCGGCATGGCTGGCGGCGACGGCATCGACGGCGGCCTAGGATTTGTTTCAGCAACCCGTGTACATTTATCTCGTTTTGCCTTTTTCCCTTGTTGGGTGTTGAATCGGAGGTGTTGTGTGTAGCTCAAAGCCGGCGGCAGCTGATGCCATTGGGGTCGATTTGGGCACCGCAAATTCTTCCCCTTGCCACTCTGAAATTTGTCATCTGCTGATTGATTGTTGAAATTGTAAGCTGGTTGATTTATTTATCCATATGTAATTAATAGCATATATCTGGGAAGCTACTAGGACAAAAAAATATTGGTTCAATAGATAAAAAAAGTTTAATTTCTCTGTTTGTGGTTTTATTGTCACTAAAAGAAGGTGCTATTTATTTTAGTTGGACACAGGTACATGTACTGTTATGCATTCATTATGTAATACAATCCTTTTGCACTTGTAACAAATGGCCATACTAAGCTCGCCTAAGATCATGTTTAGTTGTTCTAGGACCAAAGTGCTTCTCTGTAAATGTCACACTAATAGTCATGTTTATGTGCAGGTACATCTATCTTGGGTTGTTTGACAGTGAAATTGAAGCTGCAAGGTCTACTTAGCACCTATCAGTTTGATATGTTTCTGTGATTCATAAATTTGAACCCACTCTCATTTCCTCTGTTCGATTTTCTAGAGCATATCAGGGCCGCCATACGCTTCAATGGCAGGGAAGCTGTTACTAATTTTGATCCCACTTCCTATGATGGAGATACTCTGCCTGAAATTGAGAATGAGGGTACTTTTTTAGTATAATGTCTAGCTACAGCATGAATTGTATAGCTGAGATTGTATGACACAGATTGTATACCTCACATTGTAATGCTACAGCATGTTTGTATACCTCAGATTATAATTTAGGTATAGAAAGAGCAGAGATCCTCAGATTGAACTTCATAATGTAATTTCATAAGAATGTTGAAATAAATGAGATTAAGTACTTGCTTGACTTCATATGTTGACCATATATTCTCATATCTGTGTCTTTACCTCCCCAATATTGGAGAATTGCATTACAGAGAGCTTTGATGAAAAATCTTCAAGGACTAAAATTCTTTTCTGAGAGATTTGCATTACAGAGAGCTTTGATGGTGTTTTTTTCGCAATTCATCATGCAATTTGGTTGTGTAAGGTCCCTAAACAAAATCCAAAGTCAGGAACAAGATATTATCTTTTTCATCTGTAAATCTCTGCCCTCCAACAAAACTGATAAAATCCAAAGTCAGGAACAAAATGCTACTAACAATTACATTTCTTACTTCACATGATAATTCAAATATGCTGCCCACTAATGGCAAGCAACAAAACAAGAAAGAAAATACACCCAGTAATGCCAAGCAACAAGGAAGAAAATACACCCAGTAATGCCAAGCAACAAAAAAAATGATCAGATCCTTTGGCAGAGATCATATCTATGTAATTCTTTATAAAGATAGATAAATAAATGCCTTTCAACTGTGGTGAATGAAAAATAGGTTTAGCTCCATCATGGCATATGAATACCTTCCATCAGTTCATAACTCCTGATAGAACAAATTAAAAGCATCCAACAAGCCATCTTGAAACAGTCACGGTACAATCCAAGAAAGGAGCAGTGGCATGATAAAACAAGGATATCCATCCATAAAACAAAGGAACCATATTACAGAAAGGAGCAGTTTCTTCAATATAGTTTAGGACTTAGTATGAATTGCCAGTAGTTCAGCACAGAGCCAAATATTACAAAATATAGTACCATGTTCACTCCATTAGGATATTACAAAATCTACAAAAGATGCCATTAGGATATTACAAAATGTACAAAAGTTGGCAACAACCGACAATCACATCAATGCCATTTTGCAGATAAGTATTCAGTCCACTTGTTTTTGGGTGGAGTTTTGGTGCCCCTTCTCATCACTTTTGCTGGTGGTATAGGTTGATCAGTTGGTGATGCCCTCTTCCTGCCAGCAAGTTTTTTGATTGTCCTCCTAGGTGTGGTTGGAGAGCTTGTTGAAGCATCATGCTGAGTGATTGTCTTAGTGGGTGTGGCTGGAGAGCTTGTTGAAGCTTCAGTTTGCTTCTTAGGCCTACCAGGCTTCCTCTTTCCTTGAGCTTGCACTCCATCTGTGGTGGCTTCAACATGCTTCCTAGGCCTCCCAGGCTTCCTCTTTGCTGGTATTTCTTCAACTGTCTCTTCATTCCCTTCTTGGATCTAGAGAGGGGGGTGCTTCAGACGAACAAGGGAGGTCATTTACTTTGGAAGCAGCAGGATTAGCCAACAAATGGCGCGCCAATGAAAAAACTAGCCATGCCAAATTTTTTACCCTACAGGCTTCGCCAAAACGATGGCGAGCAAATCGCTCGCCATCTCGCCGAACCAATCAAGCGCGCTCACTACGGAAACAGCAACAGCACGTTGCTAGCTAGTCAGCACTTCATTTTAGTTAATTTATCTTCTAATTTTCATATCTATTTTGTATAGTATCCAAATTACGTGAAACAAATTTTGTAATTCATGTAAAATTCTAACCAACTCATTTTTATAGTTTTAAATTTTTTATTTTTATAATTTGTAAGGTATATTTTGTATTTTTAAATTATTTTTTTGCTTTTTGGAATGGTTTTTCATTTTTATGTTCTATTTCAAATGTTAAAATTAATTGCATTTGCAACTTTATATGATTTTTATTTGACCATAAGAACAATTGGCACATTATAATTTAGTAATCAACCAAACATACCACCGATTTTACCAACATTTGGCTGCTCTCGATTGACTATGAACCAAACGACACAAATCTTACCAATAAAAGGTCATGCCCTCAATTGGTCATGACCGAATAATTCATTGGCATGGCCAAGGAGGGCTACGAACCAAACAGGCCCTAAGACCTTGGGAGCTTGGCTACGCCGCAAGGGAGAAAAAGATGGCGGGAAGTTAAGGTCGGCCATCGGCGTAGGGCTCTTAACTGCATCATTGATGGCTACAAGGAGCAAGCAGCTGGCAGGTGGCCATTTGCGACCGAAGAGTAGGCAGAACAGAGTGGCGAAAGTTCCCTTTAAAAAGATCCCCAATCTAGGTTCTCTGGTTTGAAACCCATGGGGCTGAGAGATGAGAGGTGGCTGCCAGCGACAAGTGTTGCCAGCAAAGAGTGGCGTCGCCTAGCAAAGTGTTGTGCGGCGGAGGGTTGCTGCCACCAGTAGAGTGCCAGGCGGCAGGGAGCTAGCTATCGCGGTCAGACGGATCTTTTCCACTCCTTGAGCTTATTGCTATTGGAACGAATAGTGAATTTAGAGCATAGGACTAGTGAATGGGATTGTTGTTAGGGAGGTGAATAGTGATGAAGCAGCCCATTGCCATGAATAATGATAGTGGCCGCAACCAAGCCATGAGAGAGATGACGTATATCCTTGAAATACGCCTTTGGCCGAAAGAAAGCGGAATAAGAAGAAACAACTTGAAAGGAACAGGCTAGAAATGGGCCTTAAGAATAACAATCTTGAATTTTAATTTTTTTAATTGATCTAAATTAGAAAAAAGATTTTGAACTAAAAAATATGCTAAACGAACATAATTTTCTTGAAAAATAGACAATTAAGATTAGTGTTACAAATTATTCACGTGAACAAACATTGACCCTGCACCAATTTGGAAACCGTTTAATAGCATGTAATGGTTGCTACGAGCCTACCACATTGCCTATTTGCCTCTCTGCCCACCGCAACAAAAAGAAACCCAACAAAATTTAACACGAAATCCAGAGCTCACACAACTGAGCTAACGTCCAAGTTCCAACCATGTCCGTATGCATACGAAATTATTTTTTTTTAACTTTTTATAAACTATATCGGTAGACAATTAGGGTATCATATTTTGGGCGTAAAATCCGAGAGGTTTCAATGTTGTGATCAATATCTGTGATATTATCCGTTTCGATTAGTATTCGGTTCATATTTGTATCTGATAATATCTTTACCTGTGTCGATGTTCAACACTATCCGTATTAAGATCCGGATACGAAAAGAATATAGGAGCGGATATGGTTCAACCATTATCTGATCTGGATTCAGACTATTTTCATCCCTAAAGAGGATGAGGGATCAAATTGGGACTGTTGAAGCGGTATATATTTTATAGCTTTTTCCCTTTAAAAATGTCAAACCGGTTATTTGACCAACGCCGTAGACACCGACCCTGCACCAATCTTAACTAATCAAATTTGGAAATCATTTAATAGCAGGCAATGGTTGCTACCACATTGCCTTTATGTGCCAACCCCCATAAAAAAAAAAACCCAACAAAATTCAACACGAAATCCAGAGCTCACTCAACTGAGCTAAACACCCAAGCAGCTACCATGTCCGATCCACTATATAAGCACGGGAAAACACCATCCCGATCGGTTCTAAGAAGACCACGACGGACATGGCAGAGACGCCTCCGGCGCCGCCGCCGGCGCGGCGGCGGAAGCCGAAGCCGCCGATGTCGCGCCTCATGCGCCTGTCCCTCAAGGCCGTGGACTTCGTCACCGACACCGCCACGCGCCGCGCCGACGGCACCCTGAACCGCAGAGCTCTCTCCCTCCTGGACCCGCGCGTCCCCGCCTTCTCCACCCCGTGCCGCGGCGTTGTCTCCAGCGACGTCGTCGTCGACCCCGCGCTGCGCCTCCGCGCGCGGCTCTTCCGCCCCGCGAGCGCCGTTGCCGGCGCGGCGCCTCTCCCGGTGATCGTCTTCTTCCACGGCGGCGGGTTCGCATTCTTCTCGGCGGCGTCCCCGGTGTACGACGGCGTCTGCCGCCGCATCGCGAGGTACGCCTCCGCGGCCGTGCTTTCCGTGGACTACCGCCGCTCGCCGGAGCACCGCTTCCCGGCGCCCTACGAAGACGGCCTCGCCGCGCTCCGCTTCCTCGACGACCCCAAGAACCTCCCCTCCGCCGGTGGCGGCGCCCCGCTCGACGCCTCCCGCTGCTTCCTCGCAGGCGATAGCGCCGGCGGCAACATCGCCCACCACGTCGCGCGCCGCTACGCCGCCTCCGCCCCGTCCACCTTCAAGAACGTCCGCGTCGCGGGGCTCGTCGCCATCCAGCCCTTCTTCGGCGGAGAGGAGAGGACGCCGTCGGAGCTCCGGCTCAACGGCGCCGCCCCCATCGTGAACATCTCTCGCGCCGACTGGATGTGGCGCGCGTTCCTCCCACCCGGCGCAGACCGCACCCACGAGGCCGCGAGCTTCGTGTCGCCGGAGGCCGCCGCAGGCGTCGACTCGCCGGCGTTCCCGCCCGTGCTGCTCGCCGTTGGCGGCTTCGACCCGCTGCAAGACTGGCAGAGGCAGTACGGCGAGATGCTGAGGGGCAGGGGCAAGGACGTGAGGGTGTTCGAGTACCCCGACGCCATCCACGCCTTCTACCTCTTCCCCGAGTTCAACCACGCGCGTGACCTCATGATCCGCATCGCCGAGTTCGTCGCCGAGAGCTCCGGCGCCGGCGCCGGCGCCGATGGCGAGTGATCGGAATCGGAGAGGCGACGGCGAGGTATTCGACGTTCGGCCCAGCCGCCATGGTCGTTGTCAGTGTCGAATGTCGTGGCGTGGGTCAGTGCGTGTGCCGCTGCCTATTGTACGCCTGCATTTTGGATGCTGTGGCTCGTCAATTTGCGGCCATGTAAACTTGTAATCGTGTTGCGTCGTGATTTCTTTTGAGGTTTAGGTGTGCTTGCGTGGTCGAGTGAGCTGAAAATTATGTAATATTGTTAGTGTTACTTTTGGCAAGTTTGATGCGACTTGATTAGTATAAATTAAGCTGGCGATGATTTCGTGATAAGAGTGTGAAAATGACCCATGATGGATACTGATGGTTGTTGGGCTTTTGCTGGGCTTTGGACTTGGCCCATTGGGAGAAATAGGGAGAGAGGGCAGCAGCGCTGCCCTAACACAGCAGCCGAGCGAGCTGCTGCTCGCTGCTGGCGGCGGCGGTGGCGGCCTGTGATGACCCGAACCCTAGGGTTCATGTATCACAACCCAACGCGATCGCTCTCGTCTCAGATTCGGAGGACGAAGAGACATGGGGGAGAAGATAGTTGTTTCTTCATTTTTCGACAATCCATTATAGCAACAGGGATTCCCTTTTTAAGGACTCACTCACACAGCCGGCTCCCCCCCCCCCCCCCCGTGGCCCCCCCCCCCCCCTTCCCCCCGATGACTCCGTTGTCGGCGGCCGCTACTCATGCGTCTGGAGAGTCGTCATCGCCCGCCATCTGCTGCGTACCATCCCTGACATTGCCGCCCCCTTCAGACGACGCTTGACCCCAAGCGCGAGCCACAGGATACCTCTTCTTCAATACCTCATGATCTTCCCAAGAAGCAAAATCGGCCGATAAACCAGTCCATTTGACGAGGATCTGAAGATACGCAGAGTTACCTTTCTTAATGAGCCTGCGGTCCAAAATCTCCTCTGGTTCCACATCCTGGACATCTAATGTCAAAGCATCAGGAAGTTTGTTTGAAACAGGAGTGTGATCAGGGACAAAAGCCTTGAGTTGAGAAACGTGAAACACTGGATGAACAGCACTGTTGGATGGCAAATTAAGCTTGTAAGCAGCAGAAACGATATTCTCAAGCACTTCAAATGGACCAAAGAATTTAAAAGCCAACTTTGGACACGGTCGACTTGCTATAGACGATTGAACATAAGGCTGTAATTTCAGCAAGACCTTTTCTCCTACTTGAAAAGTTTGGGCAGATAGGTGAGCATCAGCAAAATGTTTGAAACGCTGTTGAGCGCGAGCCAATTGCGTCTTGAGAAGATTAGAAAATGTCTCCCTGTCCAAGACCATATCTGTGACATCTTTGTTAGGAGAAGTGTAGTGAGGTAAAACACCATAAGAGGGTTCATAGCCATAGAGAGCTTTGAAAGGAGACATTTGAATTGCACTATGATACGAAGAGTTGTACCAAAATTCAGCCATGGGAAGCCATTTGACCCAATGTTTAGGAGTTTGGGAGCAGGAACATCTCAAGTACATCTCCACTCATTGATTGACCCTTTCAGTCTGACCATCTGATTGAGGATGGTATGCCGTACTCATGTGTAATTTCACATCAAATAACTTGAATAGCTCCTTCCAGAAAATGCTAGTAAATACTTTGTCCCGATCAGACACAATGGCTCTGGGCATACCATGTAATTTTACTATGTTGCTGAAAAATAGCTTGGCAATATGGATAGCAGTAAATGGGTGTTTCACCGGCAAAAAATGAATGTATTTGGTAAACCTATCCATAATGACTAAAATAACTGAATAGCTCTCAGACAGGGGGTAGCCCTTCTATAAAATCCATTGAAATTTCTTACCATGCTCCCTCTGGAATTTGTAAAGGTTGGAGCAATCCAGGTAACTTGCAATGTTCGTGCTTGGCTTGTTGACAGATGGCACATTGTTGGACAAAATTCTGAACCACCATCTTCAAGCCTTCCCAATTGAATAACTTTTTGATTCGTTGGTATGTAGCCGCAATCCCCGAATGTCCCCCAATGGGAGTGGAGTGAAAAGCCTGAATGATCTTGTGTTGTAACCCCACATTTGCTCCCACCCAAATCTTGTCCAGATAATAAATGATACCATGTTGTAATGAATAATCTTCCCATGTACCCTCTGTCAGAGCTAATTTTTGCAATAGTTCCTGAGCTTTGGTGTCAACAGCATAGGAATTAAGAAGCTCTTGTACCCAAATCGGCTGCCCTCCAAAAATAGCCTGTACAGAGAAGAACTGCCCCACCCGAGACAGAGCATCAGCTGCTCTATTGTCAGAGCCCTTCTTATACTGAAACTGAAATTGCAACCTAATGAGCTTTGCCATAGCCTTTTTCTGAAGATCCGATGAAAGAACTTGATCTTCCAAATGACACAAGCTCTTGTGATCAGTTTTGATGATGAAGGGGCTGCGAACAAGATATTGCCTCCATCTATCCTCAGCCATCATAATGGCTAAGAATTCTTTTTCATATATGGATAAGCTTCTATTTTTCAGCCCCAATGCCTTGCTGTAAAAAGCTACTGGGTGACCATCTTGAGACAAAACGGCACCAATGCCACTGTCACATGCATCTGTCTCAATCACAAAAGACTTAGAGAAATCAGGTAGAATGAGAACAGGAGTGGAAATCATTGCTTCTTTGAGATTTTGAAAAGCTTGTTGAGCCTCTGGTGTCCACTAGAATTGCTTCTTTTGCAATAAGACAGTGAGAGGTTTTGCTAACCACCCATAATTTTTGACAAATTTTCTGTAATATCTGATTAGTCCCAAGAACCCTCTAAGTTCAGTAATATTGGATGGAATTGGCCATGCAACCATCACTTTCATTTTGTCAGGGTCAGTGGCCACGCCCTCTGCAGAAATTATGTGCCCTAGATATACAAGGTGGGAAGAAGCAAACTCACACTTGCTCTTTTTAGCACATAATGAATTTTCCCTCAGAACAGATAGCACTAAGGCTAAATGAGAAGCATGTTCTTCCATGGACTGACTATAAATCAGAATATCGTCCATAAAAACTAGCACACACTTCCTTGTATAGTCAGCAAACAAATTGTTCATAACACATTGGAATGTGGCTGGGGCGTTGGTTAAATCGAATGGCATCACCTTGAACTGAAACAGGCCATGATGGGTTTTAAAGGCTGTCTTCTGCTCATCCCCTTCCCACATCCTTATCTGATGATATCCAGATTTGAGGTCCAACATAGAAAAGACTTTGGCACCACCTAATTCATCCAATAGCTCATCAATTATTGGCAATGGGAATTTGGTTTTAACCGTGAGAGCATTGAGTTTTCTATAGTCTACACAAAATCGCCACGATCCATCTTTCTTTTTAACTAGAAGCTCAGGAGACGCATAAGGACTCATGCTAGGAGAAATGATACCAGCAGCTAGCATCTCTTTTACTTGTCTCTCAATTTCATCCTTTTGAGAAGGAGAATACCTGTATGGTTTGACATTTACTGGTGTTGCTCCTAGAACTAAAGGAATGGTGTGATCATACTGTCTATGAGGAGGTAAAGTATTTTTATCCTGAAACACATCTTCAAATTCTTGTAACACAGCTTGAATGGTAGGAGGAATATCTGTCCACTGCTGATCAGGAATGGACTGTAACACTACTGTAGCCCAAATATCATTTCCCACTTGACACTTGTATAATGCATTTGCTGAAATTTCAGATAACTGTGGGGTGGCATTCTCTTTCACTCCTTGCAGTTTAATTGAGAGTCCTTTGTAGGAAAACGAAATCCACTTCTCTAACCAGTTGCATTGCATAATTCCCCATTTGCTTAGCCAATCCATGCCAAGAATGGCATCATACCCTCCTAGTGGTAAAAGCTTCATGTCATGAGTAAATGTATGGCCCTGGATCCACCAACTAAAAGCCGATACATACTGAGAGCTGTCCATCACTTCTCCATTTGCTACCTTAACCTGCATCTATGGTATTTTGTTTGTTGGTAATTGTAGACTGTGGGAGCTGCCCGAATCTACCAAAATCAGCAAAACTTTCTGACCACATAATGCTCTAAGTCTTATAGTAGCTGGGTTATCCACCCCAGTGAGGGCATTGAGAGACAATTGGGCTTCTTCCATTTCTTCATGTTCCTCTTCCTGAACTAAAGTGTCTAACACTTCATCCAGAATAATCTCCTGCACTTGCATAGCTCTCACTTAACCAATGATTGTTCCTGGACACTGATGTTGAGGATTATATGGATCACCACATTTGAAACAAACCTTTTGCCCTCCTATAATCCTTTAGCTGCCGAGCCTTCCATAATTCACCTTTGTCCTGCTTTGGAGGAAATGATCCCTTAGCAGTGACATCCCCCACATGTTCTCCTGCCGAACTCTGTTTGGAATATGCTCCCCTGTACCCTGTTTTCTTAGCTGTGACCAGAATTTGTTCTTGAACTACAGCTAATGTAGCTGCCTTCCACACTGTATCAGGTAATTGCATTTCCACAGCTGCCCTCAGCTCTTCTTTTGACCCCATGATGAACTTGGTAACAAGCATCATAACCCCTACAGATGTGTCATACAGTCTGATATGATACACAAGTAATTCAAATTTTCTTTTATAGTCTTCTACTGTCCCTGTCTGCTTCAGTTGCAGCAACTCCCAGAGTTTGTTTCTGTACTCATTTCCTTCAAACTCTAACACCACTGCTGCCTTAAATTGATCCCAATTGTGATCTGGTGTTGTTAACTTGTAAGACTGATACCAATGAGCTGCGCCCTCCATAAGATATATTGTTGCAGCGGCTACTTTAAATCCAGGTGGAATTTGAGACATGGAAAAAAATGTTTCACACTTATCTACCCAAATCCTCACATCACTACCACTGAATGTGGGAAAATCCATCTTGGGCATCCAGGACTTCCTAGAGCTCGACTCTCCCACATCCATGGAAACAGGGGTCGGCGGAGGGAATGTTACCTGAGGTCGCTGTGCCTCGCCGAACCCATGCATTCCTGTCACCACAACCGGAGCAGCCCTCGTTCTCGATCCTAGTATTCCAGAGACATCATGCGCAGGAATCGAAATTGGAGGGGGTGGAACACCTTTAATTGCTCTTCTCGCCATCGGATTTTCCGCCTGCAACTTCCCCACTGAGCTCATCGTCAGATCCATTTTCACCCCGACTTGTTCGATTTTTCTCCTGCCGATCCTCCAGTTTTTGCTCCATTTCTGCTAACTTTATCCCCATCTTCTCTTCGATCGTCGCCATCTGAATCTCCATTCTGTTTTTGAGAGCTTCTATTTCTTTCTTTAGGATTTCTCCAACTCGATCCTCCATACCTCCCATTGCCGCCACCACTTGCTGAACTTGCGCACTCGGTTTAGCTGGCGCCGTGGTTGCTCCCTCTCTGAGTGAATCGAACCTCTGGTATGGGGATTTTACAGCGATCAAACCCGAAGGCAATCACTAACCCTCCTTTGGATTTACCGATCAACACCTCGAGTATGCGGAAGCACGCCTAATCGAACCGGCTCTGATACCAATTGTGATGACCCGAACCCTAGGGTTCATGTATCACAACCCAACGCGATCGCTCTCATCTCAGATTCGTAGGAAGAAGAGACTTGGGGGAGAAGATAGTTGTTTCTTCATTTTTCGATAATCAATTACAGCAACAGGGATTCCCTTTTTCAAGGACTCACTCACACAGCCGGCTCCCCCCCGACGAGGCCCACTCACACTTACAAAGCCCACTGGCTCTTGAATCGGCCCAACCAGCCTACTCATGCGTTTGGAGACTCGTCATAGCCCGCCATCTGCTGCGTACCATCCCTGACATGGCCGTTCCGCAGCTCGCGGAGGAGCGCGGTGCGTGCGTCGTGGGGCTGGTTCGCCGGCTTCCTCGCGTGCTTCGTTGCTCCTTCAGGCTTATCCCTCTCTCTATTTAGTTGGTTGCCATCTCGAGGGTTTGTACGTGCTTGCACGAGCTCACTTCTTCCCTTTTTTTCTGTGCACTCCGTTGCTCCTCCTTACTCGTCGGTTCGCTGCCCGGTGGTGGTTCTCGTGGTGGTAGTGTTGCCCCTCTCCGACTTGGGTACCCGGTGGCCATGGGTTTTTGGGCGCCGAGTCCCCGACTTGGGTATCTCCGGATCATCTCGTCGGTGGTTACTCGGTGTAGCCCAGCGATCTGTTTTCTGGGACAGCGAGCTGCTCGCGCTTTGCCTTTCTTCGATGCCTTCCTTGTCGGCTCAATTCCGATGCTACGTAAGAATTTCCGAGACTCCTCTTTAGATGTTGTGAGCAGTGAACCAAGTGGAGTTTTTGGGATCTAATTCTTGTATTAGAGGCTATTTATCTTATTTGGAAGCATTGCTACTGTGATTGTGGGATTATCCTAATTGCTCTGTGATGATAATCTGATTGAGGCATATAAATATATTTGTTGATTATATCTTGTGGTAGATTCAATTAGTATCTGCACTGTTTAGGATTTATATTGTGTTCATCCCAATTCATGCCATGATCCGTTGATATTTGGTCTCTCGACACTTGTTATCTTGATCTGTTGTTGGTGCCTTCGGCTGTATTACTGTGATGTTCAGATTGCACTTAGTGATCTGTTTATTATTTCTGGTACCTTTGCTTAGCACTTTGGTGCTGTTCGGTTGGTTCAGATTGAACTGTTTTGGGTCCGGTGGCTATTAACTTGAATAATTGTAGATCAGCAGATCTGCTTGGCTAAATTGGGATGTTCTGATCTTAACTCTTTTTCAAAACAGTGCCGTATTGATTGTCTAATCCTTGATATTAATCTCAGATTGTATTTTGCATGTGAAATCATTGCTGTGACTTGGGCGACTGTTTTTCAGCACCCAGTCATTAGTTTAATTCTGAGAGCTTTTAAATCAACTCAATGGTGATTTATTCACTTGATTTGTTGGCTGCCATGTTATTTAATTGGTTTACCATGTTACTTGGTGCTTTGCAGTCCAATTTTATAGAGTACATGATAAATATTCTATTTCATGGCATTGATGTGTTTTTACTCTTATTTTGTATATTCTGTTTATTTGGTCATTTCATTATGCTTATATCGCACTATGTTCAACAATGGTGAGATTGGTAGCCTTTGAATGGTGCTCCCTTCATTCTAAAAAAGAATTTGTTGTTAACTTTTGAACATTCGTTTTATTTAAAAAAATATTACAAATCTGTAAAAATATAATGTATACATAAGTTACATTTAATAATAGGGCGCGACTTGGGGTCGGACGTCCGACCAAAAAAATATGGATCGGACGCCGGCCCAGCTCACCCGCGCAGCACAAAACGCGTGTGCGCTCTCTCCCTCCAACCTGCATGCATGGCGCAGCACAAAAACGCACGCGCTCTCTCTCCCTCCAACCTGCATGCATACATGGCGCAGCACAAAAACGCGCGTGCTCTCTCTCCCTCCAACCTGCATGCATGCATGATGACGTCAGCAAAGATTCCTTCTTTTCGTTTTTCTTTAAACAGCGATTACGTTTGACTGGTAGCTCCAATCGACAAACCGTTTTCACCAACGTGTTCCTGACATTTTTACGAACAAAACAAGATCCATGTTGCTATATAAAAATTTTTTGGAACAATTTACATATACTATGGAACAATTATTTTGGCCTGTTGAAACAATACGTCTAATCTGATGGAACGTTTTGGTATTTGGTCTGCTGGAACAAATGTACTAAAGCCATTATTTGGAACAAAAATACGTCTAGTCTGATGGAACAAACTAGTATACCTTAAAATTTTCTGTTCATATCAAAAAAAATTTCTGAAATCAATTGAATATTGGAACATATGTATGGAACAATATGTTGACATGTTGGAACAAAAATTTTTGACTACTGAAACAGAAATGTTAGCTTACTGGAACAAATATGCTGACATGTTGGACCAAGAAAAGTAGGCTATTGAAACAGAAATGTTGGATTGTCGGAACAATTAAAATATCCTATTGGAACAGTACGTCTAATCTGATGGAATATTTGGGAACAAAAAACACACACTGCTGAAAAAAATGATGGAACAACAGGTTATACATGTGGAACAATTAATTTAATCTATTGGAACAATACGTCTAGTCTGGCGGAACAACTTGATATTTGGTCTACTAGAACAATAGGCTAAACCCGATTGGAACAATGTAATTGGTCTGATGGAACAACTAGCATACCTATTGGAACAATGTATTTGGCCTGCTGGAACAATAATAGAAATGCCTACTGGAACAACAAGGTTTGCCTACTGGAACAATAATTTTTGCTTAATGGAACAACAACGTTTGCCTACTGGAACAATAAAAGTTGCCTACTGGAACGATAAGGTTTGCCCTACTGGAACAGTTGAACTTTACCTACTGGAACAATAACTTTTACCTTCAGGAACAATAACTTTTGCCTTCTGGAACAATAGCTTTTGCCTTCTGGAACAAATAAGGTTTTGCCTACTGGAACAATAAAGTTTGCCTACTAGAACAATAAAGTTTGTCTACTGAAACAATAAGGTTTGCTCTACTGGAACAGTTGAACTTTGCCTACTGGAACAATAACTTTTGCCTTCTGGAACAATAACTTTTGCCTTTTGGAACAAATAAGGTTTTGCCTACTGGAACAATAAAGTTTGCCTACTGGAAAAATAAAGTTTGCCTATTGAAACAATGTATTTGGTCTACTGAAACAATGAGTTTAGCCTCTCGGAACAATCTATCTTGCCTGCTGGAACAACTTTTATACCTATTGAAACAATGTATTTGGTCTGCTGGAACAATAGACTAACCCAATTGAAACAATATGTCTAGCCTGCTAAAACAATTAGTTTAGCCTATTGGAACAATTTATATAGCCTATTGAAACAATTAGTTTAGCCTATTGAAACAAACTGTCTAGTCCGCTAAAACAATTTATGTATGTATTGAAACAATATGTTTGGCCTGCTGAAACAATTAGTTTGGCTTTTTAGAAAAATATGTCTAACAAAAAAAAGTGCTACTGTAACATTTTTCGACATCACGTGCAACACAAAATTGTGTTACTGCAATATTTTCGACACCACATGCAACGAAAATTGTCGCAAATCGGACGCCCGGTGGAAAGCAATTTCGTAAAACAATTAGTTTTGCCAAACATATTGTTCAAACGGTGCAATCTATACATGCACAATTTAGTATGATATTAAGCTTGTGATTAGTTGGTCGGATGATTAATACGTGATGCATGCACAACCAAGCAGGATATTATCAATGAGTGACACGGCTATGTATAATCAATCGTTTGTCACTAACTCAAAAAAAAAAACGTACAAATACATTCCAAACCCACTAATCATGTTGCCTCCATTGATACAGCAATCAAAATGATTAGATGGCGTGGCCTGGGCATGTGCGAGCGCGCGAGCAGTTGGGCCGGAGAACTAGCTAGCTTCCTCGCTGCGCGCAGTGTGCGGGAAAAAGCATGGGCGAGCACGCGGCGCGGGGAGCGCGTGTGCCAGCGTCCATCGTGGCCGCACTCGCGCTTGGGCCGGGCCGCCCGAGCGTCCGACAGATCGGACGCCCGGGTTGAAGCATTTTCGTTAATAATAAACCAAACAAAGCAAAATAAATGATTTTTTTAATAAGACGAATGGTAACATGTGTACAGAAATCAACCACGACTTTTTTTTTTGATAAAGGATGGAGTATGACAAACGCTCACAATATCGATAATTCTCGCGGGTAAATTTACTCCAATATGAACTTTAACTAGAAATTTATGGAATTGAATGATCAATTTCATGCAAAAGCACAAAAGCAAAGATTTTGATTATTGGGTTGATTTGAAAATTGAGATGACGAAAATTCCAATTTCGACTTGAGCTCGGCTTGACACAAATCGGTGCTGGAATTTTGCTTTTTTAAAACAGATTTTTTTTTTTGCTTTTTTAAAACAGAGTTTGTAAAGCTTATCACATGAATATTGATGATAATGGACATCCCGATCATCAGTTAGATGATATAGTGATCCTTGTCCGGATATATATCTAACGTTTTCCTTAAATGAATAGAAGATTTTAAGCCACTAATTCTTTTTTTTAAAAAAAGTCAAGGCGCTTATATTATATGCATTGCGCGTTGAAAATAAAAGGTCCATTGTTTTACATTTTGTATCGGCCGTATATGGACTATGGTTGTACTGAACTGGGTGAAAAATAGAGACTTTTTCATGGGAAATTTGCCCCATGTCACTTAATTTGCACGCTTGGCTCTGTATGCCATTGACATCAAACAAGAAAATTGGTTTCATGTATGCCATTTTGGCTATCTTTTATCTATTTTAGTCCATTTCATCTCATTTTTTTAATCCATTTTAGTATTTTTCTTTTCACCCTTTAGGCCGTCTCTAACAGACTCCCCTAAAGCGCCCTCTACCTCAAGAATTTCGAGGTTTACTCGAAGTAACTCTAGATGTTCCGCATTACTGTTCGTGTTCATGCACTTGGTTAACCCTAATTGTTTTTAGGTAAACCTAACAGTAAACGCTAGCACTGTACTGCCGCTGCATTGTTGCACGGTCTAAATTGGGCTAGCGTTGGTAATGCTGTTAGAGCATCCCCAACAGCCTCTTTATATCTCCACTTCAAAATATTATTGGCGCCCCCGTCCCTCCCTCCCTCCCTCTAAATTAATTCACAATTTACACTACCCTCCATTCCTTTCCTCCATCATTTCTTCTATATCAGACATTGAGAGAGACTGTTGGGGATGCTTTCAGTATCCAGTTTTTTGCTATCATTTCTTTTCTTACAATCGGACGACACAAACACACCTTAAAGGACAGAAATTTTACCTAATGGAATGCTTCCAAGAATTCTGAGGTTTACTTGAAGTAATTCTAGATTGGTTTAAAAAAGAAACAAATGGCTGTCCTTGTCTCTTGCCATCAACGGTACACAACATGCAGAAGTATTCTAGTAGTCAAGTAGGCACTTCTTTGATCTCGCCCTTGATATGACTGGGAAGTAGTTTCACTTCGTTATTGATATCAGACATCGTTGCATCTCTCCCATGCAGAGTACAATCTTCCCATCGACGCCCGACGGACAGGCAGAAAAACCTGAGAGAGGAGAGGTGCCGGATGCCAAGCTCAACACTGCCATATGCAGAACGCGCTCTATCAGCATGGAATCCAAGGTGAAGGTTCTCGAGCCTCGGCGCTGCTCCTTGTTCAAACCTCAAACCAGGTCCAAATATATTCCGGAAGTACAGATGCGTTAAACACGGGAATCCACTGTGACTCATCTGCAGTCCATCTTTGGGGATTTGTTTCACAGTCAGTTTGAGGTCAAGAAGTGCAGGTGACTCTTCGAGCATATGAAGATCTTCCCTTTCCATTCGTTCGACACTGAACTCCAAGTAGGTGAGCTCGGAGAGGGAGGGGTTAATCCACCTTGGAAACCTGGAAAACCAGCCTTCAAGGCCTTCCAAGACGAACTTTTGGAGGCGCCGAGGATAACACCATGATTCCGCGAAGCAGTCTATATCACCATGATTGGATTCGTTGGAGATGTGAACACACCGAAGGTTATTGTACCCCAGATCACACAGGGACGACATCAAAGTGTTCATCTGAATTCTTGAATGGCTACTCTGTGAACGAAGGAAGGAGTTAAAACATACTCGAAGAACCCTCAGCTGCGTCAGTTTTTGCCCAAAGTTTAGAGAAGTACGGCAGCCATCAAGCTCCCATAGCTCTTGGAGAGCTTCCATGTAGCCAAACCCATCTGGCAGTATGAGCCTATCGCCAACCAGACGCATCAAGCGTTTGAGCTGAATGATAGCTTCTGGTAATACTCTTATTTGAGTTCCCCTTAGATCAAGGGTCTGCAAAAACCCTAGCTTTCCAGCTTGGACTGGCAGCTTGTAAATATATGTCTTCCGGAGCCCCAGATATCTCAGATGGAATAGCCTCCCAATAATGTCCCCAAGACCATCATTCTGCAAATAAAGAAAGCCCTCTAGATCTAACACTCGAAGTGCCTTCAGATCCAAAGGAGGGGGCATCCATCTAACATCGAAGAGACAGAATGAACGAAGATGGGACAAATCTATTGTTCCTGGTGTTATTTTTCCTGCGTGTTCAATCTTGCTCCCACTAATTGTGAGCCTGCGCATCTTGCCATGCCGAGATGAGGTATCCTGGCAATCCAACATGGACAAAAAATTTTCTTCAATTGACCGAGAGACAATAAAGTCAAGCACTATATCATGAACTCGATATCCTCCTGCTTCATCATTGTATTCCAGTTGTATCGGTTGTATCAAATTCCTATTTATAAGCTCGTTGAAGTAACTCCTTCCTACTTCCGCCAAAGTATAGCCTTGTTTTGGAGCAATAAAACCTTCAGCTATCCATCTCCACACTAAGGAATCTCTCTCAATCATATAATCCTCCGGAAACATGCCAAGATATAACAAGCTAGTCTTTAAATTATGGGGTAGATCGCTGTAACTCAGAGCCAATATCTTATCCATCACTTGAAGCTCTCTATCTTTTTCATCAACAGAACGGATGGAATTCAGCACTCTCTTCCATTCTTCCTCTGTTCTTGGTTTGTTAGCTAACAGGCTAGCTAAAGTAACTATGGCCAATGGCAAGCCATCACATTTATGCAGTATTTCGTTCATAATCTCCTCCAACTGACCAGGGACTTTGTCCTCAGCATTGAAAGTCCTCTTTAGAAATAATTTTCTGGAGTTGCTACTGTTGAGAGGTTTCATTTGATAAACGAAGTCTTTATCTGAAGTGCAACAAAGTTTAGCTATGCTGTTGATGCGTGTTGTCGCGATTAATATACTTGCATTAGCATTTTTAGGAAGAGCACACTGTATAAAATCCCAGTCCGATTCACTCCATATGTCATCAATCACAATAAGGTACCTTAAGAAAGTTTGCGAAGCAGAACAAATCAGTAAAGCTCTAAAAAGAAAGCTAGGAGGAGAATTCAACTGGAAACTACAGAAAAATCCATATTTACGTACACGTAGATATGCTACAAGAACTTTACATAATCGTTACATGCTAATGTTGTCTATGGATAAACATCCGGAAAAATCTTTTGAACTCGAAATCAATTAGAATTTACTAATTTAGTAGCATTGTCACATAGTCCTAACAAAAAAAGGTATAGAAGAGGGAGCCTATACAAGTATTTAGCCTGCTACGTTTTATTTGGTAAAAAAAGAGTTTATACAAGTCGTTGAACACTAAAAACAATTCCGCCACGTAGAAAAGGATTATTTTAAAAAATTACACAATACTATAGTATTATAAAAGGAGTTCTTTGTTATAGGAAGCTAGGAACACATAATATACAAGAATGTGGGTTAAGTAAGCTTACGGTTCCTTTTCAAGACATGATCTTATTCTGTCGATGAGCTGTTGCTCGCTGTATGACCCCAACGGTTCAGATTTTCCACTGATGCTCTGAATTTCCGTGAGCAGAACACTCAAAATGCTATTTATGTTAGGCTTCTGCGATACTGACACAAAGGCTTTATAAAAGAACTGGCCTTTGATTTCATTGTACACCTGATTAGCAAGAGTAGTCTTGCCTAAACCTCCCTGCCCAACAATGGAGACAACCTTCCGCTGCTTTGCTGGTTCCTGTCGAGTTAATCGATGGATGATTTCTTCGCGTGGCCCCTCGATGCCCACAAGTTTTTCCATCTCCACATAGAGAGCAGGCAACCGAGGATCAATCTCTGTCTGCGAGCTCCAAGAAGATCTCTCATCGAGCTTGTTCCTTCTTCTCCGTTCATACACTTCATTGGCAAGGGCCCAAAGTTCTTGAATCTGTCTTGCGAAGATGTGCCGATGGTGAAGCTTCTTCAAGCTGCGGAAATTCCTCTGGAGTTGCCCGTTAAAACCGGTGCTCGTATCAGCTGGTTCATGATCAACATGGTACATGAAAAGGTCGATGCAGTCCTCCATGTCGTAGGCCATCTCGCGCACCTCCTTCACCCACTCTTTCAGCTGCACATCGGAGCTCTCTGCCGCTGCATACTTCTCCAACAAAACATTGATGCCTCTCAGCTCCTTGCTGAGAGACTCGAGCCTCTTCCTCACCTGTTTGACCTTGGCGTACTCCTTCTCCATAAGGCTGCTCAGCTTGCCGAGCAGAGGGCTCATCGCCCCCGTCAAGGCACACACCATGATCTTCTCGCCAACTCCTCCCATGTTTCTCGCAATCGACAAACAATGGATCGCCTCTCTTTGTTTGGAACCAGATCAAGGAATTTTTGCGTGGCAAGTCGATTGTGGATCGGCGCCACTTCCACATCTCGCCATTTTAGGGTGTGATGTGGCATGTGGGCTAGGATGCATGAACTGAATAATATCTTTGGTCTTCCATCTGAAGTCTCCCCTAATAATTTTCTAGCTTTGTGTCGATATCAATTCGCCCGTGATTGCCCTTGCTACATGTCCACATCTGGATGGGCCTGTAGGCGCTGAAATTCGGAGCTCGCTATGTCAGCAAGGCGATTTGATCAACATTCTTAAATGGCACACTGATCTAACCATTTGTTTAACTGAACTTCTTTTTCTAGTCTCGTATTTATATGAAGTTTTCTAAATTGTTTTATTACTGTAATGGATATGGACTACTCCCTCTGTCTCACAAAGAGTGTATTTTTAACATTTTGTAGATAAATTAGTAGCCATGAGAAATGACCTAACTACCCTTAATTAAAGCTGTTAACAATCATACGCATGCACCTTGAAATGGGAAAAACCAGGCAGTTAAATGTGCATGCACATTGAAAAGGAAAAAACCAAGCAATTAAATGTGCATACAATTTGAAAAGGGAAAAACAAGTAATTAATCAACCAAATAGACCCATCTAGATGGTTTAAAAGCTATAGATGCATTATTTATGAGACAAATTTTAAACGCTACAAATATACTATTTTTTTGATAGAGGGAGCATTCATTTAATCTAAGCCATTATAATTCGGACCCACAAATTAATGGTGAAATTTTTTTTCTCTAAGCAATGTGAAATTTTTTTCTATGTTAGAATTAATGTGGTGACATCGTTTAACTCTGTTTTAATATGTAAACTACTCTACAATGGAGCTAGGGATTGAGCCTGGCCTAGATCCAACTACAAATCTCATCTGTTTTAATATGTAAACTACTCTACAATGGAGCAGTTTAGGGATTGAGCCTGGCCTAGATCCAACTACAAATCTCACCCGTCCATTCCCTTGATCCACAGCCATAATTGCGAGTTGGATCCTTTAAACTTTGCTTAAATTGCCAATATTTGCCACTCCACCTAAACCCTAATCACCCGTCTAGGTTCAAATCAACACGTGTTTCATCCGTCATAAAACATTTAAACTTCGCTTAAATCCCCTTCGCCACTCCATCGAAACCACAATCACCTGTCTAGGCTCAAATCGCCCCGCCGCACGTGACCCGCTGTCGCTCCTGCTTGAGCGTCGCTGTCGCCGCCACCCCCGTGGTTCACCTCGCCACGCCCCCAAATCCCAAGCGCCTCCGCCGCCGCCACTCCTGCGCCCCACCCCGCGTGCCTCACCGCTGCCACCGCACCTGCGAAACACGCGTGAGGGCCGACCCGCATCACAAAGATCTCACGCGCGTACTCCTCTACCGCCACACTCGCTTGTGCTCAATGTCGTTGCATTGATCATTGACCACGGTGGCACCCACATGAATCATTCTCTGGCGCATCCTCACCATCGCCGTCAGCCGTCGCCACTTCTCCCACCGGTATGTTGTCTCCTTCCCGGCTTCTCGTTGATCCCTGCGATGATGTCTAAAATTTCTAGCCATTCGTCATGGGGGCTGTTCAGAATGGGTTGGGTAGAGTGGGGGAAGCTAACATTTTTTAGGTTTTTACCATGTAAATTAAATTGATGTTAGCAAACAAATATTTTATGCAATCAATTGAACGAATGTTTAAGAAAATGGCATCATCTATGCTGTGCCAAGCTAAGCACTTTTTCCATTCTTTAGGATGGCAAATTGTTTAAAAACATAGCAATTTGAGTGCAAAACATCAAATACTCAACAAGCCTTTTTCTATAACGTGATTTGCACGTGCACGCTTGCTAGTAATAATAGATAGATAGTTCATGGGATCCCGCCACTTAACAATCCCACTCATAAATCTAGTACGACTTTAGCTAGTACGACTTTAGCTAGTGACTTAAATGTCAAGTAGCTTCGTGTTTCTTCAGAACAAACATTAGAAGCTAGTGGGAAACTTCGTGCTACCTGTCTGGCTTCTTGAAAGGTACAAGTATAGACAAAATGAGAAAAGGCATATTCTAGCTTTGGTTTTTTGCATTGTTTTATCAAGGATATATCTAGAAGAGGTTTAGACAATAGAGCCCCACATTAGAAACTATTGTACATATATCTATCCATGACCTGTACAAAACTACAAATTATCTCTTCTCTCTCAATTTTATTTTTAAAAATAATATGGTATCATAGCATGGATTAGTTCGAAGGTAACATAATACGAGAGCATGAGCATGGATCAGTGTTAGGCTCACGGCAAATCCAACGTACGACCCCATCTCCACTTGGATTCTCGTCGTAGGCGTGGCCATCGCTTTTCTGTTCTTCAGCTGCAGCTTGTCGCTTCTCTGTTCCATTACAGACCTGATGCTGCGTCCTGTTCGTGGCTGCCCAGGTTGCCGTGCAGATCTGCAGGCCGTCGCCACTACTGCTGCTGCCTACCACTGCCCCCAGCACTGCAGTTCCCCGTCGCCCCTGTTCATTCCCGCCGCTATCTGCTGTTGCTACGTCATCGTACGTGATTGACTGCCCATCCTCGCTACCGTCTTTGTAACCTCCCAACTCAATATGAGCGTACAATGCTACTCATATTATAAGAACTATAAAATTCTGGCAACATTTTCTTTGTTTTTTTTTAAAATCCGACACACGAAGAAAGCAGATAATTGCAAAATTCACAATTACGGATCCCATCTCAACAGGAACCGGACACGGCCAATAAATATCTATCTTACCTTTAACGAGGACGGAGACCAATAAAAATAATCAACACAACCCAAAAGAACTTAATAAATACAATTGGAACATAACCTTCATTCTAAATTGCTCTTAAAATGGTATATATCTAAGTTATATACTAAGTAAATCGGCCTATTAATTTTAGTGTGAGAGGTAGTGATGCTCATTACCATGTGTTACTTCCCAAAGTCAGATATATTCTGATGCCAAATAAAAGCAAAAATGAGTAATTCGAAATACTCAACCAGTACAAACATAAAAACAATGGAAGCTCATTAATAATTCCATTTAAAGAAAACAACAGTTATATTAACCACCCCATCAAGAGTCTGAGTCCGACGAGAGCACGGAGTTATGCAATTACAATGAAGTTTTCGTCCTTGGCGCGGACGACCACCACTCCACTTTTCAACTAGTCGGAAACGAAGCGATCGCCAGGGAGGAGGTCGACGCGGACCAGCGCCGTGCTGAAGATCAAGATCGCATGTGCCATCTCCGCATCCGCGGCCGCAACGTCCAGAACGAACTTCACACAGTGAAGCTAAGGGATCATGACGTCTACACGACTCCTCAAGCGAACATCGTTGCTTGGAAGACTCTTCTGGAGACCATGGCACTGCAGCTTCCAGAAGACAGCCATTCGAGCAACAGCCATGGTCGAGATTACGGCCATCCAGCAGAATGAGGCGAACAGGGCTCCAACCACGCCTGTGATGGCAAACAGCCGTTCCGCGCGCAATCGGAGCAAGGTGCACGTCTCCGCCGTTGGAGGGTCACACCGATCGGCGGGCCACAACCTCCGCTATGACATAGAATCCAGGAGGAGGGAACACATCGACAGCAATCGGAACTCCCGCAGTTATCGTAGTTGGCGCAACGACGACCACGCCGAAAGTACCGCCAGTCAGCTTGACCATCAGGAAGAACATCGCCGCCACGGCCCGCGGCGAGAGGGCCGCAGAAGATCCCCGCGGCGTCGGCAACCGCGACCCTTGGAAGGAATTCGGGCATACACCCCGGATCTTCGCCGAGTGGTCTGGCCCGACAGTGTCAACCTCAAAGGCATCGATAAGTTCGATGGCGAGAGGAGAACTGGCTACAGGTTTATGCCTTAGCAGTCAGCGCAGCAGGAAGTGATCACAACCTGATGGTGAACAATTTGCCAGTTGCTCTGACCTCAACCACCCAAACTTGGTTGATAGGACTCCCGGAAAACTCTATGGAGTCTTGGGACGACTTGCAAGAACAGTTCATCACCAATTTTCAGGGGATCTACGAAAGGCCCGCTGGGAGATGGGTGTTCGGACAACTATATCGTCGGAAGAGCGACTCTCCGCAAATTCATTGAGCGCTTCACTAAGAAGAAGAACGAGATCCGATACGTTTTGGAGCAGACAGTCATTGACACCTTCTACGTCAGATGCAAATCCGAGGAGTTAATCAAGCAGATGACTCGGGACCCCGCAAACTCTCAACGCCATGTTCACGATAGCAAATCAAGAAGCCAATGCCAAAGAGGCCATCATGATTCATCGTGGCGGCCATGATGGAGGCTACAAGAAGAAGCCCAACGATGAACATGGCAAACCAAAAGACAAGAAGCGCAAGGGGGATGAGGTGGTCGCCAACATGTGGTGCAACCGACATAAACCCCCAAACGACAACAACTACAACAAGGTTATGCAGGCAGTATGCCCCTTTCACCCTTGTGGTAAGCACGCTGTCAAAAACTGCCTTATTTTGCAGAAGTTCGCCGACAACTCCAAGTAGTCGGCGGCCAAAGGAGGCCACGGCAAGAAGCCAGATGGGGTTTATCAAGACGCTAAGCGCGAGATCAGCTATATATTTGGGGGTTCTGACACGTATGAGTTCAAGTGGAAGCAAAAACTTACCACTCGGGAGATCAATGCGATCTTGCCCATGACCCCCAAGTACTTGTGCTAGTCCGAGGTCCCCATCACCTTTGATCGGACGGACCACCCAGATCGGATAATCTTCCCCGAGAGGTACCCAATGGTGCTGGATCCTGTCGTTCGGGGGAACAAGTTGAAAAGGGTCTTGGTCGATGGCGGGAGCTGGATTAACGTCCTATTCGTCAAGACCTTGGATTAGATGAAGATTTCTCTTTCCGAGCTACGGCAGGGATCATCTTCTTTCCATGGGGTAATCCCTGGGACTCCACAGTACTACTCGGATAGATCTCGTTGCCCGTGACGTTTAGGACCAAGGAGAACTATCGGACAGAGAGTCTGAGTTTCGAAGTGGCCAATTTCGAGACGGCATATCATGCCATCTTGGGAAGGCCAGGGATCGCCAAATTTATGGCGGTACCTAATTACACTTATCTCATCATGAAGATGCCGAGCCCCAATGGCATAATCGCCATACCCGACGACGTGAAGCAGCCTCTGGTCTGCGATAGTGAAAGCTGTGAGATGGCGCAGGCCCTTTAGACCTCGGCCAAGATGGAGAATATCCGGCAAGCAGTCGCTTCTCTCCAGGAGGAGGGAGACATACCCGCCAAAAAAGCAAGCCAAAACCTCCGTCTAGTCGGCCGAGGAGACAAAGAAGATAGCGTTGGACCCGTCTGATTCGGCCAAAACAGTCATGATTGGAACAGGGCTCGACAGCAAATAGAAAGACGAGCTCGTCACTTTCATCCGGGCAAACCAGGACGTGTTTGCTTGGAAGCTTTCGGATATGCCTGGTGTTCCGAGAGAGGTGATTGAGCATTTTTTGCATGTTGACGACAAAGCCAAGCCGATTAAACAACGTTTGCGAAGATTCGCACCGGATTGGAAGGAAGCCATTAGGGAAGAATTTACCAAATTGTTGGCAGCACGGTTCATCAAAGAGGTTTACCATGCCGAGTGGTTAGCAAATCCGGTCTTGATGCAGAACAAGAACAAGACATGCGTATGTGCGTCGACTACACCGACCTCAACGAGGCCTGTCACAAGGATCCTTTCGGGCTCCCCCGCATCGATCAAGTGGTGGATTCCACCGTTGGATGCGAGCTCTCAAGTTTTATGGACGCTTACTCAGGCTACCGTCAGATCAGCCTGAAGGAGGAGGATTGCATCAAGACATCGTTTATCACGTCTTTTGGTACGTTCTGCTATATCACAATGCCATTCGGGCTAAAAACGCTGGTGCCACTTATCAACGCACCATATAGCAGTGTTTTCACACTCAGCTGTCGACGATGTCGTCGTGAAGACTTGGACCAAACCCGATCTCATCGCGGATTGATCGTGGCACTCAGCCGATTCGTTTCTCGACTCGGAGAACACATCATGCCTTTCTTTAAGTTCCTACGCCAACAAGCCGGTGTTGGTCCCGCCGATGCCCCAAGAGCCTCTCCTACTTTACATCGGTGCCACGACTCACGTAGTTAGCAGCGCATTGATCGTGGAGCAGGATGAGGAAAGCTCCCTTCAGAAGATCTAGCGTCTGGTCTACTTCATCAGCGAAGTATTGAGCGACTCCAAAACAAGGCATCCTCATGTTCAAAAGCTTTCGTATGCCGTGCTCATCATGTCGTGGAAACTTAAGCATTGCTTCCAAGATCATGAGATTTTGGTGGTCACTTCCTTCCCCCTTAGGGATATACTCCACAACCGGGAAGCCACCGGAAGAATTATGAAGTGGGCAGTCGAGCTTGGAGCCTTTGAGATAAAGTTCAAGCCTCGGCTAAGCATAAAATCTCAAGCACTCACTGATTTTGTTGTGGAGTGGACAAAGGCCCAGATCCCAGTAGCAAAGGAGAATCTCGAGTGCTGGATGATAAACTTTGAAGGTTCCCTCATGCTCAGCGGCGCGGGGGTTGGAATTTTGCTCATATCTCCAACTGGCAAGAGGCTACGGTAAGTCCTTCAGATCCTGTTTCCAATCAGCAACAACGCCGCTGAGTACGAGGCACTCATCCACGGCCTTCGCGTTGCCATATCGCTCGTCATAAGTCGGTTAATGGTACGCGGAGACTCTCAACTCATGGTCAACAAAGTGCAAAAGGAATGGTCTTGTATCAGCGACAACATGCCAGCTTACTGTCAGCAAGTTAGAAAGTTGGAGGACAAGTTCGACGGTTTGGAGCTAGCACATGTGCTCCGATGAGAGAATGAAGCAGCAGATGAGATAGCGTGGATGTGATCCAGTCAGGCGCAAGTACCGACTGATGTTTTCGTCGAGAAATTGCGCAAGTCGTCTATCAAGCTACCACCCGCACCGGATGAACAACAAGAGGGTCAAGCAGAAGTGGAGGTACTATCGATCAATCCATAGTGGACGCAGCCATACTTGGATTACCTCCTCCGAGATGAGTTACCAGATGATTGTAGCCTAACCGAGTGTATAACATGCCGAAGCAAGAACTATAAAGTACTTGGGAACGAGCTATTTCATAAGAGCAGTTCTGGGGTATTAAGGCGTTGCATATCTGAACAAAAGGCAAGGATCTATTACATGACATCCACTCGGGGGAATGCGGACATCATGCGACAATGAATTCCCTCGTGGGCAAGGCCTATCGGCAGGGATTCTTTTGGTCGACCGCCGTAACAGATGCGGAAGACATAGTGCGTAGGTGTGAAGGATGTCAATTCTTTGCCCGACAGATTTACATGCCGGCTCAGGATCTGCAGACAATTCCGACCACCTGGCCCTTTCCCGTCTGGAATCTGGACATGGTGGGTCATCTCAGACGAGCCCAAGATGGATTCATCCATCTTTTCGTCACCATTGACAAGTTCCCAAGATGGACATGGTTGTGGACATCACGGCTGCTAAAGCGCGAGAGTTCTTCCGGGACATCGTCGTCCGTTTTGGCGTGCCCAATCGAATCATCACCGACAACGACGTTCAGTTCAAGAGCAGCGAGTTCCAACATTGGGGCGAGGAGTTGGGTATCAAAATTTGTTACGCCTCGGTAGCTCACCCGAGAAGCAACGGGCAGGTGGAGCGTGCCAATGGATTAATGCTACAAAGACTTAAAGCAAGGATTTTTTATCGTCTAAAGCCATATGCAATGCTCTTCCTTAAGGAGTTGCCTTCGGTCCTTTGGGGGCTGAGAATAACCCCAAGTCGAGAGACTGGGCAGACACCCTTTTTCCTAATTTATGGATTTGAAGCGGTTCTCCCAACTGAATTGAAATTTCGGTCTTCGCGAATTCACAACTACAAGGACAACCAGTCGGATAAAGGGAGATTAGAAGACTTTGATTAGCTCGAGGAAGCTAGGGAAGCAGCAATGATCAAGTTGGCCAAATATCAACAAGGCCTATGTCGCTACCATCTGCGCAACGTACGGGCCGTGCGTTCTCCAAGGGAGATCTGGTCCTCCGAAGGAATCAGAAGCACGAGCACAAACTCTACCCACTCTGGGAAGGTCCCTATTTGATTGATGAAGTGACTCGCCTGGGGGCTTACCGGCTAAAGCGTGAAGATGGATAGGATGTACCTAACACCTGGAATATCAAGCAGCTACGTCGCTTTTATTCTTGATTCCCGTATTTGAGCTTTGTAAAATAGTTGCTCGTTTGATTTGCTACTCAGGCGTATACGACTAAGTAGTAAGTCGGGGGCTACACTACATAGTGTGCGGATTCACCGCACCCTATCTTGTTGATAATCTTGTTTTCTCTTTACATACGATTGTCGAATTTGGGTATCGTGAAATTCCTTAGTAGTGGCGCCAATATTTGCAATGGACATTATTTAGTCACTCGGCACGTGCATAGGGAGAAAGCCAAGTGCTAATTCCTAGCACTCGGGTGCTGGACCAGTCGGCAAAAGGTGTTACACGAAAGGTGGGATAAATCAGTTAGTCGGATAAACGGTGTCAGCGGTATTGAGAATCAATAGTTGGATATATTACAGAACTGTTCATACGGGGATGAAGTATCTACAAATCTAAGTTCCCTTTTAAGGTAGTGGAGGTCTCTTTGACTTTCTCCATAATAGTGGAGGCTTCTTCTTCAGAGCAGGCGAACTCCTCTCACACAGCGTCAAAGTCTATGTCAAGGTAGTGCGACTTCATGATGGCTAGAGCTTGGCTCGTACAAGTCATCGCCGCCTCCTTCGTAAAGGCCTTAAGATGTGCAGGAGCGTCTTCAAGTCGCGCCATCACCACGTCGGCATCGGACGACAATTCTTTTTCAGGATAAATATATTGAATCATTGTAGCCACCGCCCTCCTAGTTCGGTTGTGTAGCTCGACGGCTGACTTCACCTTCTCATATAGGACTTGGAGCTGGGCCTTGGTTTTCAATTGATAGGATGTAAAATCAGTTGGTCAAGATAATATGATCAGGTTATCAACAAGTCGAGCTAGGGAGAGCCTGAGTTGAAAAATTTACCCTTCAGCCCCTGAGCCGACTTCTCGTCTTGGGTGTTGGCCAAGAAAATTTCTCCTTCCATGGCCTTCTGCCTCGCCTCCAATACTTTTTTGTTCTCCTCCAGAGCTTTGTATTTCTCTTGTAGGGAAGCCAAGGCTTCATCGCGGCCTAAACATAACCATGACGAGTTTTCAAGATCAATAGAGAGTTTGACACCACTCAGATAGTTTCTAACCTCGGATGGTGTTGGCCTCTTCTACGTGGTGGAGTCGTAATTCGGTTACCTCCTTGCGAAGCTCCTCGATTTCGCCATGGAATTGTGACTTCTGCGCATAAAGCGCGTTGTCAAACTCATCCCTGGACTTCAGCTGGCCGATGTCCTTTTGGAGGCATTTGGTCTTCTGCGCCGCCCGCTGGCTCATGCGCTGGGTGGAGGCAAAAAGAGCGATCAGACATGCTTTGATTAAGATAAAAGTTCAAGATATGAAGAAGGTCTACCTCGAGCATGTTGATGCTGAACTTCGCTACGGTCTGTAGCATCTCCCACTCTTCAGTCTCCAATTCGTCATCAACCTCGTAGCCTTCAATCTCCTTTCTCCATTTTACATGGAGAGGAGGAGCATTGGTAGTGGCGGCAAGGCGAGGAATCTCCTCGATTTCCGGCTTCGAGCTCTCTGGAGCCGGGGCTGGGATGTCTCATTTATCCTTCGATGGTTGATAGGTGTCTTGGGGTGGCGGAGCAGTAGGTCGAGGCGCTGCCCGTTGGGCTGACTCCCTGATTGGAGTAGGTTCTGTTTGTGGGGTTGGTGGACGAGGAGCAGAAGAAGCGGGAGTTGTTGCCTTGGCGCTGGGTTTGCTTCTGGAGGTACCCGAGGTGGGCTTCCTGTGAGTGATAGAAGATATCAAGAAGGCGACCTCCCTACAGATAATTAAAAGAAGAAGTTGTGATGGGAAACCTTTGTGACGTTGTGAATTTAACTCCTATGCCTTTCCGGGTGGTTTGACCACTTGGGGTGGAACCGGAGGGCCCTCTTGGTCCTGATGTGGTCTCCGGGCTGGTAATTAGGGGAGATGGAGGGCTCAGAGCTCGCCCAGTGGGAGCAGGGCTGGACTTCAGGTTTTGACGACGTCAATGTAGGAGTGAGACATCATCTTCTTCTTCGTCCTGGTTGAGTCTGTAACGATGATTCCCTTGCTCTTTTTGGCTGGAGGAGCATCAGCTGAGTCCTCTACATGACGCTTGAGCGGTGCCTCCTTGTGGTTGAGAGCTTCGGGGACTGGATGGATTGGGAAGAATGCGGCGCATTCCTACAAAGGAGTCAAGCTCGGTCGGTCATGATGGGATTTTTAATGTCAATCAAAGTTGAAGGGAAGAGATTCCTTGCTTACCGCAGGAGATGAGGTTGACAAACGAAATGGACCTTGGCAGTCTTCATTCGCTATAAGCATGCCCAGGGCGAAGAGATCACTCGGTCGATCAGGGACTTCTGGGAGATCTGGTCTTCGCACTCCCGAGTGGCATCCTTGGACCCCAAATATTCAAATCCGATGTGTACTCTCTCCTTGAGGGGTTGGACACGGTGGAAGCTGTAGTTTATAACTACGCCGACGCCGGTTAGCCCCTTAGCCTTCAAATCCCTAAGTAGGGGAAGCAGTTCTCTAACCTGGCTATCTTTGCTCTCGGCGAGAGGAAGGACCAGGAAGTGCTGACTGTGAGACAATCTCCTATGAACGATGGAAGGACTGGAGGAAGGTTGGCACAATAGAACCACTCGGAGTGCCAACCCCTGTTTGAGGTTTCATGGGAAGATCGAAATAAAATTTCTTGGCTCCTTCCCGCAATTGGAAGCCACCGCCACCAACGGCCCTGGGGGATGTTTTGCTGGGGAAGGGCTTGAGAAGTAAAGGGGATCTAAACAGATCAAAATGAGGCACAATTCCGGGATATGCCTCATAGACGTGAATGAAGACGGCTATTTGGACGACAGAATTGGGGTTGAGATGAGTCAGTTCAATCCAATAGAAGTGCAAAAGCCCCCTGAAGAAGGAGGAGCAAGGAAGGCCGAAGCCGCAGAGGAAGAAAGACTCGAAGACCACCAACACATTAGAGCGAGGGGTGGGGAAGGATTCACCTGCGGTGGCGCGCCACAAGATCAGTTCTTCCAATGAAAGCACGCCGCCAGACATAGGCCTCTGCAGCCGTCGGTCCATGTTGATGGATTTTATCTACTCCTTGGAGCTCTTGGCTGCCTTCGAGGCGGCGGGAGATGGAGGAGCCATCGCCGGATCTGGATCGGTGGTGGCGGAGAGTGCGAAGGAAGGAAACCCTAGCGGCAAAGTTTGCTGCAGTGGATGAAAGGGCTAGCACGAGAAATGGGTGGGGTGGAGCGATTCGTTCCCCTGTCCCCCCAAATTTAAGGGGCCACAGAGCGTATTTTGGGCTGGGCCTCATTTGATGCTGAAATGCGGCCTTTCCGGTGGGCGCATGATTAACCACTCGGGTTTGCCAAGTGATGTTCCTGGAGAGGTTCGCTTAAGGGTTGAATGCTCGTTTGAGGCACGTGTCGATTTAACTACTCGGATGAAGACAATATCAGTCGAAGAATCGAGGTTTGATAATTGCAACAAAAGATCGAAGTGGAGACTAGTGAAGTTTGCCCAAAAGGTTTCCATTATGGTTCTTAGGCCAGATTACAAGGTAACTTTGCAGCGCATCACAATGAGCTAGGTCTCGTTGCTGGCTTACAAAGGATTAAAAGAAAGAAAAAATGATCACTCTCCCTGGCGAGGTAGAGGAGGGCACTTCTAGTACCATCCTTCCGCCAGTACAGTGGCAACCAGTGCATCCTTCAATTGGATGCGCACCTGGTACAGTTGCGGAAACCCGCGAATTAGAACCCTAATGGATTCCTCCGCGCGGATTTCCACGGTCGCCTCGCGGAACTGTCTCCAGATGTCGTCCAGGGCAGCTTGGGCGGCGGCTTGTTCAGCAGCGGTTGCGGCCCATTCGTCGACTATTTCTTCCTGGCCTTCCATCGAAAGAGGAAAAAGGGGAGAAGGGTCTAGTGTTTTTTCCGAAAGAAGGATAAGAGAGGCTTGAAGGCTGGATGTGGAGCAATACGCTGTATCTGAGCTCTTTTATACACGGAGAAGCTCAAGAGACGTGCCTCGCGACCCGTTTTGAACACAGTGAAACCATCATGGCGGTGGGACGGGAGTGGTGCGGTTGCTCTTCCCGGCGAAAGAGCGTGACGCTTCGGCTTGGCAAGAAAGGTGGAAAAACCCTTCACTTTCCCCTAAAATGGGCTTGGGTCAAATCCAATTAAGCAAAGGGCAGCCCCCCTTAACAAGCTTTCGTAACAATACACCACTGACAGTGGTGAAATGTTAACATTGAGCCTAATTCGGTCTCGGTACACCCTTGAGGACATATGACCGGAAGCGCCACATATTGAAAAATGTTTCATGGTATACCCCATGCTAGGTCACTAGGAGACATTGCATGTTCAAGGTTGGTTATTGATGGGACTTGGATATTGTTTCAAAGGTATGTCTTTTATAGGTCGCCAGTTGTATACAGCTGCCCGGATACAACTACCTCTCGGCTAAACTTTATCCAATCGGTACACCCTTGATTGGGCCGCTAGCTGATCTCTTCTATGGTTGGGGGCAGGTAGCACCCGTCTGAAAGATTCGCCCCATGCTGGGCCGAGTGCTGGTTCCTGCAAGACAGTACCGGGTGTCTGATGCCTTTCACACTTTTGGACGCATAACATACAGTGCGCCACAGGACGAAAGCTATGGTTGCGTGGCTTAAGTCGCGCTCCATGATGGGCCGATTGCAGTTTTCACAATGTGAGAATAGGTGCCAAGTAACCGAATACATTAGCTGAAGTAACGTGCCAAATGTGCCGAAAGCCGGAATTTTGGTATCACCGAGTCGGGCGTTGCTCTCGGCACAGAAATTCTTGAGTTTTTTACAATTTCTTTTCAGATTACAAGAGCCGTCCAAATAACCAGTTGGCCAGGCATCTGACTCAATCACAAAGCTCTCGGGGGCTACTGTGGACTACATGGGCTCCGGGTATGCTCTAGAAGGCCCATGAGGTAACAAACAGGGAGCGATTCAAGCTGGCAGGATAAGGATGAAGACCACTCGGGCTACACATAACTTGGTTGCCATGGAAGTTCCTGACGATAGAGTTTAGCTCCATGTAATTAGGAGATTTGTACATGTAAATGTCGGTGTATATCATGCGTTGATATAACAAAATCTAGTATCACGTACTAGATAGTATCATGTAACCTTATCCCCCTGCACTATATAAAGGGAGTGGTACGTAGGGGTCATCGACTCATCTACATCTTCATATGCGAACTCACGCAAATAGATAATCCTAGAGCACATGACTAAGGTATTACCTCTGAGTTAAGGGCCTGAACCTATATAAATCTTTGTCTTGTGTTACCATCTAGTTTGGTTATAGCGCATTGCCCCGCAACAAATTCATTGCCGACGGTGACCCCCGATTAGCCACCAGTTATATAGTCATATTATGTTCATATAGTCAGATTATGTTCAAAAGATATCGAAAAGGTTCAATACGGATAAAAGCATACCTATCTATGACCCCTATGGTTGTGAGATCCCTTGATAGGGATAATGACCCATTTAGACCAAATGGTGAAAATGAAGATATTTTTGGACCAGAAGTCCCATATCTTAATGCTATTGGAGCATTAATGTATTTGACGAATTGCACCAGGTCTGATATTGCATTAGTAGTCAATTTGTTGGCAAGATTTAGTGTCGCTCCAACAATAAGACACTGAAATGGCATTAAAAATATCTTTAGGTACCTTGGAGGTACACAAGATCTTGGATTATTTTGTAAGAAAAATCAAGATATGACTATAGTGGGATATACTGATACTGGCTATTTGTCCGATCCCCACAATGCCAGATCACACACTGGATTTGTGTTTCTTTATGGTGGTACGACTTTTCCATGGAAGTATAGCAAACAGACTTTAGTAGCCACATCCACTAATCATTCTGAAATATTGCATTATATGAAGCATCACATGAATGTGCTTGGCTTCACAGAATGATTAAGCAAGTTAAAAGGTCATGTGGTATTAATTTAGATGGTTCACCTACCATTATCTATGAAGATAATGTAACTTGTGTTATGCAAATGCAAACATGTTATATTAAGAGTAATATAGCAAAGCATATTGCTCCCAAATTGTCTAATAGTATCTTCTTGGTTTCTGCGGCTGCTTGGATGGATGTCTTGGCCTGCTTCTTTGCGGGTACGTCTCCCTCCTCCTGAAGGGATGCGACCTCCCGTCGAATCTTTTCCATCTAGGCTGATATATCTAGTGCCTGTGCCATCTCGCAGCTTTCGCTGTCGCAAACAAGCGACTGCTTGACGTCACCGGGATGGTCATTACACCATTGAGACCCGGCATCTTCATGACGAGATAAGTGTAGTGACGAACGGCCATAAACTTGGCGATCCCCGGCCTTCCCAGGATGGCATGATATGCCGTCTCGAAATCGGCTACTTCAAAGCTGAGACTCTCAGTCCGATAATTGTCTTTGGTTCCAAACGTGACAGGCAGCGAGATCTACCCGAGTAGTATCGCAGACGTTCCGGGAATCACACCATGAAAAGGAGATGACCTTTGCCGTAGCTCGGAGCGAGGAATCTTCATTTGATCCAGAGTCTTGACGAAGAGAATGTTAATCCCGCTCCCGCCATCGACTAGGACCCTCTTCAATTTATTTCCTTGAACGACCGGATCTAGGACCAAAGGATACCTTCCGGGGAAAGCAGTCTGATCCGGATGGTCCGATCGATCAAAGGTGATAGGTACCTCTAACTAGCATAGATACTTGGGGACCATGGGCATGATCGCGTTGACCTCTCGAGTGGTAAGCTTCTGCTTCCGCTTGGACTCATACGCATCCGAGCCCCCAAATATATAGTTGATCTCGCGCTCGGCGTCTTGGTAGTCTCCATCAGGCTTCTTGCCGTGTCCTCCCTTGGCCGCCGGTTGCTTTGTGTTGTCAGTAAACTTCTAGAGAATAAGGCAATCTTTGGCAGCATGTTTTCCATGAGGATGAAAGGGACATACCGCTTCCATGACCTTGTTGTAGACGTTGTCGTTGGGGGGGCTTTGGTCAGTAACGCTTCATGTTGGCGACCATATCGTCCCCTTTGCGCTTCTTGTCTTTAGGTTTGTTCTGTTCATCGTTGGGCTTCCTCTTCGGGCCTCCGTCGTTGCCACCGCGATGGTTCATTATGGCCTCCTCGTCGTTGGCCTCCCGGTCCACCATTGTGAACATAGCCTTGAGATTACGCGGGGGGTCCCGAGTCATCTGCCTGATTAGCTCCTCGGATTTACATTCAGTGAAGAAGGCATCGATGACCGTTTGCTTCGGAACGTCCCGGATCTCGTTCTTCTTCTTGGTAAAGCGCTTGATAAACTTACGGAGAGTCTCATTCTTGCGCCTGTGTAACTGTCCAATCTCCCATCTCCCCGCGGGCCTTTCATAGGTCCCTTGGAAATTGGCGATGAACTGTTCCTGGAGGTCATCCCAAGACTCGATAGAGTTCTCCGGGAGTCCCGTAAGCCAGGTCTGAGCGGTTGGGGTCAGAGCGACTGGCAGATAGTTTGCCATCACATTCTGATCTTCTCCTGCTGCGCTGACTGCTAAGGCATAGACCTGTAGCTAGTTCTTTGAATCCCTCTCGCCATCAAACTTATCGATGCCTTTGAGGTTAAAACCTTTCGGCCAAACCACTCGGTGGAGGTCCGGAGTAAAGGCTCGAATCCCCTCCAAGGGTCGAGGCTGCCGCCGCCGCGGGGATCTGCTGCGATTCTCCCGTCACGAGTCTTGAAGATGGTGATCTTGACGATGGTCACGCCAACTAGCAGTGCTTTCGGTGTGATCGTCGTGGCGCCGACTACGATAGCTGTGGGAGTGCCGATCGCCTTCGGCGCATTCCCTTCTTTTGGCTTCAATCTGGTGGCAGAGGTCATGACCCACCGACGGATGGGACCCGCCGGCGGCCGAGGCGCGCGCCCTGCTCCGGTTACTCCCAGAGTGGTTGTGAGCCGAGGCGGTGGGAGCGGGGTGCGTCTCGTTCTGCTGAATGGCCGCCATCTCGACCATGGCCATAGCACCAGCCAAGGTCTGGACAAGCGGGCTGTTCTCAGGTAGCTGCGGTGCGATGGTCTCAAGGAGAGTCTTCGATGCGACGATGTTTGCTTGGGGAGTGGTGTAGACGTCTTGATCCCTTAATCTCACAGCGCGCAGCTCATTCCGGACATTGCGTCCGCGAATGCGAAGTTGTTGCATGCGATCTTGATCCTCGGCGCGGCGCGGGTCTGCGTCGACCGCCTTAGTGGCGGCCGCTTCGTTCCCGACTTGTTGAGAGGCCGAGTGAAGGTCGTCCGCGCCAAGGACGAAGACCTCCCGGTAATTGCAGATCTCCGTGCTCCCGTCGGACTCTGAGTCAGAAAGGGAGAGGCTAACCTGCTCGCTTTGTCCAATGGGTTGGCCAGTGTTAATGACACCCACGAACATGGATGGATCCGATCGATTGAGTCCGACTGGATCTATAGATTGATTTCCCGAGTGGTCACCTCCTATCCCAATCTCAGGATCTACCTGCGCGCTTGTCGCGGCAAGGTTCCTAAGACCGGAGCGAGATCCAGTCGGGTGTGCTGAGTCTTCATTTGGCTGGAGTAAGTCCGTGAATGCGGAAGTGGTTCCGCCGAATCCTTCTTCGCCCTCCTCGAGGAAAGGTGCAAAGTGGGACCGTACACGGATCCGCCTGAAGAAAGTACATGCCGAATTCTCCAAGCCAAAGGGCAATGGGTCACATTGATCGCACGTACCTTCTTGTTGAGAGATCTCTCCAGGAGGGGAGAGATGAAGATTGCTAATGCCATCGGCGATGAAGTCCAGAGAGCCGAAGCGCAGTGACTGCCCCAACTTCAGAGCGACGGATGACGATCTCAAGGAAGCCATCTGGCTTGAGCGATGATCTTGACGCAGTCCCCTACCTGGCGCGCCAACTGTCGACGTATAGCTGATCGGGGGTCACCGTCGGCAATGAATTTGTACGGGGGCACGCTCAAGATCCAAACCAGATGGTAGCACAAGAACGGGATTTATACAGGTTCAGGCCCTCAACTCTGGAGGTAATACCCTACTTCCTGTGCTCTGGGATTATGATGATGATCGCATATGATCCTATGGATGCTGTATCACGTATGATCTGATGATCATATGATATCGTGCCTATGGCCCCCTACCCCCTCCCTTTATATAGTGTAGGGAGAGATAGAGTTACATGGTGGTACGTAATGCACGGTACCTAACTCGGTTATGCCGATGTACAATATGCAGGTATGATCTCTTAATTACATGGAGCTTGGGCATGTCCTCGGGAACTTCCTTGGGGCTCAAGGCACACGTAACCCGAGTGGTTTCTATCCTCAATCAGCCGACTTGGGTCGTCCCCCATCCGCTCCCGCATGGGCCTTCTAGAGGATACCCGGGGCCCATGTAGTCCACAGCCGGAATTTTGGTATCACCGAGTCGGGCGTTGCTCTCGGCACAAAAATTCTTGAGTTTTTTACAATTTCTTTTCAGATTACAAGAGCCGTCCAACAAACTAGTCGGGTAGGCATCTGACTCGATCGCAAAGCTCTCGGGGGCTACTGTGGACTACATGGGCTCCGGGTATGCTCTAGAAGGCCCATGAGGTAACAAACTGGGGGCGATCCAAGCTAGGAGGATAAGGATGAAGACCACTCGGGCTACACATAACTTGGTTGCCAAGGATGTTCCTGATGATAGAGTTTAGCTCCATGTAATTAGGAGATTTGTACATGTAAATGTTGGTGTATATCATGCGCTGATATAACAAAATCTAGTATCACGTACTGGATAGTACCATGTAACCTTATCCCCCTGCACTATATAAAGGGAGTGGTACGTAGGGGTCATCTACTCATCTACATCTTCATCTGCGAACTCACGCAAACAGGTAATCCCAGAGCACAATACTAAGGTATTACCTCTAAGTTAAGGGCCTGAACCTGTATAAATCCTTGTCTTGTGTTACCATCTAGTTTGGTTCTAGCGCATTGCCCCGCAACAAATTCATTGCCGACGGTGACCCCCAATTAGCCACCAGTCATATAGTCAGATTATGTTCAAAAGATATTGAAAAGATTCAATATGGATAAAAGCATACCCATCTAAGACCCCTATGGTTGTGAGATCCCTTGATAGGGATAATGACCCATTTAGACCAAATGGTGAAAATGAAGATATTTTTGGACCAGAAGTCCCATATCTTAGTGCTATTGGAGCATTAATGTATTTGGCGAATTGCACCAGGCCTGATATTGCATTCGTAGTCAATTTTTTGGCAAGATTTAGTGTCGCTCCAATAATAAGACACTGGAATGGCATTAAAAATATCTTCAGGTACCTTAAAGGTACACAAGATCTTGGATTATTTTGTAAGAAAAATCAAGATATGACTATGGTGGGATATACTGATACTGGCTATTTGTCCGATCCCCACAATGTCAGATCACGCACTAGATTTGTGTTTCTTTATGGTGGTATGACTTTTTCATGGAAGTATAGCAAACAGACTTTTGTAGCCACATCCACTAATCATTCTGAAATATTGCATTATATGAAGCATCACACGAATGTGCTTGGCTTCACAGAGTGATTAAGCAAGTTAAAAGGTCATGTGGTATTAATTCAGATGGATCACCTACCATTATCTATGAAGATAATGTAACTTGTGTTCTGCAAATGCAAACAGGTTATATTAATAGTAATATAACAAAGCATATTGCTCCCAAATTATTCTATCCTCATGAACTCTAGAAAAGTGGAGAGAAAGAAATTTTGCAAACAAAGTTTTGTGATAACTTTTCAGATTTATGCACTAAATCTCTACAAAAATCCACATTTTGGAAATGTGTACATGGAATTGGTATGAGAAGACTTTGTGAGTTGCAAGGTTCAGTGGGAGAATCCCACTGAACAAACAAGTTTAAATAATCAAGATATTGCACTCTTTTCCCCTATATGCTTTTTCTAAAAGGTTTCTCATATAAAGGTTTTTAATGAGACAATACGAATACATGTTAAAATACATCCATTTTATCCTATTGGGTTTTTGGTAGGAGTTTTTAATGAGGCATATGATATACTTGGGGTATTTAAGTACAAAATCATATAATATAATTTTCTTCTTTTGTTTTCCCATAGGGTTTCTCAGAAGAAGTTTTTAAAGATACATTTGTACAAATTATTTGTCCAAGGGGGAGTGTTAAGAAATAAATAGTATCAACAAATAAACAAATGGCTGTTAATCTCGTGATTAACTTACAAGATTAACGGTGGATCAACACTAAATGAAGAAACTGGCTCAGCGGTTCACTAGGCAACAACTGCCATGTACAATAACTCTATATAAAGGGCAGTGCCCTGTGTAACTTTGACAGTCACTGTTCATATGTACATCCAAAGAGGCAATAAAGCAATAGTTCCAAATCTCTCTCATTTCTCACCACCACTGAGCAGCAAAGATAGCGTCAAACAGACGAAAATATTTTCACACTGCAGACATTGACAAATACATTCAACTTTGACTACTGATTATTATTGTGACCAGGCCCGGCTCTGGGCCTAAGCGGGAGGGGCGATAGCCTAGGGCCCACGTCGGAGGGGGGGCCCAAGACCAGATATGCAGCAAGGCCGGCACTGCGGATGCGAAGGCCGCCAGGATCCAAGCCCGCGGCGTGTGCGATGCGATGGCCGAAGGTGAAACGTCAGGTGCTCAAGTGTCGTTTCGTTGCGTGACTCGTGATCTAATAGGCCCTAACAGATCGCTCGACGCCTCGACCGTGAGGGAACGACGATACCCGCGACGCGATCACGCTCGTCCTCATATATTTGGCGTCTAGCTTCTCACGCTCGTCATCGTGCATTCGCCATCCATCAGAAAGGTCCATCCATCATCGTTCATGATTGATCAATCATCAATTAGTTCATTGCTTATTTCATTATTTGATTATTTCTGATGCTGATCTACATTTTTTTTATTAAACGAAAAGTGTTGCAAGTAACTTTGCCAGATGATTTGATGTTAGTGCCTTAGATTGTTTAGTTTGTTACATTTTTATATTGCTATCCAAATGTATCTATTGCCTATGGGAGCCTCTTAACTGTACCTATGGCTGTAGCCTCAGCTGAAATAAGTTTCTAAAAATTGAAATTACTGAAAAAATGTTTGATGTGAACTATGTTACAGGAAAGATTGAATGGTTTGGCCATGTGCTGCATTGAGAAGGATGTCTTGTATAACATTGATCTTGATATTGTCCTTAATAATTTTGCATTAAGAAATGCGAGAAGGAGTTTTTTTAAGCACTGAAGCATTATTATTGATGGAGTCATTGGAGTTTGGTTCTTATTTGAGGTAATCATACTAGTTTTTTTTCTTGCTCATTTAGTTTGTAGTATCAACATTGTTTCTCAAGAATTAAGTACATGTTGGTATGTTACTAGTACTAATATTTGCTTTATCAATTATCGTGTTACAAATGACCAAAAATATTTTGCCCAATGGTCCAAAGCTAAAGGGCCTATATAGTCTCCCGTTCGCCCAAGGGCCCTCGAAACCCTAGAGCGGCCCTGATTGTGACAAATCTATAAAAACTATTAAATTAATCATAACATTATATAAGTACTTATCGAGCAAACATATACATATGATTTTCATGTGCGGATCGTAATATTTAAAATGCTATATGTTCATAGCTAAATTTTGATGATTTTGATGTGGAAATATCTAATGACAAATATTTCTGGACGGAGGGATTAGTTATATGGAGTATATTAGATGAGCTTATAGTCACTCTGTAGACGATAACCTTTTTTGTCATGTATATATTTGAGTAGAATATACGACGAGAGTTGTGACATGAGATACACACAACTGAGAAGCAACTGCTCGGTCGGCACGTGAGCACGTCGGACCGGCCCTAAAGAATGTATCCAAAAGCTTTATGTGTTGAGTCATAAAACTCTAGGGAAAACGCATGTCTAAGAGACTAAGAACCCTTGACCCTATGGTTAATCCATCTATAGATAACTAGATAAGAGGTACTTACACTACTACAGAAAACTTCATCATTGAAGTGTTGAAACTACTATCACTAGTAGTTTTTGAAACAGCCGGTGATTAAGTGACAACCATATAATCGAGGATTATCATTGGCGGGTCCAGAATAATAGTCATCACTAGCGATTCTCTGACCAAACCACTAATGACGACAATTATATCACCAGCGGTTCTTTACTCGAACCGCACTAGCAATTCGTTGCCCCAATCGCAAATGATAATTATTATCACTAGTGATTCACTATCTGATCCACCAGTGTTAAGTTTCTACTAGCAAAATAAATTACCCTGTATTGTGACATTAACCCTTACCTTGAACCAATGGTCGATACGAGAGTTGGAGAGGTTTTTGGCTGCATCCAATGACTCGCTAGAAGTGGTCTGCCCCCACTCGCATATTTTTCCAGCATACCTGCCCTGTGGGGGTGAGTATTCTTCTTTTGGATGGCCTTGCGTGCATCACTAGTCTCTGCAAAGTCGAGACTAGACTTCATCTTTTTGAACTCCTCCCACTACTCCAGTGTTATAAAAGGGTACCTTTCCCAAATGGCTCCCTTTCCTCTTTAACGAATTATTGTTTAGAAGGACCTTTAGGTTCTTCCAAGCATTTCCCATGCATAGCGGCATGTTTTTCCTTACCTTGCCTAGGGATTTAGCTCGGAACGGGAAGGAGAATTTTAGCTCCTCCCACAGTTGGCCATTGTCTTGATCGGTTAACGCCTTCCACGTCTCCGTGGTGCAAGGCCCTTGAGACCTAACAATGACACTGCACAACGTTTAATATTGTGCCACAGCCTTCGAATGAAGAGTCGGTGTATCAGCCGCCTAGACCTCCGTTACGGTGTGGACAACGTTGGTCTTCAGGTTGTTGGATCTAATCTTGATAGGTTTTGTTTAGTTTGAGTAGGATTAGTTTTATATAAAAGTAAAATCACTAGAGATAGAGTTTATTTAGAATTAGTAGTTTCAATTTGAGTAGAAGTTTTGTAATTTCTCTAGTATAAATAGACGGCCAAGGGCCAAGGAAAGGTGCAAGTTTTAGCACCGAAAAATATGTTATCTTACCCTGTGTTTTATCAGCCAGTTATGTTGGGGAGGCGTGATTCTTGCTGAACACGAACTCTGTGGCATGCTCTTGATATTCATCGATCTAGGCGACGACAATATCGGCTTGAGGGTTTTTTCAAAGGATTGATCTTGGGATAAATCCAACAATTGGTATCAGAGCCTAGGTTCAACTCGAATATCGCAATAAGAATATGTCGATAGTATCGCATGGAGTGGGAGCGTCGGTGGTTAGCCAGAAGGCCCCGCCATTGACGATGTACCGCAACTTGCAACGAGCAGCTATGCTATATGGGCCATCAAGATACGTGTAGCGATGGAGGCACAGGAGGTGTGGTCTGCTGTTGATCCGGGTGGAATGGACTATCGGCAATATATAGTGCGATACCCGAAGACCTCATGATCACCATTGCTGGAATGAACTCGGCGAAGGCGGCATGGGAGGCGATCAAGACGGCGAACGTTGGGCATGAACGCGTGATAGAGGCGAAGTTACAGTCTCTTAATCATGATTTTGAGAATCTCCAGATGCTGGACGGTGAGACCGTAACGGCCTTCGCTACTAGGGTGTCGACGATCGTCAATGACATCTGAGGATTGGAAAAAGACAAGGACAAGCAATTGTCGGAAGTTGAAGTGGTGCGCCATTTCTTGCGTGTGGCACTAGAGAAATACATGCAGCTTGTCATCTCGATAGAGCAATGTATTGACTTGAAGACTTTAACAATGGTTGATCTGATTGGTCGCTACCAGGCACACGACGAACGGATCAAATCCACTATTGGTGATCCAGAGGACCATGGGAAATTGTTTCTCACCCGATCGCAGTGGGAGACACTGTCAAAGAAGGGAAAGGGGTTTTCTGGAGGTGGTGGAAAGAAGGCCAGTAATAAGGGTTCTAGTAAAGGATCCAAGCACTACAAAAAAAAAATGCTGACCTATGACATCCCAAACACGTCACCAAAAACCAAAAAAAATGTCATTATTTTTCTTTTGTGACGAATTTGTGACGAAATAAGTTTCGTCATCTATATCGCGTCACATTTGTTAACCGGTGATACAATGGTTCTATGTATTGGTCAAACACATTATCTTATATTCTACTGTTATGTTTAATATAATTATGTGTCATTTGGTGTTTAATGTGGTTATTTGATAAAGTGTGAATGGGCTGAATGTAAATCTGTGTACTTGACATCTATCTATGACACATTTATTCATCACAAATCATACCACGTACCTGCCACCCGGCCAATGATGTGGCATAGGCATCAATGACAAAATTATGTCTATGTGGCATCGATCCATGACGCAACCTTTTGTCACTAAACCATGCCATGCCAGCTGACAACCTGACATATTATGTGGCACAGGCATGTTTTATGACGAAAGTTTTTGTCACTAAACTTGCCACGTCTTCTGCTACCCTGGCTGGTGACATGGCACGAAAGTTAATAAACGAAATGTTTGCCACGTGTCCATATATGACAAAATATTTGTCACAAATCAACTGGTCAATGTTATGTGTAGCCGATCGAATGTGATTCTTGACAATATAAGGCCTATCAATGACGAACTTTGCGCATCACAGAAGTTGACTAATCAATGATAATTATATCTTTCATCATAGATTAGCAACCATTCTATGACGAAATCACATATTTCGTCACCGGTTAACAAATGTGACGCAATATAGATGACGAAACTTATTTCGTCACAAATTCGTCACAGAAGAAAAATAATGACATTTTTTCGGTTTTTGGTGACGTGTTTGGGATGTCATAGATCAGCATTTTTTGTAGTATCATTATGCAAGAAACCATTTTTATTTTCAAAATCAGAGATTTGAGGGTAATGGAATAAAATTTCAGCAACATAAAAATCCATATTTTGACATGAAAATACTTTAAAAATACAAGAAAACTGATGCCTTTTGACTTTCCATTTGATAACAACCAAGTAGAAAGCTTTTCTCATAAAAATGCTTTTAAAATGACTGGGGTTTCTAGAAATTCATTAAAAAAAGCAAAAACACTTTTCAATATTGGGTGCCTAAACATACTGTTTCCTCATAGATTAAAGGCAAAGGGCATCAAAATAAGTGGATAATTGATTCTAGATGTTCAAGACATAAGACTAGCAATAAAAAAGTTGTTTTCAAGTCAAGAAAATGAGTATTGTTTATTATCCATGCTGAAAAGTTTTGTACAATTATGTTTATGCTCATGGCTGAACTGTGTGACAAAGCAACTTAGTCGAGTTTTTATTGCTACTGAAGAGTATATTTACTATCGGCTACTGGTGTCTTATGGGCTTGTTGAATCTGTCATGTTGAGCATTTATCAAATTTTAAACTAGCTAGTGCGATATTGTGTATTGTTTTTTGATCATTTTGTTTATGAGCTAGATGATCATGACGAGTCCTTGGTATAACATGGAATGTAGCACAAAAAATGCTGGGTAAAAGATGTGAGCTTGACTGTGTAATGTTACTTGCCAAATTAGTTAAAAAAGTAAGGTCAATCTTGTCATACCTGCGAAGTAAAATATGCAAGTGAAAAATACTTGTCACATAGGAAAAAGATGTAAGCTCAAACTTGCTAGAAAAAAGGAGAGATAAAAAATAGGGATTATCAAAAAAGAGGATGCATCATTGGACAGATAATTGTGAGTTTATTATGCTATATGTGCTCAAATTTAGTATCTATCTCACACAGGCATATTTTCTATATATTATCGTATTAACTCCATGTGTGCTTATTTACTTGACCATGAGTTATTAGTAACTTTATAGATTATATATTCAAATGTGGTGATTTTAACTTGCTATGGGGTAGTTCACGGATTTGGTAGTGTGTGTGAACTATATTGTGTCCTTATTATTCAATTGGAAAATTCTTAATGCTTTATAGGTTTGCATTTCATATCATATTTGTTGGTTTCTTGTTGTGTGTTTTGCCAAAGGGGGGAGAGTGAAAGTTGCATACAATTTTAGCTCCTCCCACAGTTGGCCATTGTCTTGATCGGTTAACGCCTTCCACGTCTCCGTGGTGCAAGGCCCTTGAGACCTAACAATGACACTGCACAACGTTTAATATTGTGCCACAGCCTTCGAATGAAGAGTCGGTGTATCAGCCGCCTAGACCTCCGTTACGGTGTGGACAACGTTGGTCTTCAGGTTGTTGGATCTAATCTTGATAGGTTTTGTTTAGTTTGAGTAGGGTTAGTTTTATATAAAAGTAAAATCACTAGAGATAGAGTTTGTAGAATTAGTAGTTCCAATTTGAGTAGAAGTTTTGTAATTTCTCTAGTATAAATAGATGGCCAAGGGCCATGGAAAGGTGCAAGTTTTAGCATCGAAAAATATGTGAGCTTACCCTGTATTTTATTAGCCAGCTATGTCAGGGAGGCATGATTCTTGCTGAACACGGACTCTGTGGCATGCTCTTGATATTCATCGATCTAGGCGACGACAATCTCAGTTTGAGGGTTTTTTCAAAGGATTGATCTTGGGATAAATCCAACAATTGGTATCAGAGCCTAGGTTCAACTCGAATATCGCAATAAGATGTCGATAGTACCGCATGGAGCGGGAGCGTCGGTGGTTAGCCAGGAGGCCCCGTCATCGATGATGTACCTGCAACTTGCAAGAAGCAGCTATGCTATCTGGGACATCAAGATACGTGTAGCGATGGAGGCACAGGAGGTGTGGTCTGCTGTTGATCCGGGCCATCAAGATATGTTGTTTTTTATGTGTTCTTCTTAGAGATAATTCATGTGTTTTGTTATTCACTAAAATTTATTCATGTACTCTAATATAGCACACTTCTATTAGCATTCTTGGAGAATCTGATAGATTGTTCATGTTTTGTTGTGGAAGTGCAACAATGATCAGTGGGGTCAAGTTTCGACTATCTGTACCTTTGTGCATGAATCTGTTCGAGCATATAAAATTTCTTTCTGTTGTATCATCTTGTTGGCATTTTTGAGTGGTAGGGGGTTAACTCGATGACATTTGATTGTTTGCTGTTCTCAATGTGTAGGTTGCTGACAGTTTGCTTTATGATGAAAGCAATAATCTGGACTCTCATGTTTTGTTATCGGACTCTACGAAGTAAGGTAAAAAAATATGGTTAGCAGCTTCTAAATTTCTTTTGAGAGTATAATCTATGTAGCTCTAAGTTGTATTATCAATTGTAGCCAGTATTAGAATGTTCATTTGGAATGCATACTGTGTTTTCCTACCATGATCTTTTTTTATGATTTTTTTCTCTTAATATAATCTACGGTTAATCTTTCGAAGAGCATTGCTTCTTTTACCTTGTCTCACTAAATTAAAATGGTTTATTTTTTTGTTTGCATGGCCTAAATTTGCATGGATTACTGTAAAAATTCAAAAGTTAGAATGCAGGTAATGACCGAATTAAATAAATTTATTTTGTTGTAACAAAATTATATGACATCACCATTCGCTTAAACATCTTCAGATTTGCATTGCAATTGCTGCTCTGGCTGTTCATGTGCCTATGGAAGACTAGGGAGGCGGCCGAATTGCCAATTGGCTAAGTGAAAAAATGAAATCTCAATAAGAGTTCATCCCAAGCTTCCTTGAATTGCTTATTATTTTGCCACAGGTATAGCTGTTCTTCCTTTCGTATAGATGCTCATCATACGAAAAGAAAATTGGAAAAGTCAGGAGGAGCCAGAAGGAAAGCTAGTGATGCAATTCTTCATAGTCTCATGAGTTATGGAAGTCAATCCCGCTAGCTTGATGAATCCGTCAAGTTCAATTTTTAGCATCAAACCATAATTTGCTCTAGGCTGGTATTTGCTTGCAGTCCTTTATATTTTGTGTAGTTGAATATCTATCTGAAACTATTAAATTGTGTTCTATGTATTGGTCAAACACATTATCTTATTGTACTGTTATGTATAATATAATTATGTGTCATTTGGTGTTTAATGTGATTATTTGATAAAGTGTGAATGGGCTGAATGTAAATCTGTCTACTTGACATCTATCTATGACACATTTATTGGTCACAAATCATACCACGTACCTGTCACCCGGCCAATGATGTGGCATAGGCATCAATGACAAAATTATGTCTACGTGGCATCTATCCATGACGCAACCTTTTGTCACTAAACCATGCCATGCCAGTTGACAACCTGACATATTACGTGGCATAGGCATATTTTATGATGAAAGTTTTTGTCACTAAACTTGCCACGTCATCTGCTACCCTGGCTGGTGACATGGCACGAAAGTTAATAATGACGAAATGTTTGCCATGTGTCGTCCACATATGACAAAATATTTTTCACAAATCAACTGGTAAATGTTATGTGTAGCCGATCGAACGTGATTTGTGACAAAATGAGACCTATCATTGACGAACGTTGTGCGTCACAGAAGTTAACTAGTGAATGATAAATATATCTTTCGTCATAGATTATCAACCATTCTACGACGAAATCACATATTTCGTCACCGGTTAACAAATGTGACGCGATATCGATGACGAAACGTATTTTGTCACAAATTCGTCACAGAAGAAAAATAATGACATTTTTTCGGTTTTTGGTGACGTGTTTGGGATGTCATAGATCAGCATTTTTTGTAGTATCATTATGCAAGAAACCATTTTTATTTTCAAAATCAGAGATTTGAGGGTAATGGAATAAAATTTCAGCAACATAAAAATTCATATTTTGACATGAAAATACTTTAAAAATAAAAGAAAAATGATGCCTTTTGACTTTCCATTTGAAAACAACCAATTAGCAAGCTTTTCTCATAAAAATGCTTTTAAAATGACTGGGGTTTCTAGAAATTCATTAAAAAAAGCAAAAACACTTTTCAATATTGGGTGCCTAAACATACTGTTTCCTCATAGATTAAAGGCAAAGGGCATCAAAATAAGTGGATAATTGATTCTAGATGTTCAAGACATAAGACTAGCAATAAAAAAGTTGTTTTCAAGTCAAGAAAATGAGTATTGTTTATTATCCATGCTGAAATGTTTTGTATAATTATGTTTATGCTCATGGCTGAAATGTGTGACAAAGCAACTTAGTCGAGTTTTTATTGCTACTGAAGAGTATATTTACTATCGGCTACTGGTGTCTTATGGGCTTGTTGAATCTGTCATGTTGAGCATTTATCAAATTTTAAACTAGCTAGTGCGATATTGTGTATTGTTTTTTGATCATTTTGTTTATGAGCTAGATGATCATGACGAGTCCTTGGTATAACATGGAATGTAGCACAAAAAATGCTGGGTAAAAGATGTGAGCTTGACTGTGTAATGTCACTTGCCAAATTAGTTAAAAAAAGTAAGGTCAACCTTGTCATACCTGCGAAGTAAAATATGTAAGTGAAAAATACTTCTCACATAGGAAAAAGATGTAAGCTCAAACTTGCCAGAAAAAAGGGAAGATAAAAAAATAGGGATTATCGAAAAAGAGAATGCATCATTGGACAGATAATTGTGAGTCTATTATGCTATATGTGCTCAAATTTAGTATCTATCTCACACAGGCATATTTTCTATATATTATCGCATTAACTCCTTGTGTGCTTATTTACTTGACCATGAGTTATTAGTAAGTTTATAGTTTATGTATTCAAATGTGGTGATTTTAACTTGCTATGGGGTAGTTCACGGATTTGGTAGTGTATGTGAGCTATATTGTGTCCTTATTATTCAATTGGAAAATTCTTAATGCTTTATAGGTTTGCATTTCATATCATATTTGTTGGTTTCTTGATGTGTGTTTTGCCAAAGTGGGGAGAGTGAAAGTTGCATACATGTGAGAGAGTGCTCTGTGAGTTTTGCATTAGAGTTTAAGCATTTTGTCAGAAGGTGCTGCATTGCATATGTCGAGGGGGAGTGATACTATCAAGGAGGAAAGCATGCGTTGGGGGGGATAGCATGAAAGAGATAAAAATGGCATTTTGTCAAGTGAAATTGAATTAAAAGGGCGTATTGCCAAATCACTCATCAAGAGGAAGATTGTTGAGTGAATATTTTCAATATTGTGTGATGAGATGAGTTTTCAAGTTATTTACATATTTTTGTGAAGTTTTTTAGAATTTTTGAAATATGTTCGAAAGGAAAATGATAATTTTGGATGAATATTTGAGGATGATTGATGATTTATTGGAATAATGTTGAACTAATATTTTTGGAGAATTTTCGATATTCATATGTATATGCTTTGATTTTATAGAAAGAAGAAAGGAGAAAGAAAAAGGAAAAGAAAAGAATAAGAAAAAAAGAAAAGAAAAGGGGCAGCGCATGCAGGTGGCCAGGCGGCGCAAGTCGGCGCAGGCATGCAGGGCAGGCCGGGCCAGGCGGGGCTAAGGCGGGCCGTGGCAGTATTTTCTGTATAAAAGGGACGACAAGACTCGGGACTAACAGAGGTTTTAGGATTTTCAGAGGTTAATAACGGCCACAAAAATTAAAGAAATTTTAGAGGTGATTAGGGAAGATTAATGAGATTAAAAGAAGATCAGAAGAGATTTTTTCCGTGAAGAGAGGTAGATGGGCGAGGGCTTGTGTTAGGCTTTGCAAAAACTGTACCAAGGCAGTAGATGTCGTGTGAGACGCAGCCAGGTTCTGTTGCAGAGTAAGGTAACTCAGACCAGCCCATATCTATACTTATTTGTAAAAGCATTTGATTGGGGAGGAGCGTCCGGAATCATTGCCGCGCAGATGTAGGCAGTTGCCGAACTACATTATCTAACGTGTACGTCTTCGGTAATATGTTTCTCTAATCTTACATGAGTGTGTAAATTATTATCTAATTTCGTTTATTGCTTCCGCTAATTAGGGGTATTTAGCGCATACGATTCTACAATTGGTATCATAGCTAGTTTGCTCTAGGTTTAATCTAACGATAAGGAGAAATGGCGCAATCTAATTTTTCTCCATGACTAAAAGCCCCCTGTTTTTTAATGGAGATGATTATCCTTATTGGAAAGTGCGCATACAATCTTTTTTACATTCTCAGTGCTATGAATTGTGAAAATTGGTAGAAACTAATTTTGTGAAATCTAATAATATTACCACTAAGAAACAAAAAAAATCTTTTCACCTTGAATCAAAAAGCAATGACTTATTTCTATGGTACTTTATATAAGGATGAGTTTAATAAAATTTACATTTTCACAACTGATAATAAAATTTGGGAGTCTTTACAAACTACTTATGAGGGTACCAATGATGTTAAAAATGCTAAGATTAAGTTGTTCACTTGTGAGTATGAACTTTTTGCTATGAACCCTGATGAAACCATTGATAATTTTGCTACTCGCTTTAATGAACTGGTAAATAAACTTACTTCTTTAGGAAAAAATTTCTCAGGAGGATTAATGTAGCAAATTTCTTAGATCTTTGGATCAAAATGTGTGGCCTGTTAAAGTAACTGCAATTACCGAATCCAAAAACTTGAGTGATTTAAAATTGGATGCTTTGCTTGGTTTCTTAAAAATATGTGAGATAAATCTTAATCAAATTGATTATAATGCTAATGATGTTCCTATTGCTCTTACTTTTATCGATAGATCACTACAGGAATGTCAATCTATGTCGGGGGCTAAAACCGCCGATATAAACTGCAAAACCGCCAACATTAGTCTATGTCGGCAGCTGGCCGCCGACACTTCCTCGCCGACCCAGAGCGGCCGACACAGAGAATCAATGTCGGCGGCGCCCCCGATACTAATGCCCACAGGGTAGGGCTACCGTGCGAAAGATCTATTTCGGCGGCCTACGTAGCCGCCGACATATAACTTGTCAAACGGGGCCGAGCCCGTCACGGCGACCTGACTGGTGGGATCCATCTCACCCTCGAGATACCAACATGTGTCCGACGAGAGGACCCTCTCGAGCACGAGTAATGTCGGCGGCTGATCATATACCGCCGATAATAACCGGGCGAATTATGGTTATGGCGCAGGATATGTTGGCGGCAAAGGGAAATACCGCCGACACTAACTGTGTGATTTATGGTCATGGCGCAGTTGGGCCTAGGAAATGTCGGCGGCTAAATAAAATACCGCCGACTTATCGGCAATCTGTGTCGGCGGCACAGGATAACACCGCCGACATTGATATATAGCAGCAGCAAAATTTTGTTGCTCATTTTTGAAACCATTCACTTCAACCTGCAAAATAACAGAATTCACCGCATATAATCACTTTGCCATTCACACAATGACATCCTCACATATCACAAAGCTCGCCGCAACGATTTCGAGCCCAAATACAAACAGATCATTGGTAAACACAAAATATTCGATAAATATGTCCAAATATTTCACATAGTTCTCACAAACCACATAGTTCTTACAAACCAATCTATTGAGAATGCGCTAGTACAAAGGTAATTTGGCCTCCAGAAGATGGAAAAAATTACGAGGATCCAAACTGAATAATGCTGATGCATAAACGTTTTTTTAGCACGTGGTGTTCAATGATTTTCTGTGTATCATTGAAGTCACGTACGAAAGATTGTACATACACCGAGTCATACATCCGTACTTCCGTAGATATGCAGCGCGAGTACATTCGTCCAAGTGTACATGGCATCAAGAGCTAAATATAGACGAACGTTTACACACTACTACGAAAATGGCTTTTAGTCCTACTTGAGAACCACTACCAGGGAAACGCTCCCGGTTGGCAACTGGGTTTAGTCCCGGTTGCCAACTGCCGGGATAGCTTCTAGGGACTGAATGTCACAGACGTTTAGTCCCGGTTTCCTCAACCGGGACACAAACCTTACCATGGTGTAAAATATATCTAAAAAATATGGCTAACTCAAGACTCGAACCTCCTATAACCATGAGACTCCCCACTCACCATTCTAACTAACCCATCCAGCCACGCGCATATACCAGGCTAGGATTTGCATTCCTTTTGAAGTATGCTGTAATGAGACTTTAGTCTCGGTTCATCACGAATCGGGACTAAAGCTTACATTCAGTCCCGATTCGTGTTATGAACCGGGACTAATGTGTGCCCATGCCAGCTGACATGTATCTATCTCCCAAAGTGTCTTCTGTCTCGGTTTGTGACACAAACCGGGACTAATATCGACAAAAAATCGTGCTTTTAGCCCAATAGCCATGAACCGGGACTGATGCCACTAGTCTGGGTTCGTGGCTAACCAGGACTGATGTGCCAAGATAGAAGGCCTGTTCCCTCGTAGTGAACAGGCTTTGGTCCGGATTTTCCTAATCGGAACTATAACCAAGACTTGAACCTGAAGCCTCATGCTACCACATGACTACCCACCCACTCATGCGTATTGATTAGAATAGGATATGCATTCTTTTTAAAGTTTGCTGGAATGAGCATTTAGTACGATACTGATGAGTCCGCACGTCAGCTGGCCTGTACCCATCTGCAAAAGATATCATTACTGTTGCCTCCAACTGGTACTCAAAGTTTAGAATTGATACTACGAACAGGGTTTAGAATTGATACTACGAATAGGTGCTGGTGCACTATCGGTATCGGTTTTAATCCAACCGGTATTGATGTGTGCAGATAAATTATGCCATTTTTCTAGTAGTGATAGATTGATCATTAGCTGAGATAGATCGACTGATTTCATCATTATCGCCAGGCATGCAATCAGCCTTTGAACATGCAGCGTTTTAATAATTAACAAAACACCTTTGCTAGTTGTCAGGTGACTGAGACTTATTTATCTCTTAGTCAATTTTCTCACAAACGTGGATATTCGTTGGATTTTGTATGTGTCCTATGGAGGTGTTTAATCAACGGCTCGGGAAATCGACTGAGAGATAAATAAGTCTCAGTCGCCTGAGGAGAAGTCAGTCGCCAAAACTTAACAAAAACGTGTAATTAGGTACGTCGCTACTTTGTCCTGTAACTTGTGTACCATCTAAAGACGACTTGAACGGCAGACTTTTCTTGAGGCGAATTAATGAGGAATGACTCGATTTGTAATTAGAGATGACACTATATTCCATGCTTATATAGGCAAAGTCCATGCACGCATATACAGTTTGTCATACGTATATGCCGGTACACAACGAAATCAATTTCAAAGGACAATAATGGTTTTTTTTTAGAAACAACGCCGTGCATCATCCATGCTCACCATGCATAGGGTTAGGGCTAAACAGTAAACACCATGGGTTGTGAAATGTTTTTATGTTCACGTCCGTATTACTGTTTTATAAGTCAAATTTATACGACGGGTCATGTATGCAAGCACATGCCGTCAAGAACTAAAGACGATCACAGATTGATCAGCTCGGAGAGGATTTCTTCATTAGCTATTTGTCGGTCCTCAATTCTGTATACCAGAGACCGCTACCAGTTCCTCCTCAACGTCACCAAACCTGTCCTCCAAGTCATTCACGTCTATTCACACAAATTAACACATAACAAATATATCTAGAAATGCAAATAAAGCATGATGCATAAATGCAACTATAGATAATTGTGACGGCTCAAAGCATGATGCATAAATGCAACTACAGATAATTATGACGGTTCATTTTCCCTCCAATGGAAACCTCGTCTACGGTCAGACGGAATGCCATGTCATTCATGATCTCTTAATAAGATAGAGTCATATTTATAACAATACTAATATTACCCTAGATAATGTCTCCTTATTAGTTTAAATAACTTTAATGGCCCTGAAATATATTTTTAGGACCATTATGGTACATGTCATAATGGTAAAAGTCCTTAATAGCATTTATTAACTAATTCACTTCATGATGATGGTGGACATCTTTATAATTTTTCTATGTTCAAAGAATTATTCTATGTTTGGAGGGAGGTATAGCAGCGGTTGGGGACACAAACCGCTTAGGATTTTACGTCTTTAGAAGCGGATCGTGCCCCCAACCGCTTCTAAAGGTCATTTTCTGGCTTGAGACTATTTTGAGGCATTAAACCGCTTGTAGAAGTTTGATTCTTTTTTTTGAACCGCTTGAGAAAGCTTGTTCCCTAGTAGTGTCATTTTCCCTCCAATGGAAACCTCGTCTACGGACCGACGGAATGCCATGTCATTCATGATCTCTTAATAAGATACAGCCATATATTTAGAACAATACTAATATTACCATAGATAATGTCTCTTTATTAGTTTAAATAACTTTAAAGGCCCTGAAATATATTTTTAGGACCATTAAGGTACATGTTAATGGTAAAAGTCCTTAATAGCATTTATTAACTAATTCACTTCAAGATGATGGTGGTCATCTTTATAATTTTTCTAGGTCCAAAGAATTATTCTATGTTTGGAGGGATTTTCTCAGGTTTTTTAAAGTATTATCCAATTTTTAATAAATAAAAGACCATTTCATCTATTTATAATAATTTATAGAATTTTTAGAGGTATCTAACTATTTTTAATAACTCATTTTGGTTTTTTAAGACTTATTTGTAGCGAAAACAGTGCGAAAATTTGGCGCACAGTAACGGCCGCATCCAACGGTGAATCCGGCTGGCACGGAAGCGATTCACGATGCGGCCCACAGGGCCGATCGCTTGCTTGATGCTCTATCCAACAGGAGTCCTTGAATTTGATTCCCTATAGGCTCATATACAGACTCCCTTTAAAAAAAATATCATCCTATATTTCTTCCATCTCCAACAGCGTTTCCTATATGGAGAATTGTATAGGGGAAAGAAAGGGAATCCCTACATATAAAGAAATTGAGAGAAATCCTCTATTTTAGGGAATGGAATAGGAAACGCTGTTGAAGCACATAAGGGAAGAATTCGTCCCCTATTTTAGGGTAGAGGATGCTTTAGGGAAGACTGTTGGAGACAGCTTGAAGGCATAGACCTAAAATTAGCCAATGCGCTTACGCAACCCCAACAGGCTGCTCCACTTTGTGGAGATTTGTCTCCCACGAGATCTAATGTGAATGCAAATTCTTACAATATCTCTTCAGTAATTAGTAGTAATGCATGTTATGCCATTATTTGCGGACATGTTTAATCTCCTTCCAAAGTGTCGGACGTAGCTTTTTGCTAGCTCCCAGAATAATACTACCTGCAATCACAAAAAGAAATCGCTGTTGAATTACGGACACGCCTTTGACCATTCGTCTTATTCAAAAACTTAGTTTAAATATATAAAAATATAAGTCATACTTAAAATACATTTAATAATAAACCAAATTAATCATAACAAAATAAATAATATTTATATAACTTTTTTTAAATAAGACAAATGGTCAAAGGCGTGTGCAAAAGTCAACGGCGATTTATTTTTGTGACCGGAGAGAGTAGTAATCGGCAATACTGCATGTTATGCCATTAGTTGTGGACCGGTTTCTTCCCAAAGCGAGCCGGACGCAGCTATTTGCTAGCACCCAAACAGTGAATCCATGTGTATATAGTCATACGTATATTGCACAACCCAGCTTAATTAATTAACTAATTAACCTAAAAAGGGAGAGCTCAGACATGGACAACTGCAGGTCGGAACCCACCTAGGGTTTGGAGGGATCTTTATAGGCGATCCAAGGCCTAGATATGGGACGCCCATGCCCCCAAGGGGCTTAGGACGGCAGACGGTCGACCAGTTGACCAAGACATGCCCGGCGTAGAACCATCAGAACCCTTTCAGAGAAAGGAACAACGAATTTTGTCGATCTCAAGAATAACCCACTTGGGAAGCAGGAAGAACGTGGCGAAGTAAGTTGGGAGGGCTGACAGGACCGCCTTCATAAGGGTTAGGCGGCCTGCTTTGGAGAGGAGACAGCCCTCCAAGTCGAGAGACGAACGTGGATTTTCTGCATGAGGGGAGGGAAGTGGGTTCGGCCAAGCTTCTTGAAGTGCAGGGGAAGGTACAGGTATTTGCAGGGGAACTCCCCTGAACCCTAGGGAAAGGAGACAGTGGAGGGGAGTGATTGAGCATTTTGCGAGGTTGATGCGGAGGTCAGAGACAGAGCTGAAGGTAGTTAGGAGGTCTATGATGCCGTGGAGCTTGTCCTGATCGGGGCGAAGGAAGAGGACGCCATCGTCAGCGTATAGGGAGGTGCGCAGACACAGGTCAGAGGAGCCAACAGCGCTAAGAAATCCAGCCTCAACCGCCAAGCTGACCATCCATTGGAGATGGTCGATGCAAGGATGAACACCATTGGGAAGAGAGGGTCCCCCTGGCGCACCCCACAACCATGGCGAAAGGGAGGGCAAGGGTGCCCGTTAATGAGGAATGAGGACATGGTGGAGCCGAATAGGCGAGCGATCCATCGTCGACAACTAGGGCCAAAACCCGACCAACTCAGAAGATCAAGGAGATAACCCTAGTGGACGGAGTCAAAGGCTTTCACGAAATCAAGCTTGACGAAGAGGGCCGGGCTTTTATTTGAGTGCAGCTGGCGAAGAGTGCCTTGGACACCGAGGAAGTTTTCCTAGATACAACGGCCTTTGATGAAAGCACTTTGAGGGGGGGTCGGGCTATCCAGCTTGGGGGCTAGGCGATTTGCAAGGAGCTTGGAGAAGATTTGCTGAAGTTGTGGATGAGTCTAATGGGGGCGAAAATCCTGAAGCCCTTCGTAGATTTCCTTCTTGTGAAGTAAGACGATGTTGGTGGAATTAAGGAGGCCTAGGTGCCTGCCGTCGAGCAGGTAGAGTTGATTGAAGGCCTTGATGATGTCGAGCTTTATGATCTCACAGCAGACTTTGTAGAAAGTGCTGGTAAAGCCTTCTGGACCTAGGGCTTTGCCACCAGGATGGGAGATGATGGCCTCCCAAATCTCAGATTTCGAAAAAGGAGAGTTGAGGTCCGCGAGGTTGTGCTGCGGTAGGCCGAGGCTCGGCTAGAGGAAGGTGGAGGATCTGGGGTGGAATTGGTCGAGGTGTGGCGAGAAGAAACACCAGCACTCCGACTCCTTGTCCCATTGTACAATGGCGATACCTTGAGGGGTGGAGAGGGACAAGATAAGGTTCTTGGGCCGACGACCGCTAGCACAAATTAATGTGGAAGAACTTCTTACTCGCATCTCCGGACCGCAGCCAGTGAACATAGGTGCGCTGTCTAATGTGGCACTTTTCTAGGGCCATCAGACCGAGCAGACGATCTTTGAGCCCTAGTAGTATGTCGTGCTCCATAGGGGAAAGAGGTCGGCTATCCTGAGCAACATCGAGGAGGGAGATCAGGGTCCTGATGACGGCAAGGTGAAGGGCTGTGAACCGCACTTTTTTGCGAACCCAAGAGGAGAGGGCCTTGGCAGTGCGGGAGAGCTTGATATGGAGGCAACGGAAAGGGGAGGTGGGAGTGACCACGTGGTTCCATGTGGCCTGGGCAGTGTCGGAAAAACCTGAAAGGCCGATCCAACAGTTTTCGAAGCGAAAGAGAGCTTGATGGAGGCTAGATTCGAGAGGAGGGGGGAGTGGTCTGACATTAGGGTGGGGAGGCCCTGGAGGGTGGTGTCGCGCAGCAGGAAATCCCAGCCAACGGAATAGAACAGGTGGTCATGCGGCTGAGGGTAGAGGTTACCCTTTGGTTGCACTAGGGAAACACCTCCTACTCGAAAGGTCGATCTCCTTAAGGGCGAGCGAGTCTAGGGTCTGGTTAAAGGCGTCGATAAGGGGGAGATCGATGTTACGGTTGCTTTTGTCCTCGGGGCATTGGATCAGGTTGAAGTCGCCAACAACCATCCAAGGGAGGTTTGGGTCGCTAGGGGATTGGTCCATGAGCTCGTTGAGAAAAGCAAATTTGTCCGCACGGTGTTGCGGATCATAGACCCTAATTACACACCAGCGGCTGGAGTCGGAGCGGGAGGAGATAGTGGCCGAAAGGCAGTGGGACGAGCTAGAAGGATCGGTCAAGGAGAAGAAATTTTCATGGGCGAGGAGAAGGATGCTGCTGCGGGTGCCTTGAGAGTCGAGGGTGGCAAAAGAGCTAACGAAGGTCGGACCGGTGCACTCAAGGATGAGCTGCTGGGAAATAACATTGACCTTTGACTCCTGGATGCAAATGAGGTTAGCGCGCGTCGACTGGATGAGATCTCGAAAGACCGAACAGAGAACTCCGGAGTTGAGCCCATGAACGTTCCAGCTAAGAAGACGGAGTTGCTCAGTCATAGGAAACAAAGGGCACGCCGAAGAAGCCACTGCGGAACAGATCAGGAAGGGAAGAGGCGAGGAGAGGTTGGTTGTGCCCAGGGACGACGCAGTTATACTAGAGCGCGGGGCGACGAAGAAGGGTTCCACCAGGCTGTTTGGTTAGATCATTTTGGTTAACTAGCACGTACTTATATGCACATGCCATCATCCATGCATAGCGATGGGGCTATAAATACGACCCCAAAACCAACCAAAGAAAGCAACACCCGCAACTCTTGAAGGAGATCCATCGACCTCGGAAGCAAGCAATGGCGCAAACATCCAAGCTTGTCCTGCCCCTCGCCCTCGGCCTCCTCCTGGTTGCCGTCGCCGTCGCGGGCGGAGCCGAGCCGCACCCTCCGGCGCCGGCGCCGTCCCACTCTCACTGCCCGATCAACGCGCTGAAGCTGGGCGTGTGCGCCGACGTGCTGAGCCTGCTCAAGCTGAAGGTGGGCGTGCCGGCGAACGAGCGGTGCTGCCCGCTGCTTGCCGGGCTGGCCGACCTCAACGCCGCCGTCTGCCTCTGCGCCGCCGTCAAGGCCAACGTCCTCGGCGTCCGCATCGACGTGTCCCTCGATAGCCGCCTCCTGCTCAACCACTGCGGGAAGGAGGTCCCCTCCGGCTTCACCTGCCCGCCCTGCCTGACCATCCTCCGTCCCATCACAATAGTTTAATACGATGATCAGTACGTACTATACGTGCTTAGTGCTTACATCGATCTTAATTAAGTCTATTTGAATCAATGTCGGCAGCTTGAATCATGCAGTATCAGGCTAGCTGCTGAATAGTGCTGCCTGGAGGTTACCGTCGTACGGGTTGTATCCGTGAAATAAATTAAAAGATCTGGAGATTACAGGTTGTGTTAACTCGAGCTGTGCTGAATTGCCTTTCGCTATGTAAATTGTACAATGAGATGAACGACATGCGGTAACGACATGCGGGGTGGAAAGAAGCTTAATTATAGCGCGCGTCCGGAAGAATGCGTCTAAATCTCCTAAATTTTGATCATGTAACTTTTCTTTTTAATTAACGGTTTTGCTCCTGCGCGGGCGCCTGCGTTCGCGCGCCCGCGCAGGTGCTGCCGCGCGCAGGCGCTGCCGTGCCCTGTCGCCGCCAACGTCGCGCGCTCGCCGCCGACGCCGAGGACGCTGCTGCTCGCCTCGCTGCTGCGCGCCGACACCGTTGCTCGCGTTGCTCGCCGCCGCCCGCCCGCCGACGGCCCATCGATCTACTCTTCTCTACCTCTCTAAATTGCTCGATTTGTAGCTTACGGAGTTTTTTTTACCTTTTTTATACTGTTTTTTCAGTACTTCTGTACGGTGAAATTTCTATACAATCATACTGAAAAAAGAAGCGTCTGCACGAAACGCAAAACGCATGCCCCTACGTTCTACTCGGTCCCTTTAATTGATTCAAGGCAGTTCTTCTGCCTTTTTCTTAAAAAAAAACTTTCAGATAGATCGATCAAATGTTGTAGTAAATAAAAAAAATATAGGTATGAATAATATATAGTTGGATTAATCTAACTTAGATTGTCATTCGTGGACACTTTAAGTGAGTCAGGCTGCGGCTACGCACCCGCGTCAACTACATAGGTAGAATCTGTTCTTGAACTACCGCTTTAGAGACATCATGATGTGGGGAGTAACAAAACCGGATAAAAATTAGCATAAATGCGTCTCTCTTGGCTGAAGGTTGTGCTCGCTGAGAATAGACTCAATAGGAAGATCTGGTAGAATACTCTCCGGGTTTAGGATACAGAATTATCTTACATTTGAATGCACTTCACAAGTTGATTACTCCCTCCGTTTTTTTTTATAGGGCGTATTTTGTTTCGTTAGGACAAGGGTTTGACCAACAATTACTCCATTAATATATCATTTATATGACACAAAATCATAGTCATATGTAAGTACTTTTGAATACAAATCTACCAATATCAATCTTGTGTCATAAAAGTTATGTATTAATGGAGTAATTGTTGGTCAAACCCTTGTCCTAACGAAACAAAATACGCCCTATAAAAAAAAACGGAGGGAGTAATCAACTTGTGAAGTGCATTCAAATGTAAGATAATTCTAGAAACAAAGAAAAATCTTTTGACCTTGAATCAAAAAGCAATGACTTATTTCTATGATACTTTATATAAAGATGAGTTTAATAAAATTTCCAATTTCACAACTGATAATAAAATTTGGGAGTCTTTACAAACTACTTATGAGGGTACCAATGATGTTAAAAATGCTAAGATTGAGTTGTTCGCTCGTGAGTATGAACTTTTTGCTATGAACCCTGGTGAAACCATTGATAATTTTGCTACTCGCTTTAATGAATTGGTAAATAAACTTACTTCTTTAGGAAAAAATTTCTCAGGAGGATTAATGTAGCAAATTTCTTAGATCTTTGGATCAAAATGGGTGGCCTGCTAAAGTAACTGCAATTACCAAATCCGAAAACTTGAGTGATTTAAAATTGGATGCTTTGTTTGGTTTCTTACAAATATATGAGATGAATCTTAATCAAATTGATTATAATGCTAATGATGTTCCTATTGCTCTTACTTTTATCGATAGATACAAACAAAAAGTTAAAAAGACATTAAAATTGATGATATGTATTTTAATGCGCTTGCTAGTTTATCTAAAATGGTTTCTAATGCTTTGAAAAGTACAAGTTTGATGAAAGTAAAAGTGATCACATGTAGTGCTTTAATTGTAAAAAACTTGACCATTATAAGAGTGATGATTGTCCCAAGCCAGCTAACAAAAATTCCCCATGGCTCCACCGCTTCCCCACCGCGCCGCGTCTTTCCCACGGCGCCGTCGCTTCACTACTGCGTCGCAGTCGCTTCCCTTCCCCATGGCTGCGCCCAGCCTCCCCCGTCACCGCCTCTTCCCCACGGCTCCGCCTCGCCTCCACTGTGCTGTCGCGTCCCCACAACTCAGCCGGCGGCTGCTCCTTGTCTGCCTCCTTCGCCGGTGACCGCACCCACCGCGGCGGCGAGCACGCTGCGCTTGACACCAAGCCTACAAGCGTGCCACGCCAGCGGCGACGGAGAGCTCGCTGTGCCCACCGCTGTGCTCGCTCCGATGTCGAGCTCACCGCTCCTGACGCCAAGCTCGCTGATCTTCGGTTTGTGTCCACGGGAGTGAGGTGAGAGGTGATATGAGAAAAATTTAATGATGGATCCAGTATGAAAACGGTGCACGACTGCACGGTATTTACCGTTTCATCTAGTGTTGCTAATTGACATGGCACCCTTTGTAACAGTTAGTAGCAACAATCCATTGAGAATGCCCTAGTACAAAGGTAATTTGGCCTCCAGGAAGATGGAAAAAATTACGAGGATCCAAACTGAATAATGCTGATGCATAAACGTTTTTTTAGCACGTGGTGTTCAATGATTTTCTGTGTATCATTGAAGTCACGTACGAAAGTTTGTACATACACCGAGTCATACATCCGTAGATATGCAGCGCGAGTACATTCGTCCAAGTGTACATGGCATCAAGAGCTAACTATAGAGGTACGTTTACACACTACTACGAAAATAGCTTTTAGTCCTGGTTGAGAACCACTACTAGGGAAACGCTCCCGGTTGGCAACTGGGTTTAGTCCCGGTTGTCAAACCAGGATAGCTTCTAGGGACTGAAGGTCACAGACCTTTAGTCCTGGTTTCCTCAACCGGGACACAAACCTTACCACGGTGTAAAATATATCTAAAAAATATGGCTAACACAAGACTTGAACCTCCTGCCACCATAGGACTCCCCACTCACCATTTTAACCAACCCACCCAGCCACGCGCATGTACCAGGCTAGGATATGCATTCGTTTTGAAGTATGCTGTAACGAGACTTTAGTCCCGGTTCGTTACAAGAACCGCGACTAAAGCTTACATTCAGTCCCGATTCGTGTTATGAACCAGGACTAATGTGTGTCCATACCAGCTGGCACGTATCCATCTCCCAAAGTGCTCTTCTATCTCGGTTTGTGACACGAACCGGGACTAATATGGACAAAAAATCATGCTTTTAGCTCAATAGCCATAAACCGGGACTGATGTCACTATCAGTCTGGGTTCGTGGCTAACCGGGACTGATGTGCCGAGATAGAAGGCCTGTTCCCTAGTAGTTAACAGGCTATGGTCTGGATTTTCCTAATCGGAACTATAGCCAAGACTTGAACCTGAAGCCTCATGCCACCACATGACTACCCACAATGCACGCGTATTGATTAGAGTAGGATATACATTCTTTTTAAAGTTTGCTGGAATGAGCATTTAGTATCGGTTTGTAATAAGAACCGATACTGATGAGTCTGCACGTCAGCTGGCCTGTACCCATCTGCAAAAGATATCATTACTGTTGCCTCCAACTGGTACTCAAAGTTTAGAATTGATACTGCGAACCGGTACTGGTGCACTATCGGTATCGATTTTAATCCAACCGGTATTGATGTGTGCAAATAAATTATGCCATTTTTCTAGTTGTGATGGATTGATCATTAGCTGAGATAGATCGACTGATTTCATCATTATCGCCAGGCGTGCAATCAGCCTTTGAACATGCATCGTTTTAATAATTAACAAAAACGTGTAATTAGGTACGTCGCTACTTTGTCCTGTAACTTGTGTACCATCTAAAGACGACTTAAACGGCAGACTTTTCTTGAGGCGAATTAATGAGGAATGACTCGATTTGTAATTAGAGATGACACTATATTCCATGCTTATATAGGCAAAGTCCATGCACGCATATACAGTTTGTCATACGTATATGCCGGTACACAACGAAATAAATTTCAAAGGACAATGGGTTTTTTTTAGAAACAAAATGGATGTATTTGGTTAGGTGAGATGCACCGCCGTGCATCATCCATGCTCACCATGCATAGGGTTAGGGCTAAACAGTAAACACCATGGGTTGTGAAATGTTTTTATGTTCACGTCCGTATTACTGTTTTATAAGTCAAATTTATACGCCGGGTCATGTATGCCACACATGCCGTCAAGAACTAAAGACGATCACAGATCGATCAGCTCGGATCGAGTGATTTCTTCATTAGCTATTTGTCGGTCCTCAATACCTGAGACCGCTACCAGTTCCCCCTCAACGTCACCAAACCTGTCCTCCAAGTCATTCACGTCTATTCACACAAATTAACACATAACAAATATATCTAGAAATGCAAATAAAGCATGATGCATAAATGCAACTACAGATAATTATGACGGTTCATTTTCCCTCCAATGGAAACCTCGTCTACGGTCAGACGGAATGCCATGTCATTCATGATCTCTTAATAAGATACAGTCATATTTATAACAATACTAATATTACCCTAGATAATGTCTCCTTATTAGTTTAAATAACTTTAATGGCCCTGAAATATATTTTTAGGACCATTATGGTACATGTCATAATGGTAAAAGTCCTTAATAGCATTTATTAACTAATTCACTTCATGATGATGGTGGACATCTTTATAATTTTTCTATGTTCAAAGAATTATTCTATGTTTGGAGGGATTTTCTTAGGTTTTTTTTAAAGTATTATCCTATTTTTAATAAATAAAAGACAATTTCATCTATTTACAATAATTTTATAGAATTTTTAGAGGTATCTAACTATTTTTATAATAAGACGAATGGTCAAAGGCGTGTCCAAAAGTCAACGACGATTTATTTTTGTGACCGGTGGGAGTAGTAATCGGCAATACTGCATGTTATGCCATTAGTTGTGGACCAGTTTCTTCCCAAAGCGAGCCGGACGCAGCTATTTGCTAGCACCCAAACAGTGAATCCATGTGTATATAGTCATACGTATATTGCACAACCCAGCTTGATTAATTAACTAATTAACCTAAAAAGGGAGCGCTCAGACATGGACAACTGCAGGTCGGAACCCACCTAGGGTTTGGAGGGATCTTTATAGGTGATCCAATGCCAACACAGATAGAGGGCGCGGTTGATGAGGCCTAGATATGGGATGCCCAAGCCCCCAAGGGGCTTAGGATGGAGACGGTCGACCAAATAACCAAGGCATGCCCCGCAGCAGAACCATTAGAACCCTTCCAGAGAAAGGAACAACGAATTTTGTCGATCTCAAGAATAACCCACTTGGGAAGCAGGAAGAACGTGGCGAAGTAAGTTGGGAGGGCTGACAGGACCGCCTTCATAAGGGTTAGGCGGCCTACTTTGGAGAGGAGACAGCCTTCCAAGTCGAGAGATCGACGAACATGAATTTTCTGTATGAGGGGAGAGAAGTAGGTTCGGCCAAGCTTCTTGAAGTGCAGGGAAAGGTCCAGGTATTAATTTGCAGGGGAACTCCCCCCGAACCCCAAGGAAAGGACCCAGGATGAGGTCAAGGTTAGCTTAGTCACAGTGAAGGGGAGTGATTGAGCATTTCGCGAGGTTGATGCAGAGGTTAGAGACAGAGCCGAAGGTAGTTAGGTCTATGATGCCGTGGAGCTTGTCCTAATCGGGGCGAAGGAAGAGGGCGTCGTCGTCAGCGTATAGGGAGGTGCGCAGACACTGGTCAGAGGAGCCAACAGCGCTAAGAAATCTAGGCTCAACCGCCAAGCTGACCATCCACTAGAGATGGTCGATCGCAAGGATGAACACCATTGGGGAGAGAGGGTCCCCCTGGCGCACCCCACAACCGTGGCGAAAGGGAGGGCAAGGGTGCCCGTTAATGAGGAACGAGGACATGGTGGAGCCGAATAGGCGAGCGATCCATCCTCGACAACTAGGGCCAAAACCCGACCAACTCAGAAGATCAAGGAGATAACCCTAGTGGACGGAGTCAAAGGCTTTCACGAAATCAAGCTTGACGAAGAGGGCCGGGCTTTTATTTGAGTGCAGCTGGCGAAGAGTGCCTTGTGTCGAGGATAAAAATCACAGCCCATTGCCATGGTCCACTCCCTGACGGCCCAGTCGAGCAGCCTCCTAAGGCCTAGTTCCTTAGAAGGTTCTATCAGACCCATATGCATCCTGCCGAACAGCTTCCTGGTTGGCACGATGCGTAACGGCTAAGGATTCCTGTTTGAGTCCGACTCGAACAAGAGTTCTGCACGGCTACGTGAAAACCCGGACATGGTTTCCCGGATTGGAGCAAACGTCGTGATCACCAAGAATTGGATTATACCTTATCTGCCGTGGGACGTATTTGGCATGGTACGAGTTCGTTATGATCTCGCAGTTAGCCCGGCCCGATTATCCCTCGGTAGGTCGGTTGTTCAACACTATATAAACCAAGCCCCTACGGCGTGTAGAGGGCACGAGGTCCTTGCATACTACTTTTGTACACTCATATTCTCACCGAGACTTGTTCGTCTCGTCGGGATCCACATTGTAATCCTCTTTGATATAAAGAAAGGCTGGACGTAGGGCTATTATCTCTTCGAGAGGTTTGAACCAGGACAAAAACCCTGTGTCTCCCTGTTGTTCGTTGATTGCTGTTCGCTCTGTTCGGCGTGTCTCCTATCTCCCCTTCTCAAGAACCTTAGTTGACTTGAGATCGATATCTCAACCATCGACACCTTGGACACCGTGGAAGTTGTCCTAGATACAATGGCCTTTGATGAAAGCACTTTGAGAGGGGGATCGGGCTATCCAGCTTGTGGGCTAGGCGATTTGCAAGGAGCTTGGAGAAGATTTTGCTGAAGCTGTGGATGAGTCTGATGGGGGGTGAAAATCCTGAAGCCCTTTGTAGATTTCCTTCTTGTGAAGTAAGACGATGTTGGTGGAATTAAGGATGCCTAGGTGCCTGCTGTCGAGCAGGTAGAGTTGATTGAAGGCCTCGATGATGTCGAGCTTTATGATCTCACATCAGATTTTGTAGAAAGTGCTGGTAAAGCCGTCTGGACCTAGGGCTTTGCCACCAGGATGGGAGATGATGGCCTCCCGAATCTCAGATTCCGAAAAAGGAGAGTTGAGGTCCGCGAGGTTGTGCTGCGATAGGCTGAGGCTCGGCTAGAGGAAGGTGGAGGATCTGGAGTGGAATTGGTCGAGGTGTTGCGAGAAGAAACACCGGCACTCTGACTCGTTGTCCCGTTGCACGCTGGCGATACCTTGAGGGGTGGAGAGGGATAAGATAAGGTTCTTGGGCCGACGACCGCTAGCACAAATTAATGTGGAAGAACTTCGTATTCGCATCTCCGGACCGTAGCCAGCGAACATAGGCGCGCTGTCTAATGTGGCACTTTTTTAGAGCCGTCAGACTGAGCAGATGATCTTTGAGCCCTAGTAGTATGTCGTGCTCCATAAGGGAAAGAGGTCGGCTATCCTGAGCAACATCGAGGAGGGAGATCCGGGTCCTGATGATGGCAAGGTGAAGGGCTGTGAACCGCACTTTTTGTGAGCCCAAGAGGAGAGGGCCTTGGCAGTACTGCGGGAGAGCTTGATACGGAGGCAATGGAAAGGGGAGGTGGGAGTGACCATGTGGTTCTAGGTGGCTTGGGCATTGTCAGAGAAACCTGAAAGGCCGATCCGATAGTTTTCGAAGCGAAACAGACGATGCAGCTTGATGGAGGCTAGCTCCGAGAGGAGGGGGAGTGATCTGACATTAGGGTGGGGAGGCCCTGGAGGGTGGTGTCGCGCAGCAGGAAATCCCAGCCAACGGAATAGAACAGGTGGTCATGCGGCTGAGGGTAGAGGTTACCCTTTGGTTGCACTAGGGAAACACCTCCTACTCGAAAGGTCGATCTCCTTAAGGGCGAGCGAGTCTAGGGTCTGGTTAAAGGCGTCGATAAGGGGGAGATCGACGTTACGGTTGCTTTTGTCCTCGGGCACTGGATCAAGTTGAAGTCGCCAGCAACCATCCAAGGGTAGGGATGAAAACGGGTAGGGTACGGGTCGGGTAGGGGTCATTCCGTACCCTACCCTATTAATTTTTCTCGGGTACCGGTACATGTACGGGTAGTTAAAAACCAGGTAGGGTACGGGTAACGGATATTAACGGACGGGTAGAAAACGGTTTCGGGTACCATACGAACGGGTACAATACGAACTACAGGTATTTGACGGGTAGTACGCGAATTTACTTTTTAAACTTTTTTAATGCAAAATCAATATACAAGGACATGGTTTTTATTTATTGTTATTTTGTCCTATTTTCATATTTTTGCATCTTTGTAGGAACTCACTGCATCTACATTGACATTAACAATTACATTTTTGCAATCACATTAACAATTCCACACCCAGCATCAGCAACTATTTTCTGCCCTTCCAATAGCATTCGGGCCACCAAAAACCAAAAAAATTCCACGCATTACTTAGAGCCGGCAATGAACATAATTCTCAGCCTGTACCAATGGTCTCTGCCATCAATCTCTTGTGATGAAACAACTGCAATTTGGATGTTACGAGCTAGCTAAAATCTGTCCTTCACAAAGTGAAAAGCAACTTCTGAAAACCTTTTTTAGACAAATAAAAAATCACAGCCTGCCACACATAAGTAAAGATAAAATGCATCATATCCATAATATGCACGAGGTAACTGGTGCTCATCCGAGGTAGGAGGCGGCGCTGCGCTGTAGGTCAACGGGGCGGCGGCGCTGGCCCGAGGAGGAGGCGGCGGCGCTGGCCCGCGTCGGCGCCGGCGCGAGAACGAGGAGAGGGCGGCGGCGTTGGCCCGATTCGGTGGTGGCGCGGGCCCGATTCAGTGGCGGCGGCGCGGGCCCGATTCGGCGGTGGAGCGGGACCGACGAGGGGGCGGCGGCGCGGGTCCGAGTCGGCGGCGGCGCTGGACCGAGGGGCGAGGAGGAGACGGCGCCACGGCGGGCGGCGGCATCACACTAGGGTTGGCCGGTTGGGACTATGGGAGGCTAAGCTTGAGAGAGACAGAGGCAGATAAGTCATAGCTGGGCCTGGCCCTGGGCGCCTGGGCCGGACTGGGCTGTGTTGCGGAGCGGACTGCCGGACTGGAGGGTTGTGTAAATCGGGTAACCGTACCCTACCCGAAATTCTGGGTATTTGACCGGGTAAACCTATTTCTATACCCGACCCATACCCGAGAATATTATATTCGGGTATTACCCGAACCCGATAAAAAATACCCGATCCGTACCCGATTTTTTCGGGTAAATTATTCTTCCAAACGGGTACGGGTTAGGTATTACCCGACCCGTTTTCACCCCTATCCAAGGGAGGTCTGGGTCGCTAGGGGATTGGTCCATGAGCTCGTTGAGAAAAACAAATTTGTCCGCACGGTGTTGCGGATCATAGACCGAACAGCTAACGCCGGAATGCACTTCACAAGTTGATTATTACATTTGAATGCACTTCACAAGTTGATTATTACATGCCTGCTGCCCAAATGCATGGCTCAAGTATGTTTACACTCACACCAACAACAGCTTCTCTATCTCTCATATAAAACACTATTGCTGTCTGCTGTATTCATTCTTCTAATATTTCTTTAAAATTTATACTACATATTAAAAGATTCCTTTATTACAACAGTTCCTCTATATGTACAACATAATTATAAAGAACTTGCTGAAGATGCTATTGCAGTGCCATCCTGATGACCTGCTTCTCTGTCCTTAAAGCATCTTCTCGTGATATGGCCTGTTCAGGCTGCTTGCTAAAAGTGAGTAAGTTCTAACCTGATTCAACAGGGGAGAAATAAAAAGCGCAGGGTTAGGCTCTCTCTCTGGAGAAGAACGGGAGGCCCTCTCGCGTCGCTATCACGGGGCGGCTCGGGGGCGACACTGCCACCCCGTCCAACCCTCTCCCAAACCCTAGCGCCGCCGGCCGGCCGGCCGGCGGCGGCGGCCTCCCCTCCCCCTCTTCTCCTCCTCCCCCCTCGTCCTCTCCTCCCCGCCTTCCCCCCGCCGCCGCCGGCGAGCGCCGCGGCGGCGCGCGACGAGACCGGCGAGCGGCGCCAGCCCTGGCCGGATCCGACGGCTAGGTGGCCGGATCCGGCAGTGGCGCGGCCGGGGCCGACGTGTGACGGCGCGGCTTGGGCAGGCGTGGCCTGTGGTGACCTCCCTCCTCTCCTGGTTTCCCATTCCCCCTTCCTCCTCCCTCCTCCCCTCGTTGGCGGCGGTTCCCGACCAAGACCACGGCCCGGTGGCGGCTGCTTCGCGGAACCTGGCCGGCACTGCTGGTGGTCCCCCCTCTCTCCAGATCCGGCCGGCGGAGGTTCTCCTCGGTCTCTCACTTCGCCGGCGGCGTCCTCCCTTCCCCAGATCCGGCGCGTCCCTCCCTTTCCTCGGTGGTGGCCACCGGAGGGTCTCCTCGCCCTACCTCTTCGCCGGCGGCGCTGAACCGGCCCCGACAAGTCACAGATCAGGCCTATGGAGGGTGCCCCCGACCTCCCTCTATGCCGACGGTGTCGATCCATCTCAGCCAGGCTCTCTTGCTCGCCGCGGCCGACGTGCCGCTGCCCACCTACCTCTCCCGTTCGTCTACCTCGAGTCTCCATCCTACCCCTCCCCTCGCGCCCGCCTTGTCGGTAGACCGCTCGAGGGGGTCCACGTCGGCAGTGCTAGCTAGATCTGTAGGCAGGAGGCCCGGATCTAGTTTCGCCCCTACCGTTGGCGTGGTCGGAGCTTGTGAGCTCCAGGGGCGTGCCGGCGTCTTCGTAGCTGCCGCTTTGCCGGAAGTCAACTCCGGAGTTGTGGCGTCCACTATGCCTTCGGTAGTAGCGTACCCACCGTGCCCCTTTTGTCCGACAAGGCGGGTGGCCTACTTCTTCAGCTTCGTGGTGCCCTCGTTGCCCCCGCTCATCGAATTTGGCTGACGTCCTCTCCGGGAGTGTCTGCGGTTCTTCGTTGCTTGGCTTGGTCCCGTCCTCGTCGTCTTGGACCTCCTTCTGCTACTGGGTGCTTGTTTGTGTGGGCGGCATTTTCCGTGTTAAGTGGCGGAGCTTCGTGTGTGCTCTTCGGCCCTGCGGCTTCAGTCTGCAACTCGGTTGGTGGGGGAGGGGCTTGGGCGAAAGCCCTGCCCATTCCTAAGCGGATGGTGGTGTCACCTTTGGTGACGTTCCCCTCGTTGGAGGCATCATCTTACATCCCCTTCGTGGCGGCATCTTCCGTGTTAAGTGGCGGAGCTTCGTGTGTGCTCTTCGGCCCTGCGGCTTCAGTCTGCAACTCGGTTGGTGGTCTTCTGTGGCAGCCGCTTTGTGCATTGGTGGGGGGAGGGGCTTGGGCGAAAACCCTGCCCATTCCTAGGCGGATTGTGGCGTCACCTTTGGTGACGTTCCCCTCGTTGGAGGCATCATCTTACGGCCCCTTCTCTCATTTCGGGTGAAAGCCCTGGTGGTCGCACGACAGCGGCGGGTCTTACCCGTCGTTACTTTGTTGGAGGCGTCGTGTTAGTCACTGTTGCACTTCTTGGTTGTCTACTAGGTCTGCTAATTCGGAGTCGTCCGTCGTTGTGTGCGTTGGTAGTGCGCCTGGCGTGGCCGTTGTTGTTTCCTTCCCCTTCCCTTCTAGTTGTGTGTCGCCGCAAGGTCTTGGCCTTGCGCGTGTGGACGCGGCCGTTTGGCCGGGGTGTGCAGGAGGCTTGCTGTGTTGTAACTCTTGTAACTTTGGTGCGTCGCACCTTTCTTCTTCTATCAATGAATGGAAAGTAGCTCTCCTGCCTTTTCCTTCAAAAAAAAAGAAATAAAAAGCACAGGCCAAATTTTATGATTTTTTAACAAGACGAAAATGTTATGATTTTAGCATGAGAAGCTGATCAGTGATCACGAATTCACCGTGAATTGGAGGTTGGAGCCCAGCCCTGAAGAGCTTCTCCATAAATCGAGTTCTGCAGATACCGTCGCTGCCGCTCGGCCTAGAAACTAAAAAGCTTATGTTATGTTCTGTGCTATCTCTGTCCGGCCCGTTTCATGGATTGGGCGACAGGATGGGCTGCTATTTCGGCTTGCATTTACCTCACGCCAACCTGTGCAGTGATCTCCGCTATAAAGCTCTCCAATAATTACGTAGAATCTCTCCTATATATATGCTGCCGAACTTACCACTGCCTCACATTTTTTATTCTGAAAAGGAAATGCCTTAATATTTTGGAACTGAAACATTACATCCATATAGGGGTGAAAACGGATTGGGTACTACCCATGGCTACCCGACGCGGTTCAAGGCGGAAAAAAAACGGGTTGGAGATTTTTTTAATGTCGGTTTCAGGCCGAGTTTGGGTAATACCCAAAAAATTTTAGATGGGTTTAGGTCGAATATAATATGCGAGCTATACAACAGGTTTGATTCGGATTCGGGTATCCGGTAGTTTAGAACTTTTGGTTACCCGAAAACATGATAGACAGAGCCTAATAAGGCAACAAGCCAACAAGTGACAAGCCTAATCCTAGCCGTTCCTTTCCCACTCCCTCCCCCGTGCCGCATCCCACCGCCTTTGTTGCCTCACTCACCGTTGCCCCCCCTCCTCCTTAGTTCCCTGCCACCCGTCGGTTCCCCTCCGTGCCCCTCTGCCTCAGTGCCGCCCCTCCGCCGAGCCTGGTGCCGTCCCTTTGCCTGACGCCGCCTCCCCACCAGTGAGCCCCCTCTCCTAGGACATCCAGATGAACATCGTGCTCAGGACGGCCAAAGGTTCAGTGAACTACTGAACATCGTGTTTAGCGGTGAAAACGAGTCGAGTAATACCCGACCCGTATCTGTTCCGTTGTAGCTTTTACAAAAAAACATGTTCGGATACAGGTCGGATATAGTTCAAGCAATGCTCGGACAAGTACACGATATATCGGGTCAAGTACTGGTACCCAGGTTATTTTTAAAAGTAAGAAGTCCACTTTACCCCTTCAAATATTGCAAAAGTTCGGTTTTGCCTCCTAAACTCTAAAACCGGGCATCCAACCTCCCTCAATTATCAAAACTGGTCAAATTACCCCCTCAACTAAAACCACCATGGTTTAGGATGACCTGTCATCCTAGTCAGCATTTTTTTCTACAAAATAAATTCACAAAATTTAATAAATTGTATAAAATCATAGGAAGTTCAATAAAATCGTATGCAAATACCACAAAAAATTAGAAAAAATACGTAGAATCAAAATATTCAATAACGTATAATGTTTGTATATGTACTTTAATGCATTTTTGTTGATGAGTCTTTTATTGATTTAAAAATTAAGGATTTAGGAAGATTTTGTTTGTAGAAAATAATAAAAATGCAAAAGGTTAGTATGCTATTTTGAATGTTGAATTTAATTTTTTATATTACAATTAAAAGGTCAAACTAACTTTGAATTTGAATTTAAAAATGCAAATTAAAAGGTAAAGCTAGCTTCCCTATATTTCTCGTAGTTTTCTCCTTTTCCAATAAGCCAGACTTATTTTCCATAAAAGCTCAAACTATTGAATCAATAAAATATATTACAGGACAAATATATTTTTCATATAATTATGCACATAAAATTATAATATTTGGATTCTATACTTTTTCCATAGTTTTAGATATTTTTATTCAATGTTTTTTAATTTTTAAGATTTTCTACAATTTATTTAATTTATTTGAATTTATTTAAAAAATTAGATGCCATGTCATCTAAAACCATAGTGGTTTTTGGTGGAGGGGGTATTTTGAGCGAAATTGATAGTTGAGTGAAATTGGATGCCCGGTTTTATAGTTGAGTGGGCCAAAACTGAACTTTTGCAATGGTTGAGTGGGGCAAAGTGGTCTATTTCCTTTTAAAAAACGGGTATTCGGCCTTACGCTTCTAGGCTTGAGATGGTTCAGGGTCGTGTACCTACACGAAGGGCTCCACATGCCCGCGTCTCTCCTCTTCGAATGCCTACACATCTAGTTAAGGATACACTTAAAAATAATTATAATCAGTTTACAAAGATGGCTAGGACACATTAACCAAAGATTAACATGTCTAGAAACACACACTAGTTTACAATGCATGCAATCAATTTTAACAGTTCAGAATTGTAAAACGTGGGAGAAAGACAAGTATCTAAGCTTGCCTTCAAAGTAGTCGGAGCCTCGCAGGTGTAGGACAGCTTCTGGACAGCACTGCACACAGTAGACGGAGCAGGAATGTACTTATGTACGCGTAGAAGCAAATAGCAAAAATAACCAACTTCAGTTCAGAAAAACAGTTTAGTATGAATATATAAAATTCATCTGAATTTTTGTGTTTTTGTACGTAGTCTCAGAAATCATCTAAATTGGAGTACATTGAATATATACTATTGCAGTAGGTAGATAATAGCTAGTTGCACGCTCATTATTTTTAGGCATTCGTCAATATATATACTATTAATTAGTGGAACTCCACTAATAAGATCTTCCTGAATAAGCCAGGTCCAGCTAGCTAGGTAACCAATATATATATAGGAATAATATATAAGGCTCCATGCAGCCTAGACTCTTTGCTCATCAACCGTTTGATCATCTGATAGACCAGCGCAGCAGATTAACGGGTATACCGTTTTACTGTCCGTTAGCTGAAAGGCAGCCAATAGTATTTAATCAACGCTTTAATCATGAAAATTAATGTGATGCCATGATTTTGGTGCTATTTAACCTCGTCTTCTGTCTCTCCAATTTGATTTTCATCAGATCCAAACCAAATGACCGCAGTGCACCTCGACGAGCTCCTCCCCGGCATCGGCAACCTCATCCTTGCCCGGCCCGGCGAAGGCGGCGATGGAGGCGAGCGCCGGCCTGGTGGTTGGCTCCCACAACGATACACGCCGTGATGGTGAAGGAGCGCTTCATCAGCACCCACGCCTCCACCGTCAACAGGTTCGCAAACGTCGGCATCAACGCAGTCGACGCCGCCCCGGATCCGTCTTCGGCGACGAGCTTCCCCCGGGAGACGCGCTCGGCGACAGCGAGCTTGAGCGCCATGGTGCGCGGCTTGTTGATGGCACCCTTGCCGGCCAAGGCCATCGATTGCATCTCCTGCCACTACGCGTTGAAGTCGGTGAGCGGCGCGGCTCCGTCGATCGGGCTGGCGCTCGAGCTTGCAGATGGTGTCGAGCGTGAACTCTACAGGGTCTCGTTGTCGGGATTGGGGCGCTGAACTCGGAGTAGAAGGGCTTCAGTCCGGGCTAGCCGGCGGCCTCGGAGGCTGAGGTGTTGGTTGATCTTAGGCATGGTCAAGGGGACAATGCATTAAACACCTTCCTAAAATACCACGACCCCTAATAAAACACCTGCCGCCTAATCAAGCACCATGCGGGATTCCAAATCGTATGCTAATCAATGCATTTAATTGCCCTAATCAACGCAGTTAATTGCACTTAATTTCACGCCATGATCGGAGGCGTTTCCTTCCCGTTTGGTCCTGCTCCCGAGCCTCTCCAGCGCTATATAAAGGGATGGCCGCCCGGGGGGAGAGGTGACGATCTCTCTCCCGGTTCACTCACCCCATTATTCACACAGATCCTAATTGCGCTGGGAGAGACCCGAAGGGTAGTGTTCGCCTCTTGTAGGTGGCGTCCGGAAGGGGACACCGATCCTTCTACTTGTCTACGACAGATCAACTACACGACACTAACGGCATCAACAAATTTCGGTTAGTTCATCTATTCCGCATAAGAACAGTGATCATGTTTAGGCTATGGCTAATATTCATAGTAGATCATTTTGTAGATAATGAACAGTAAGATCTAACATTTGGTATCAGAGCCAGGTTTAGCCTACAAGTATCCATCACTCCGGATCTGTTGAAGCCCTAAGCCAT